>SJYO01016727.1:68990-394355 GCA_006410555.1 Capra ibex
CGACCATCGAACTATCCCTAACGTAACTTAAACATTTAACGAAACCCATCATATGAGTAAAAGTGATATAACTAAGAAGGCTAGGTACTTGTACCATATAAAGAGGTAGATAATCACAGGAGAAACTAAAGAAAGTAGTCACAAAATATCAAAAGATATATATCCAGAAATCAAAGAAATCCATCTATATAAGGATTCATAAAATAAGAAAAGCAACGTTACCACTTACCTTAACAAAGGAATTAAAGAAAAAGATGAAAGAGTAATAAGCACATATCCTTACGTTCCCTAAAGACACACAACTAAAATATAGGACGTTGAAATGATATAAGTAACTACTCGAGATCATTAAAAGACCACCTCAGAAATCCCAAAAGGTACATCTCCTAGTACAGTAGACGTTTGTCACTCTCAAAATGAAGAAGAAAAGGTTAAACCTGAGGAATTTAGAAGGTCGTTTGTTTTCGGGTCCAGGTCTGCCGAAGTGTCGACTTAAGATGGTTTTTAAAACTCTTCTCGGTTGTGGATAGGAGGAGTTTGAGAAGGTCTTTTAACGTCTCCTTCCATTTGAAGGTTTGAGTAAGATACTCCGGTGGTAGTGGGATTATGGTTTTGGACTGTTTCTACAGTGTTTTTTCCTTTTGATGTCCGGTTATAGTGACTACTTGTATCTACGTTTTTAGGAGTTGTTTTAAGATCGTTAGTCTTAGGTTGTTGTGTAATTTTTCTAGTATGTGGTACTGGTTCACCCGAAATAGGGTCCCTACGTTCCTAAGAAGTTATAGGCGTTTAGTTAGTTACATTAAGTGGTGTAATTGTTTAACTTTTTATTTTTGGTATACTAATAGAGTTATCTATGTCTCTTCCGGAAACTGTTTTAAGTTGTAGGTAAATACTATTTTTGAGAGGGCTTTCGTCCTTATCTTCCTTGTATGGAGTTGTATTATTTTCGATATATACTGTTTGGGTGTCGTTTGTAATAGGAGTTACCACTTTTTAACTTTCGTAAAGGGGATTTCAGTCCTTGTTCTGTTCCCACAGGTGAAAGTGGCGATGATAAGTTGTATCAAGACCTTCAAAACCGGTGTCGTTAGTCTCGTCTTTTTCTTTATTCTCTTTAGACAAGAATATTGGATAAACCTTTCGAAATTTCAGAACTATCTTTATTTAAATTTCAACAAAATTTGGTTTTATCTATATATAAAGTAATACAGAAAATTTTGTAGATGACATTTTAAGAACTTCCGTTCCCTCAACAGGGTGCTATGGTACAGTCTTTAACGTATTATATTTTGTATATATCTTATGACTAAAATATATTTTTATTTATAGGGTTTTCAAGAAAAAGTATGGTACTAGATAAGACTTGGATCTGTTACAAGGTGATGACAGTTTCTTTTTTCGAAAGTTTATGTGTATAACTTGGGGTCAATGTCTAAAGGAAATACAATTTAGGGAGAAACTTTAATTATCTAATCTTATTGTAGTCATTTTAGATTTTCTCGTTCTGAGTGTTTTAATTGTCTTAAAAACACAAATCTATTGTGTTGCGTCAAATTTTACATTTCCAAGTTCAACTAAGTTACCGAAATTACTCACCGATAACATCCCCCGTTACATCTTGCAGTACGAGGGTCAGATACGTTTATCGTACCTACTGTAAAAGGGTATTCGTCAATTGTCTAAGACGATGACACTTTTAAATGATCCAAATATAACTGGATGTTCAGTTTTGAGATATAAGATAAAATTCCATATATCGTACTAGATGAGGGTAAAATCTTCGGGACCGTGGGTTTTACGGTAAAATCGTTGAGTATAAAACTGGTGTCAGTACGTTTACAATTAATTTTAGTTGTTTTATTTAAACATTTCCGTTTCATAAAACGCTAACATTGACTTCATACGTTTTAACACGGAAACTCAGCATCCCATGAATGGTCATTTAGCCAACACACACACGTGTACATATGAGTCAGCACAGTCTAAGAAACACTGGGGTACCTGAAATCGGACGGTCCGAGGAGACAGGTACCTTAAAAGGTCCGTTCTTATAACCTCACCCAACAGTAAAGGAAGAGGTCCCCTAGAAGGACTGGGTCCCTAGTTTGGTAGCAGAGAACACAAAGGACGTAACCGTCCGTTCAAGAAATGGTCGACTCGGTTGTCCCTTAAACTTATCCTTATTTATATGTCAATTCTTTATAATCAAATTTTTCTATTGGTGAGTTTAGTTAAAGTTTTTATGTCCTCGGTTTATGTCACTTATACAAGTGTTCTTTCTTATTTAACGTAAAGAGAAATCGTTTTGTAAATCGGTAATCAGACTTCTAACGTTTTTATAATTCCGTTACTAAAACGGAAGAAACGTGTAAAAAAATAAAAAACGAATGAATGATCTAAAAACCAACACAAACCTTATCACTTAAATCACTTATTTACTGAGTTAATTTCACTACATAATCAAGTTACTATTAATGGAGTTTTTGTGGTCCACTCATGACTACTTAGGTAAAAGCTATTCTCTTATAAAGTCAATTGAGAGATCCCAGGAATCTTCGTGAGTCCTACCTTGGGATCTTGGTATTTTTTCTCCTTCTTCTCTTTCCTTCCTCCACCAGGGTCATAAATATCAGTCACACGTATCAATGTCCCAATGTCACCCAATCCTTTTTAACCCATAATCCCTTTTGAACCTCTATTACCTTGTAATATGTAAAATCGAAGTTCCATCTAATTATCCTATTTTCGAAATTAATACTTAACTGAAATCAGTCTATAGATAAAAATGAGTCTTAAAATACGACAAAAATCAAAATAACCTGAACTCTTTAACCTAGTCTCTTTAAAGGACGAAACCACTTTATGATCTTAGATTTATATTTCTTAACTACTTAGTATTGTATATCTTCAGTATATTTTATAAATAAGTTTAAAATACGTTAATCTCCCTAGGACTTTGGTTAATTTTGGTAATAAGAATTTTGACCTTACTAAATAAGAATTTTTGTATACAACCTTCACAACAGTACATACTCTGATATAGACGGTCCGAACTACTCTTGCGTCGACCAATTGACGACATCTATTTTATTTTTACTTTCACTTGTTGTCGTTTTTCCGTCGTCTTACTCCCAGAAACAGACGAAATTTTTTTTTTTTGCGTATGGTCAGTGGTGAAAGCCGTACGTTTTAAACCTTCACGATACAATGCGGGGTGGAGATGCCCGGGACAGAAACTTTCTGATACGAAACTTTTACTCCCACTTCAAAGTTTTACACGATTTTATAAAGTCCTTATTTAACACTTCACTTCCTTCTATATTTGTTTGAAGAAGTTCAATATCGTGGGGTTTAAGGTCGATTCTAATTTCTACGAATATTATCTTACAATTGAAATTATAGTCTTAACATAAGACAAAATTAACACTTAAGTTAACGTCAAAACCCTTCCCTACACGGTACGACGAACGATCTAGAATCAAAGGGTTGATCCCTAACTAAGACCCGGGAACCGTCACTTTCGCACCTCGGGATTGGAGACCTGGTGGTCCCTCAAGGGGGTTGACTTAAATTTTAATACTTCAATCCTTTGTATTTCTGTACCCAAGTTTTAAGAAAGATGTTGTATAACGGACACACTCAGTCTTACTCATTTAATCTGAAAATCTAGTGTTGAAAGAGTCACGATTTTATCCTTTTTTAATATCTTGAATGTGCAATCCCAATGATTCATTTAATCGAGTATATTGCATATATTTTATGGATCGTGATGTTTATATGAGTTTTTGGTATCCGATAATAGTTATCGAATACTTTACTTAATTAAGATGGAATCTCATTTTACACATGGACACAATATAACGAAACAATACAACTTAAAGGTCCGTTTATTTTTTATCCATAACAAGAATAAAACGAATATAATTATTGATTTAAGTTCGGAAACGTAATTTTGGAATTTTAAGTTAACGTAAAGAATTTAATCTTCTAAAATGTAGAGGACTTTAGTAATAATTATGAGTTGGATAAACTATCCAATTGGTAAGGTGAGAGTAATCTCAATTTTTGTAAGTAAAAAAAAATACCTGTATATACGTAAAAAAATAAAAAACTATATTTAAATAAATAAAATTAACCTCCAATTAATGAAATGTTATAACATGACCAAAACGGTATGTAGTTGTACTTAGGCGGTGTCCATATGTGCATAAGGGGTAGGACTTGGAGGGAGGGAGGAGGGAGGGGCAAGGCGGGGAGACCCAGTAGGGTCACGTGGTCGGGGTTCGTAGGTCATAGTACGTAACTTGGACCTGACCGCTAAGTAAAGTATATACTGTAATATGTACAAAGTTACGGTAAGAAGGTTTGGTAGGGCGGGAGAGGGAGACGGTGTCTCAGGTTTTCTTTTGTAAGTTACTCTGTCTCGATTACTTCCTTTGACACTGAACAGTGGTTTCTCGAGTGGAATCTAACGGTACTGAGGTAATCAAAGAGGAAAGACGTTTCTAAAAATTTTGAACAATACTTAAGTCCGTTAACGTGATAATGGGTCATAAAGATGTGGAAATTGTATGGATATCTATTAATCTATAAAACGGAATATATAACGACTTTAGTAAGAAGTGTAAGGTGAATAGTACATGGTGGAACGTTTTACCCTTCCTCCAATGAAGACGTACCGAACAAGAGTCACTCGGGAATAACCAAGGATCATGACTACCAAGACGAAAGTATAGATACATAAAGAATATACATATAAGAAAACAAATACTCTAGAAATGATTTATTGAAGATACAAAATAAATAAAATTATGTACTATACCCCTTTTAAAACATCTGTCCCTTTTGTATCCAAGATCTCAGTACTCAGATCGCACCTGTTAATGTTATGTTACACTATTTAAGTTAATGTCTGGTTTAAATACTACCGTATATTAAGTCTGACATACACTTTTCCTCCCGGTCGGTCACTTATGAAGGATCCTTTCATTTTTAGTTTATAAATTCGGTTTCGGACTTTCTCTCTATGTTAAATCGGAGTATCTCCCTTTTTCTTACAAATCGTGTTTCCTTTACGTAAATGTTTTTATTCTCGTTTTCTTTTATACCGGATATTAGTCTTCATCCAATCGACACTGACCTCATTTCTCTCGTATCTCCCCGTCTCCTTTTTGAGACTTTAATACTTGACCGGTCTTGTATAGTGATACGTTTGATAACATGGAGAAGGTAGATATAGACGGCGTCAGTTGGAAGGAGTGGGGTGGAAACTCATGATCTCGTTCTAAACGTGTAAAGGTACAATGTCAGTATAAAAGTTCAAGGGTGAACAAAATCAATAATAATTCCTGACTTAACACCATTGTCAGTGGCCAATTCGTGTAACCGTATATTAGATAATTAAATAAGAAAGTAAACAAATAAATTAATATATGTACCGACCTACCATAGGGGTTTTAAGAGTATAACTTCGAGATTAGGGGTCATTGAATTTTTTTTTTTTTTCCGTCGATTCAAATTTACTCCGGAAATCCAATCTTGAATTAGATCAGACGGATCATAGGAGTATTGTCCTTTTTAGTGTTGTGTGTCTTTGTAGTCACTACACGTGTGTATATCCTTTTCCATACACTCGTGGGTCACTTCTTCGTCGGTACACGTTCCGTTCCTGTCTTCGGAGTCTTTTTGGTTTGGTCAGTTGTGAAACTAGAAACCTAAAGATTTAAGGTTTTCACGTTCTTTGATTACAAGACGACGAATTCGGTGTGTGGATACTATAAAAACAATGCCGTCGGGATCCTTTGATTATGTCACACACACATAAATGTATACAAATGGATACAAGACAAGGGACTTGACAGTATAATCAATTCTTATATTTCTTTTCTTTGTAATAAGGAATATTCAGAATAATAATTTTCACTAATAAAGAATAATAATTCTTACCCGAAGGGTCCATTGTGTTCGCCATTTCTTGGGAGAACGGATACGTCTTCTGTTTACTCTGTACCCAAACCAGGGACCCAACCCTTCTAGGGGACCTCTTCCTTTAGGTTGGGTAGGTCATAAGAACGGACCTCTTAGGGTACTGTCTCTTCGGACCGTCCGATGTCAGGCACACGTACACACGATTCAACGAAGTCAACACAGACTGAGAAACGTTGGGATACTTGATATCGAAAGGTCTGAAGAGACAGGTACCCTAAGAGGTCCGTTCCTATACCCTTACACAACGGTACGGGAAGAGGTCCCCTAGAAGGGTTGGGGCCCTAACTTGGGTGTAGAGAATTCAGAGGACTTAACCGTCCGTCTAAGAAATGGTGATCAGGGTGGTAACGTGTCCTTTGAGATGGATTACGTGACACCACTGCACTTACCACTCCTTCAGGTTTTCCCTCCCCTATACACATGTGAATACCGACTAAATGAAATGATATGTCGTCTTTACTTATGTTGCAACATTTCGTTGATAGTCAAGTCAAGTCAAGTCAGGGAGTTAGTACGGACTGAGAAACACTGGGATACCTGACACCGTACGGTCTGAAGGGATAGGTAGGGGTTGAGAGTCTCGAACGAGTTTGAGTACAAGTAACTCAGCCACTACGGTAGGTTGGTAGAGTAGGAGACACCAGGTGAAGAGGAGGGTGGAAGTTAGACAGGGTATTAGTCCCAGAAGAGGTCACTCAGTCAAGATACGTAATCCACCGGTCTCATAACCTCATGGTCGAAGTCGTAAGTAGAAGGGGATTACGTCCCCCTTAAGGACTTTAAGTCCTGACTAAAGGAAATCCTAACTGACCAACCTAGAGGAACGTCATAGTTCTCAGAAGAGGTTGTAGTGATAAGTTTTCGTAGTTAAGAAGTCATGAATCGAAAGAAATATCAGGTTGAGAGTTTAAGTATACACTGATAACTTTTTGGTATGGAAACTGATCTGTCTGTAAACTGTCGTTTCATACAGTGAGGAAAAATTATATGACATATCCAACCAGTACCCCTAGTACTGGTAGGGGTACTTTTCTTTACGTTTTTTTTTTTTTTTTTTTTCCGACAGACCCCTCCCGAATTTTTATCGACACTTCTCTTCTCTTTTCGTTTCTCTTTTCCTTTCTATATTCGTAGACTTACGTCTTAAGGTTTCTTATCGTTCCTCTCTATTCTTTCAGAAGGAGTCGCTAGTTACGTGTCTTTATCTCCTTTTCTTGTCTTACCCTTTCTGATCTCTAGATAAGTTCTTTTAATCTTTATGGTTCCTTTGTAAAGTACGCTTCTACCCGAGCTATTTCCTGCCTTTACCATATCTGTATTGTCTTCGTCTTCTATAATTCTTCTCCAACGTTCTTATATGTCTTCTTGACATGTTTTTTCTAGAAGTACTGGGTCTATCAGTACTACCACACTAGTGAGTGGATCTCGGTCTGTAGGACCTTACACTTCAGTTCACCCGGAATCTTTCGTAGTGATGCTTGTTTCGATCACCTCCACTACCTTAAGGTTAACTCGATAAAGTTTAGGACTTTCTACTACGACACTTTCGCGATGTGAGTTATACGGTCTTTTAAACCTTTTGAGTCGTTACCGATGTCCTGACCTTTTCCAGTCAAAAGTAAGGTTAGGGTTTCTTTCCGTTACGGTTTCTTACGAGTTTGATGGTGTGTTAACGGGAGTAGAGTGTACGATCATTTCATTTCGAGTTTTAAGAGGTTCGGTCCGAAGTCGTTATACACTTGGCACTTGAGGGACTACAAGTTCGACCAAAATCTTTTCCGTCTCCTTGGTCTCTAGTTTAACGGTTGTAGGCGACCTAACAGCTTTTTCGTTCTCTCAAGGTTCTTTTGTAGATAAAGACGAAACAACTGATACGGTTTCCGAAACTGACACACCTAGTGTTATTTGACACCTTTTAAGACTTTCTCTACCCTTATGGTCTGGTGGACTGGACGGAGAACTCTTTGGATATACGTCCAGTCCTTCGTTGTTAGTCTTGACCTGTACCTTGTTGTCTGACTAAGGTTTGTCCTTTTCGTCATGCAGTTCCGACATATAACAGTGGGACGAATAAATTGAAGTTACGTCTCATGTAGTACTCTTTGCGACCCGACCTTCTTCGTGTTCGACCTTAGTTCTAACGGCTCTCTTTATAGTCATTGGAGTCTATACGTCTACAGTGGTGGGAATACCGTCTTTCACTTCTCCTTGATTTTTCGGAGAACTACTTTCATTTTCTCCTCTCACTTTTTCAACCGAATTTCGAGTTGTAAGTCTTTTGATTCTAGTACCGTAGACCAGTGTAGTGAAGTACCGTTTATGTGCCTCTTTGTCATCTTTATCACCGACTGAAACAAAAAACCCGAGGTTTTAGTGACGTTTACCACTAAAGTCGGTACTTTAATTTTCTGCGAATGAGGAACCTTTCTTTCAATACTGGTTGGATCTATTATATAACTTTTCGTCTCTATAATCAAAAGATTTTTTCCAGGAAGATCAGTTCCGATACCAAAAAGGTCATCAGTACACACCTACACTCTCAACCTGACACTTCTTTCGACTCGCGGTTTCTTAACTACGAAAACTTGACACCACAACTTCTTCTGAAAACTCTCAAGGAACCTGACGTTCCTCTAGGTTGGTCAGTTAGGATTTCCTCTTGTCAGGACCCACAAGTAACCTTCCTGACTACGACTTCGACTTTGAGGTTATGAAACCGGAGGTTATCAAACCGTTTCTCAACTGAGTAACCTTTTCTGAGATTACGACCCTCCTTAACTCCCGTCCTCCTCTTCCCCTGTTGTCTCCTACTCTACCGACCTACCGTAGTGGCTGAGCTACCTACACTCAGACTCACTTGAGGCCCTCAACCACTACCTGTCCCTCCGGACCGCACGACGCTAAGTACCCCAACGTTTCTGAGTCTGTGCTGACTCACTGACTTGGCTTGACTTGACTTGACTTGACTATCCAACGAGAATCGAGAGAAGGTTCGTCGTTCGCAGTAAATTTGGGTACCGACGTCAATGGAAGACGTCACTAAAACCTCGGGGGTTTTGATTGAAAAGAGTGACAAAGGTTACAAAGGGGTAGATAGACGGTACTTCACTACCCTGGTCTACGGTACTATAATCAAAAGACTTACATCTCAAAAATCGGTTGTAAAAATGAGAGGATAAAGTAAAAGTAATTATTCGACAAATCAAAAAGAATCGAAAGAGGGTATTCCCACCACAGCAGACACATAGACTCCAATAACTATAAAGAGGTCGTTAGAACTAAGGTCGAATACGAAGTAGGTCAGACTGTAAAGTATACGACATAAGACGTATATTCAATTTATTCGTCCCACTATTATATATGGGTACTGTATGAGGAAAGGACTAAACCTTGGTCAGACAAAAAGGTGTATTTCCAGATTGACAACGAAGAACTGGACGTATGTCTAAAGAGTCCTCCGACTATTCCACCAGACCATAAGGATTGAGAATTTCTTGAAAGGAGTCGACCAACACTAGGTGTGTCAGTTTCCGAAACCGTATCAGTTATTTCGTCTTCATCAACAAAAAGACCTTAAGAGATCTAAAAAGATACTAGGTCGGCTACAAACGTTAAACTAGAGACCAAGAAGACGGAAGAGATTTAGGTCGAATTTGTAGACCTTTAAGTACCAAGTACATGGTAACTTCGGACTGAACCTCTCAAAACTCGTAATGAAACCATCGTACACTCTACTCACGTTAACACGACATCAAACTCGTAAGAAACCGTAACGGAAAGAGACCCTACCCTTACTTTTGACTGGAAAAGGTCAGGACACCGGTGACGACTCAAAAGGTTTAAACGATCGCATAACTCATTCGCGAAAGTGTCGTAGTAGAAAATCCTAAACTTTATCGAGTTGACTTAAGGTAGTGGAAGTGGTCGAAATAAGTATCACTACGAAGGATTCCAGGTGAACTGTAACGTAAGGTCCTACAGACCGAGATCCACTCACTAGTGTGGTAAGACCAATAGATCCAGTACTTTTACAAAAAACATGTCAAGACAGAAAAGAACGGTGGAAAAGAATTATAGAAAACGAAGACAATCTAGGTATGGTAAAGAAGGGAAATAGCTCGAATAGAAACGTACTTTACAAGGGAACCATAGAGATTAAAAGAACTTCTTTAGAGGTCAGAAAGGGTAAGATAACAAAAGGAAATAAAGAAACGTAACTAGTGACTCCTTCCGAAAGAATAGAGAGGAACCATAAGAAACTTTGAGACATAAGTTTATCCATATAGAAAGGAAAAGAGGAAACGGAAAACGAAGAGAAGAAAAGAGTCGATAAATCTTCCGGAGAAGTCTATTGGTGCAACGGAAAAACGTAAAGAAAAAGAACGCCTACCAGAACTAGTGACGGAGCACATGGTATATTACTTGGAGACAGGTATCAAGAAGTCCGTGAGACAGATAGTCTAGATTAGGGAATTCAGATAAACAATGAAGGTGACATATTAGTATTCCCTAAACTGGAACCAGTATGGACCTACCAGATCACTAAAAGGGATAAAAGAAGTTAAATTCAGACTTAAATCGTTATTCCTCGAGTACTAGACTCGGTGTCAGTCAAGGACCAAGACGTATCTTAAAGAGGCAGAAACCGATGTTTCTTATATTAGTTAGACTAAAGGCATAACTGGTAGACCACTACAGGTATACATCTCAGAAGAGAACACAACAACCTTCTCCCACAAACGATACTGGTCACTCAAGAGAACCGTTTTGAGACAATCGGAAACGGGACGAATTAAAACATGAGGTTCCAGTTTAAACGGACAATAAGGTCAATGAGAAGTGAAGGATGAAAACGTAAGGTAAGGGGATACAACTTTCCCTGAAGAAAAAACCCACAATCAAGATTTTCCAGAACATCCAGAAGTATCTTAGTAAGTTGAAGTCGAAGAAGTCGTAATAACTATCCCCGTATATGGACCTAATGACACTATGACTTACGAAACGGAACTTTGTTTGTCTCTAGTAAGACAACAAAAACTCTAACGTAGGTTCATGACGTAAAGCCTGAGAAAAAAACTGACACTACCGATGAGGTAAAGAAGATTCCCTAAGGAAGGGTGTCATCATCTATATTACCCGTAGACTCAATTTAAGTGGGTAAGGTCAGGTGAGATCAAGCGACTAAGGATTTTACAACTACAAGTCAGAACGGTAGAGACAAACTGGTGAAGGTTAAATGGAACTAAGTACCTGGATTGTAAGGTCCAAGGATACGTTATAACAAGAAATGTCGTAGTTTGAAATGAAGGTAGTGGTCAGTGTAGGTGTTGACCCACAACAAAAACGAAACCGAGGTAGAGAAGTAAGAAAGACCTCAATAAAGAGGTGAGAAGAGGTCATCATACAACCCGTGGATGACTGGACCCGTCAAGTAAAAAGTCACGGTATAGAAAAACGGAAAAGTATGACAAGAACCCCAAGAATTCCGTTCTCGTGACTTTACCAAACGGTAAGGGAAGAGGTCACCTGGACCATAACAGTCTCAAGAGGTGGTACTGGGCAGACAGAACCCACCAGGATGTAGTGTACCGAGTATCAAAGTAACTCAATCTACTCCCACACCAACTACACTAGTCAAACTAATCAAAAGACACTAACACCAGAAGTAAGACAGACGGGAGACTGTCTATTTCTGTTCTCCGAATACCTTTGAAGGACTAACCTCTCTGACTGACACCCCTTTTGACCCAGAACAAGACTACCCACTCCGGTAAGAGTCATTTAGAAATTAGGTCAAAAGACAACTACCCGTCCTGACACAAGGGCGGGACAAGAAACTGGACTCTGTTTTGATACCACCTCAATTTCGTTAATATGAGATTATTTTTAATTAGGTTTTTTTGGGTTTGTACAAATCGTTATACTTTCGGAACCGAGAACCATCCTTCTACCGGAACCGAAAGATGGACCAGTGTATTAATACATTCACCGTTTCGGAAACTGACACACCTAGTGTTATTTGACACCCTTCAAGACTTTCTCTACCCTTATGGTCTGGTGGACTGGACGGAGAACTCTTTAGACATACGTCCAGTCCTTCGTTGTCAATCTTGACCTGTACCTTGTTGTCTGACCAAGGTTTATCCTTTTTCTCATACAGTTCCGATATATAACATGGGACGAATAAATTGAATATACGTCTTATATAGTACTCTTTGTGACCTGACCTTGTTTGTATTCGACCTTAGTTCTAACGACCCTCTTTATAGTTATTGGAGTCTATACCTCTACTACGGTGGGAATACCGTCTTTCACTTCTCCTTGACTTTTCGGAGAACCACTTTCACTTTCTCCTCTCACTTTTTCAACCGAATTTCGAGTTGTAAGCCTTTTGCTTCTAGCACCGTAGGCCAGGGTAGTGAAGTACCCTTTATCTATCCCTTTGTCACCTTTGTCACAGTCTGAAATAAAAAACCCCGAGGTTTTAGTGACGTCTACCACTAACGTCGGTACTTCAATTTTCTGCGAATGAGGAACCTTCCTTTCAATACTGGTTACATCTATCGTATAAGTTTTCGTCTCTGTAATGAAACGGCTGATTCCAGGTAGATCAGTTCCAATACCCAAAAGGACACCAGTACATGCCTACACTCTCAACCTGACACTTCTTCCGTCTCGTGACTTCTTAACTACGAAAACAAGACACCACAACCCCTTCTGAGAACTCTCAAGGAACCTGACGTTCCTCTAGAGGTTAGTCAGGTAAGACTTCCTTTAGTCGGGACCCTAAAGAAACCTTCCTACTACGACTTCGACTTTGAGGTCATAAAACCGGTGGAGTACGTTTCTCAACTGAATAACCTTTTCTGAGATTACGACCCTCCCTAACCACCGTCCTCCTCTTCCCCTGCTGTCTCTTACTCTACCGACCTACTGTAGTGACTGAGCTACCTACATTCAGACTCACTTGAGGTCCTCTACCACTACCTGTCCCTCCGGACCGCACGACGCTAAGTACCCCAACGTTTCTCAGCCTGTACTGACTCGCTGACTTGACTTGACTTGACTCCCGTGTAGTGTCTAAAATATTGAACGTCCATGAACAGTATCATGACAGTCGTGTCCACAAACACACACTTCCTCATTGTCACTTCGTGACGTCACTAGAACTCCTGCACTTGCAAATTTACACTTACATTATTTGCAAACAGGAAAGACCCGGAAGTAAAGGTAATACTGTAAAAAAAAAAAAAAACCTAGTAAAAGTCATACGACTAAGAAAAGTAAACACTTTCTTTCCTTTGTTCAATCGTTAATTAATTAGAACAGACATAGACAATGGTCAAAGGAAATATACTGGAAAGGATACTCACCAAGATCGTGAATACCAGGTGTAAAAATTGAAAGCTTCTTACAAAATTTTATACCGTCATAAAAAGGACAGTCAAGTACGACTCCAAGGAGGAGATTCGAAAATGGAATAAAATTGGACGAAACTCAATTACCAATTATGGATGTGGTCGACAATATACGAGTGTCATCGTGTTTTTGTGACTGGATGGGAACTAATATTGTGAGACCCGACAAATGAATAGAAAGAAGGGAAGGGGGTGTTAACAAACAGAAATCCTAGTCAAGAAAATACCCTTCAAAATCGAAGGGGTGGAACCCAGTTAACAAGAATTTATATTCACACATAGTTTTAGTGGAATTTTCATAGTAATTTTGAGATCTAAGAGGAGTATATGAAAGTAAGTTTTAGAAACTTCCTCATCGAGTACTTTACCCTTTAGAACGGAATTAATATTGACTGTACGTTCTGAAGTAATTGTCATGAGTCGTCATCCATATCAATGTTGGAAATTACACTTATGGTATCGTGTTACGAAGAAGGGACACCAGAGCTCAGGGAGGGAACACAGGTGTCCTATTTATCGTCTCAAAGTAAACAAAATAAACTGTGGTACTTCTTATAAATTGTCTTTCGAGAACCTAAGGTTTAGAAAACATTTGGTGCATACGTGTTTGTGATTGAAGAAAAAATGTGTGAGGTATATGATGTTGAGTACAAAACGTTAGTCTTGTTGAGAACTACCGTTGGTAATTTCTTTGTTTAGTTGAATGATAGAATCCGAATCAAAATTTAGATAACTTTCTCACTTCATAGGACATAATCAGGTCCAAAAGGGATCTTTATTTGGTCATTTTCTCTTTGTACCTTTTAAAAATATTCTTCCTTAACCTAGTGTATAAATGCTCCGACCGTTTAGGTTGAAACATCCTACCTATAGTTCAAGTTTAGACTTTTGACCGTCCGACAATATCTTGGACCATCTGGACTGCACGGACAAAGTTCCGACAGTTCCTCCTCTTAAGAGAAAACGGACTCCCTCCAGTCGGAAAACGAGATGAGTCGGGAAGTTGACTAACCTGCTTTGAGTGGGTGAACCGATGGAACGGACAAACAGAAAGTGGCAGTAACGGATGAAGAAAAGAAGATAGAAAGGAAAAATAAAGGATCCTTCTCCTCTAAGGAAGAAAGAAAAGAAGAAAGACGGGAATGACCGAGAGGAGGTAAAGATAGTAGAGACTAAAATACTGAAAAAAGAGAAAAGGGTAGAAGAAAAAGAAGGAATAATGTATCGGAGAAAGGTAAAGAGAAGTAATTCAAGTTTATTTCACCCCCCCCCCCCTCCTAAATGAAGACCATTCAATTAAAGATTATGGTAAAATTTCTTTTTTATAAGTAGTGTATATGTATTCAATTGTAAAGTCAATCATCAGTGTCTTTAAATATAATAATAGAAGTACAAAGAGTGTCTAATATTTAATCTAACCAAGAAAGGAACCTACACTAAACTGACATTTTGGAGTTTACAAGGTCGTCCCCGACCCCAACCCCACCCTTATCGAAGAACGGTTTCACAGTGGGGGAACGCTTAAGGTCCTACTTCGACAGTACACTTCCGAGAAAGTAAGGAACTTACTAGACGATCCAGTCTAAGGGAGTAGTTTAAACAGTCACACTCATCCAGAAATGATGACAATAGTCGAATTTGAGGTCGGGAAAGTAGTGGTAAATTGTAAAGAGACCGTACTAAATTTACCTAAAACTGCCATAAGGTTATAGTCTCTCGTATAAGACGGTCATATTTTGTACAAGTCATCGATGTTAGTGTTTTGTAGATTTAAATAGGTTAAAGTAAAGAACCTACGAAAAAGGGGAGTGGGGTGTACGGTTTGATTCCGTAAAAAGAACGAATCACCATGTTTGTCCGGGGTTTCATAGGTTAGACTTTTGCTAAATTACGAAGGTGGAAAGAAAGGTAATGAGAACATTGAGACGTAGGAGTTTATAAGTTCCACTATAAAATGATTTAAACTTACGACCAATATGAAAGTTTCTAAAAAAAAAAAATTACAATCCTGAGTATACAGATTGACAGAAGGTCAGTGGGTCAGAATGTCTACTTCTTTACAATATGTCTCTTCTCTTTACTAAACGGGGTTTAATATAAAGATCTCTCATCGGTTTGACCGACATCCGTATCTATCCAAGGTCTGAGATAGTTAGTCGTAATTATATGGAAACTCCCGTCGGGTCTACAACAAGATTCACAAAACCTCACCCCTATAACTGGTAGACGACCTATCATAAGTCCGAACATCTAATTCACACACGTACGAGTCAACAAGTTAGTACAGGTTCAGAAACGTTGGGGTATTTGATTTAGGACGCTCCGAGACGACAGGTACTCTAAGAGGTCCGTTCTTCTGACCTCACCTAACGGTAAAGGATGGGGTCTCCTAGAAGGGTTGGGTCCCTAACTTGGACAGAGAACGTAGGGACGTAACCGTTCATCTAAGAAATGGTGACACGCCGGTCCCTTCGGGGAATATCTAATGTATAGTCGAGTTTTTCTTTCGTGAGAAAATATTTATGTACAAGAACTATGACATTTTAGAGAAACTGACGAGAAGTAACATCTTTCAATCTGTATAACATCATTTAGGAATCCATGTGTGTCGAAGAACCCCACAGGATTATCAACTTGGAATACTTTGGTGACCTGATAAAAAATTGGTTTTTTAATATTAAATTATTATAAATAAGATTTTCAAACTACTGTATTATTTGTCGGAAACCCTTGTTTTCTAAAGATTTTAGACATGGTAAAGGATTCACAGTTTCACCTTCACCCATCCTCATCTATCTCCTTTCACACTTAAAATTGGATCACCTTCTCCTTTTATTGGGTTTCCCTTTGTGGAGAAAGACACGTGAAAGGTTTTCCGTAACGTTGGTTACCTCTTATTTGTTTTTAATCTTAGATTTGTAATGTCTATGAACTGTTATAGAGAAATTGTCGTAGTCTAACTAAGTAAAAACGGACTCAAAGGACCGAGTGAGTAAGAAGGTAGTATATAGACATCGAACTGACTGAGGGTTAAAAACAACTACTTCACACACCCTTGTTCAAGGTAATAGAAATCAAAGGTCCTGATATTTTATGGATTATTTGAATCGTTGGTCTTACGGTTCATGTACGTTACGTCGGTCGACCACTTCGGAACGACGCATAATTTCACTTTGAAACGAAAGTAAAACTTTTCTCCGAAACCTTAGAAAAGAAAGTATACATCACAGAGAATCTTAAAACCTACGTAATTAGATTTTGAAGAGTAGTATTGGTACCGAAAAGACAGACGAAGGTGTTTCTCTATTATGTTCAGTAATATCTCTGTGAAAATACGATTCTTGATCTTTTTTTTTTTTGGAATCTAAACAATACTCACTAGTAAAGTTTAAATGTCTAAAACTCCTTAATAGATATGTTAATCCTTTGTTTATAGACCGTCTCCTATAATTCCCATAAGCTCTATATATTGGTTTACATATTATACAAGAGTCTAGAGAGGTTTATAAGGGTTACGAAACATAAAACTTTGTCCGTGTATTTACAAGGTTCAATAGTAAACACTTATATATCAAATGAAGTGACGATTAATTGAATAACAAAAGGAATAAACGGTTAACCATAGGACTAAATAGGATTTTAAAAAAAACTCTACTGAGATTAATTGAGTCTATTTTCTAGTTTTACCTTATTCTATTAAACAATTGTCTAGAATCTGTTAGACTTAAGTATTTAATTCTGTATACTCCTCTATAAAAGTTTCAATACTGGTATACCTAATTTATATTCTATAAGTCTTAGTATGGAAACACTCTCTCTTTTACTTCTTATCTAAGTATCTGTTCTTTCTACGATCAGGTTAAAGAGGAAATTTAAAAAAACTTTATACTCTTTTCCTGAAAAATTTCTGTCAAAGATTTCAATCAAACACTATTAGTTCCAACCTTATATACAAGGTTCTAAAGGTTAGGTCATAAGAATATGATACGTTGTCTCTGTATTTCAATAGTTCCGTTTTGACGAAGACTAAGCGACTTTCGTGTCCTCTTTGTTCACGATAAAGAGAAGTGTCTTTTTCTAATCCGACCCTCTGACTAAAAACGTCTACCTTTTAATCTTATAATAAAAGAATAACAGGATCTTAACGGGGGTGACTTCTACGGGTCCTCCCTTATGTTGTTTTTCGACGTCATTCACTGTCACATATTTGTTATCCGGACTACGATCCTGTATACCAGATTTCTTTACTCCTGTTATATGAAAAGATAACACACAAACTGTCAAACTTCTCTCTTTATCGTTTCTTTCACACTATCAAGAGACGTCGTAGACACCCGACATACCTGTGTGTTTGTAGAAGATCAAGTAACCATAATATTTTTTAAACTAAAAATTTATTCACACACAAATCCTATAGATACAAATACGGTACTGATACTCTTCGACTGAAGTATTGGTTTATAAAAGGAGTTGGTAGTATTCGTACTAAAAGTGACCCGTTCTATTGACAGATTTTAACTAAAAGTAATTTTTTTTTTTTTCACTTTTGTCTAGTAACGTTTAGGTCCTTGTTACAAATGTAAATCAAACCTTTCTATTGCTAACTTCCATTCCTCATTAGGTCCCCACTTTGAGAGTCCAGTCAAGTCAAGTCAGCGAGTCATCACAGGCTGAGAAACGTTGGGGTATTTAGCGTCGAGCGGTCCGGAGGGACAGGTAGTAGCTGAGGGTCTCAGGTGGGTTTGGGTGTACGTAGTTCAGCCACTACGGTACGTTGATAGAGTAGGAGACAGCAGGGGAAGAGGAGGACGGGAGTTAGAAAGGGTCGTAGTCCCAGAAAAGTTTACTCAGTTGAGAAGCGTAGTCCACCGGTTGCATAACGTCCAAGTCGAACTTGTAGTCAGGAAGGTCACTTGTGGGTCCTGCCTAGAGGAAATCCTAACTGACCAACCTAGAGGAACGTCAGGTTCCTTGAGAGTTTTCAGAAGAGGTTTTGGTGTCAAGTTTTCGTAGTCAAGAAGTCACGAGTCGAAAGAAGTGTCAGGTTGAGAGTGTAGGTATGTACTGGTGACCTTTTTGGTATCGGAACTGATTATAGAGACGTTAAGTTATACGATAGATCCAACCAGTATTGAAAGGAAGGTTCCTGATTCGTAGAAAAATTAAAATACCGGCGTTAGTGATAGCCGTCACTAGAACCTCGGGTCTTTTTAATTCAGTCGGTGTCAAAGGTGACAAAGGGGTAGATAAACGGTACTTCACTACCCTGGTCTACGGTGCTAGAAGCAAAAGACTTACAACTCGAAATTCGGTTGAAAAAGTGAGAGGAGAAAGTGAAAGTGGTTCCCTGAGAAATCAAGAAGAAGTGAAAGACGGTATTCCCACCACAGTAGACGTATAGACTCCAATAACCATAAAGAGGGCCGTTAGAACTAAGGTCGAACACGAAGAAGGTCGGGCAGTAAAGAGTACTACATGAGACGTATCTTCAATTTATTCGTCCCA
The DNA here is from genome assembly GCA_006410555.1 of Capra ibex. Taxonomy (NCBI): domain Eukaryota; kingdom Metazoa; phylum Chordata; class Mammalia; order Artiodactyla; family Bovidae; genus Capra; species Capra ibex. The sequence goes on from SJYO01016727.1 coordinate 87,905, forward strand.
CTGTTATATGTCGGAACTGCATGAGAAAAAGTATAAACCTTGGTCAGACAACAAGATACAGGTCAAGATTTACAACGAAAGACTGGACGTATGTCCAAAGAGTTCTCCTTGTTTTTTGACCACTCGATTTTATCTTAAAAACTTTTCTTCCTTCTCTTTTAGGACATTCAACCTTTTGACCTGTATACATGACACGTCTTCACTGTCACTCTTTATTCAACTCGACTTCGGTAGGTTAAATTTCGGGGATTCACTTCGTTTCTATCTGAGTCTTTTCTACCTTGTAATAATGAATTTTGATACAATAATAGATACACACCTGTGTACTACTACCCCTAAACTTTAGGTTGTCTACCGTACTTTGACTCTTTACAAAAGGTTTTATATAAATTTAACAAATTTCAAGTAACTTACATACTAGATCATTCTTACTTTGGGATCAACTCTAGCTGATTTTGGAATTCCCTGGATGGACCCCAAGGGATCACCGTCTACCATTTCTTTGACGGACGTTACAGTCTCTGGGTCCAAGCTAGGGACCCACTCCTTCTAGGGGACCTCTTCCCGTACCGTTGAGTGACGTCATAAGAACGGACCTCTTGAGACACCTGTCTCCTCGGACCACCCGATGTCCGGCTCCCCAGTGTTTCTCAGTCTGTGTTGACTTGTTGATTGTGAAGAAGTAAAGTGAAGAAATTCTCTGGATGGTCTAATGGAAGGATATATTACTACAGTGTCTCTTGACTTCCAAGACCATCGAAGTCATTTATGTGTACGTAGAACAGTGTCTCCCACCAGAAGGGGTTTCTTATTTTATAAACCCCCAATAACAAAAAGATTCTCCATTTAATCACCTAAAAGGATTACATGTAGAAGTGTATGCGTCGGCTTAATTATCTTGTTTTCACCATTACTCGAAGATCCTTTAAGTGGGAAAAGTGTTTACAATTGAAACCGAACAAAGTACTTGAAGTACTTTATATTTTTTACTAAAGTATAATTCTTCATAATTCTCATCTAAAGTCGTTCATGATAATCTCAACGGTTGTTCTTGAAACTAAAGGAGAAGTTAGGAGATGTCTGAATCAGAGATTCTGTCTAAATCAAAACATAAAATTTCAACTTAAATTTAGTTATCTTTATCAATACTTTCCGTACACGATAAATCTCTAAGGTTCTCCGTTGGAAGAGAAGTTATAAAAAATATATAGCGACAACGAAAATGTAGAATTTTGTCTGGAGCATCTGGGATTTCTAATATGGTCGACTTGTGATAGTCAGGTACTGGATATCTACTTCCTGTGATAGATTCTGTATATCAGTAAAGAAATGTTCTTTGACATTAAACATACAAAAGTGGATCTACAGACACATGACCATTTAGAAGTGTAGAGGTCGGGACAGGGGTCAGGAAAGTACTACACTAAACATGAAAAAAAAAGATGGTCATAAAGAGTTCTTTAATTAGTCCACTAACGAGTTCAGAGAGTTTGAGACTTTAGTGTCCTAAGACTCTAATTGAAGTGGAAAGGGGTTTGCACATTGTCAAAACGTTATACTGGTCTTACGAACGACTTTAAGAATGACAGTGTAAACTCTATATCTCTTTGGTGTCCCTAAATTCGGTAATCCTCTCTTACTTCGGACACCATAAATGTTTCGTTCTGTTCCACCATGGACATTCAATATCTTAGATAAAGTAACCTTTACCGAGAAGGTCTAAGAGAGGTGTACATTAAAAAAAAGATCAAAGTAATTCTAATAAGACCCAAAACATCCATAATACTTAACTTTATGAAAGGTTGTCTTTGAAGTGTTAGTACTCGATCTATATAAAAACGTTAATACGGTCTAAAAAAGGTATAAGAATAGTAACAATACGTGGTGTTAACCGAAAGAAAGAGGGGAGAAGAATAGTTATACTACCGTCTTGACGACACATTAAAACATCTCAAAATACTAAGATCGATATATAAAATTTTTTCTTACGGGAAATGACACCCAACATCTTAACAGTCGTTAAAATAAACACAAATAGAAAATAAAATTATTGAAAAGCCAGTAAGAACCCTCTTTTCATAGGGGAAATTCGTATACGAAGTAACAGTCCCCCAAATCTTCATAAAAGTCTCTAAAATCCTACTTATAAAAGTCCCATTAAAAGTGGACTATCGTAAACCTTTTAAAAATATAGGTTTCGTTGAATATTTAAGGTTTAATCGAGTAACTAGAACTAGTACAGGATAGACTGTCGATGCAAGTCCGAACGATGGATCCATAATATCGATTCATTAATTTAGTGTCCCGAACGTAACAATTTGTACAAAACTTATATATCACTTATCTAATACTTTCTCGAGACTATCATTTTGACAAGTATGAGAACCTCACCTTAATGGGTTTCACACGAGGAATAGAATCTATTCAATGAACACCCCCACTTTACCCCCCTCTTCCCACCGTCTTCTTCGTAAATCACCCAGTTCTTCCGACTCTTTGTGTTACGTTTTGGTCACAGAGTTTCAGAATTTTCACGATTTTAAGTTGGACTATTAGAGTTCCCCAAATACTATATTCTTACATAAGGGTTTATTTTAGTGTCATAGTAGGAGAGTTTAAATTACCTTTAAAAGAAATACGATTAGAAGTGTCCTTCTATAAAACCTTCTATATCAAAACCTGTTGAAGGAAAGAATCTTATCTTTAGTGGAGAACGGAAGATCCAAAAGAGTGTCATAAAGAAAAAAATTGTACTTTTACTATAAAGAGAGAGATTAGGTAGATTTGGACAGATATCCGTTTTGATACTTGTATGGTTGAAGAAGGAACCTAATGGAAGAAAATTAAAGACAGGTAAAACATCTTTGTGAGGTCCGGAGGAAAATTCATTCGGACACTGTAACCGAACATGAGAACCGAATGAGAACTATGTCAGGGAACGGAGACAGGATCAGACGACTTGCTTGTCAAAAGAAACGGAGTCTCGTGTTACGATACGATTGTTGAGAGTGTCTAGGACTTCAAATACCTCTGAGTGTCTTGAAAAAAGACACGGGCAGTCTCCTGTTCCCACCAGTGAAAAGAACAACCTTAGTTCCGTCACAAAGATCGACTTTAAAATTCAATCTACGATACGGTCTTACTGACGATTTTATCCTTCAAACTCCGTAGTCACCGTCGAAATCAGATCGATCATTTATACATATAAACCGATATACGTTTAGTTACGTAGAAATTAAAAAAAAAAAAAAACGACCTAGGTAGAAATAAACTTTTTATATATACCTCATAGATAAAACACATTTAGGACTCTATCTACAACACCATCTTACTAATATTATATGTGATACCGTAGAACTCCCGAAGGGACCACCGAGACTCCCATTTCGTAGACGGACCTTACGCCCTCTGGGTCCAAACTAGGGACCCAGCCCTTCTAGGGGACCTCCTCCTTTACCGTTGGGTGAGGTCATGAGAACGGACCTTTTAGGGTAACTGTCTCTTCGGACCATCCAATGTCAGGTACGCCAGTGTTTCTCAGTCTGCACTGACTCTTTGAAGTGAAGGGGAGAAGTACCGTAGAACTTAATCATTTAAAGGTTCCTTGACCCTACATGGAACTATGTTATTACTCTCTTTCTTAACGTCCCTTTAGAAATTTGTAAGTAAAGTTTTTACTAAAAACACCTCTTCAATTCGATATAGAAGAACCCTTAATAAATGATATGTAATAATTTCAAATGGATTATCTGAATTATGTTCGAATTTTATGATCATTTATTTACGTAAAATTTTCAGGAACCTGTACATATGTAACGATATAAATTTTACCTATTGATTGTTCCTAGATGATATATCATGTCCCTTGAGATAAGTTATCATACATTGTTAGATTTACCCTTTTAAAAAACTCTTTCTTATCTGTACACATATGTATATTTACCAAGTAAAACGACATATGGACTTTGGTTGTGTTGTGGGAATTTATACTTTTTTCACAATCAACGAGTCAGTACAGACTGAGAGACACTGGGGTATCTAACGTCGGGTCCGAGGAGACAGATACCCTAAAGGGTCTGTTCTTATGACCTTATCCAACGATAAAGGAAGAGGTCCCTTAAAAGTTCTGGATTTTTAGTTTGGGTACAGAGGACTTAACCAAGTCAAGTCATGTCAAGTCAGCGAGTCAGTACAGATTCAGAAACACTGGGGTACTTAGCGTCGTGCGTCCTTCGTACCAGAGGGACAGGTAGTGGTTGAGGGTCTCAAGTGAGTCTGAGTGCAGGTGACTCAGGTACTACGGTAGGTCGGTAGAGTAAGAGACAGCAGGGGAAGAAGAGGACGGTGGTTAGGGAGGGTCGTAGTCTCAGAAAAGGTTACTCAGTTGAGAAGCTTACTCCACCGGTTTCATGACTTCAAAGTAGAAATCGTAGTAAGAAAGGTTTCTTTAGGGTCCCGACTAGAGGAAGTCTTACCTGACCAACCTAGAGGAACGTCAGGTTCCCTGAGACTTAACCATCCGTCCAAGAAATAGTGACTCGGTGGTCCCTTCAGAGATCCATTGAATACACGTTCTTTTTACAATTTCTAACAGATATGAGTATTTTTATCTTGAAATACGTGATCCTGTGTTTTCACAATATGTCTAGTGACTCTGTAATGTCCTTTACCTTTGGTTTCCTGTTTTTTTCTCCTTTACACCTTTAACGTGAGTCATTCGATTCATTACCACTCATACGTACAAAACTTTTCGTTGTTTGTAGAAAGTTTTTTTATAACAATTTAAACTTAGACACGGTATTACTTTCTGAAAGTCTCTCTCGACTGTTAGTGACCTTTTCCTGTTTTTCATTCTTAAATCCTTTGTTACAATTTAGATTACGATAGGTTCTTTTTATTTACAGTAACTGGGGTTTCTGAGATTCTATCGTCGTTACAACTTTGTTTATGCATTTCGTAACCCTCTTCTGAACTTAATTACCCGCTTCTTCCCTCTCTAAACGTAAAAGACATAAAAATTCCTTTACTAACGCTATTTGATTACGTATCGAAAAATTCAAAGAGTGGTTCTTATTTACATTTATATATATTTATAATGTCTTTATAACATTATTTTATAAACTTTAACATGGATCTCTAGAACCTTTACTGTGTACGTTTTCACTTTCTTTCAAGCACAAATTAATAAACTTATACGTATGTCCCTTTATTTCGTCATACGGAAATCCCCAAAAAAAAGATGATAATAACAAGACATTATATAACTCTCTACTAATCTTTTGACTTCACAATATACTGGTAAATTAACTACATTATTTATAAACATTTCATATAAGACATGAAAAACTTTGTACGATTGATAAGTGACTTCTGTCACCTATGTTCCCTAACTGTCAAAATGTTTCTTAATACCACTTTAGACTTTTTTTTTTACGAACCGGACATTAATGTAGTCCTGACTAAACATTATAGTCGATTTCTTATCAAAAGATTACATTATACCTATAATGTATTTATAGAAATTTTGAGAACATAATCGATTTGTTTATTGTTTACACCTTTCGCCCGAAAGGATTTGGTACGTGTATCAGTAATCATGAGAATAATAGAGGACTTTACCGTGTCCGATAATACTTTACAAGAGAGAGGTCAGGTTTGATTTTCTGATAAGTGACTTATACCCTAAGGCCTTCTCGACGATTCACTATTACCTTGGGTTAAACGCAGTGGTTTCGAGGTTTGGAAAGAATCGAGTTTACCTCACTTTGTGTAAGTAAAACGTGATATGTTCGAACGGCGATTACCGGAGTGGGTCGTGAAACCTGTCGACAAGTACCGTCGTGAAAAACGAACTTTCACTCCTCCGACATGTCACGGTATCGTCGACGGATTGTACGTCGACAGGACGATGACACAGCTCCCACAAGTGAATGGTAATCAACTTGAAGGGGGAGACAGTGCAGACCAATTTCTTTTCGTGACGGAAAAAACTAAAACCTCTCTGGGTATTCTAGAAATTCTCGTTCTACTAAACCTCTTCCGTAATCATTTACCCGGTACCCCTGTGAAAAAGTTCAACGATGAAATTATAGACAACAGGAGTCATAGATCCCTTTTTATACTGAGGCAAAGTATTGTTGTTTTTCACTTCCGTATTTACTTCTCTACGTTTGTTCTCTTCGTGTGTTTCCTCTCTTGTATAAAAGTATTATTACCCACGAGTAAAAGAATAGATCATGAAAGTCCATAGTCATATAACGTACACATTAAATCTGACGTTTACAGAATTGAGTCGTTCTCCAACACCTATCCTGAGGTTTGCTCCATCCGTCTCAAATGGATCTCCCTTCTCAAATACTAAGTCATTCGATACAATTTTTTTTTTTTCACTTTTAAAGTAAAAGAAGGTATATATATATATATATATAACGTAAACAAAACAGAAAATTTATTTCATTTGTATGACTTAATTACATTATTGTGGACGTATATTGAATATTTATTTAGTCATGTGTATATAACCCCCATTATGACTTAATCTGAAAATGAATATTTCCGTATTTTTTAACCTCTAATAGTTAGATCATCTTTCTAGGTACTCAAGTATCAACCTTCGGGATTCAGGATTATGGTAGTACCCGAACTAAATAAGTCATTAGAACCAGGGTAATAGCTTAAAAAACACGGGGTTTGCGAAATAGAGGTTTCGTCCCTATTATTTATAGAAGAAACGTACGAAAGAAAATAACGATAACAACAATTTTATTAATATATTTAGTAATTTTCACAAAAATTTTCAATATTTTTATATTTTATGTATACGTAATTAAAATTAAAACTTACCTAAAAAAATGAACTCTTTATTACAAAACAGCCAAATATACACTCAATTAATAAATAAGTAAAACAAATAAATTTTTTTAATATTTAGAAATTAGTTAATATTTTCGATATTGTAATCGACTCAATGTGACTGTGTACTGAGATCGAGATTCTCCCAGGACTTTTTGGTTTCATTCTGTTTACCCTCTAAAAAAGATTACATTTTCGTTTCAAAGCAATGAGTTCCAATGGTCTGTCTTCTTAGGTCAGGGTTTTACTTCGAGTTTCTTCCGTCTAATTGTACCTTTTATTACTTTTCTTCAAAAGTAAAGTCTTACCAGATAAGAGTACTAAAGACTACTTCACTTTCTCGTAAGATCATTAGTCCTGTTCTATTTGGTCCGGAAAGTCGAAAAATTGTCTCATCACTATCCTTACTCCAAACTTGTACCTATAGATTCGTCTTAAGACTTACAAATTCTTTTATTTGTCGTGTTTAAAATGTTTTTTTCCCCCTTTTCAGTACAGATGAAATACAAAAGAAAACATGAAACCAAATTTTATTCAATTAATTGGTATTCAAACACTAACTATTTTACTATTTGTAGAAATGTGAGAACCTTCATTGTAAAACTAACAAATTGTTCACATACCATTAAAAACCTGACATTCTTCAACAGATTAAGATTTAGTGATTCAACCTCACCAAAGAATCACTAACACAATCACAATCAGTGAGTCAACACGGGTCGAGAAACGCTGGGGTACCTGTCGTCGGGTGCTCCGAAGAGACAGGTACTCTAAAAGAATCACTTATCCCCTCAGTATTGCATTGAGTATCTATCGTAGTGACTGAGTTATCTGTACTTAAATTCGTTTGAGACTCCCTATCACTTCCTACCCCTTCGGACCGTACGATATCAGATACCCCAACGTTTCTCCACCTGTGTTGTATCATTGACTTGTTGTCGTTTATATCGAGTATTGAATTGGTTTCGTTGATTATTCGGGACTATCTTACACAGGGGTGGTAACTGTTACTTTTACATACCAATAGTATTAGGAATTAATATATCTTCGGTATAGAGAAACCTAAAACTTCGATTAAATTTTTAATACTTTTTAATAAACGTACCAATTACTGAAAGTGTAGTAATTTCAAAATAACGTACAGGTGACACATGTCTTTCTTTGTCATGAACATACTCCTAGAAGATTTTACTTGGATCGTAGTAAACCTTAAAAGGTAGAAAGAGAGACGAAACATTAACAAATATATTGTGTTCATAACAAATAGAATTTTTAAAATTTCTTGAGTTTTTTGAGACTAGAACCTGTATACAAACTATTATATATAGACAAGGAGATAATAATAGTAACCCGTACGTCAACCATTACTACTTAATAAGTGATAAACCAGTAATTTCACTAAAGTGTGAAAGTTATGACAAATTTTTTACCTCAAGGATGGTAATTAACTTTTGTTTTAATCTTTATTTACTGTATTTAAGTTTTTTACTTCAATCTTTCTAAGTTTCTATATTTTTCTTTAGAAATATCGACGTACATCCCATCGACGTTTGAGAGGTCACTGGTACGAGGTGAACCCAGACTTTAGGTCTTTTATAGTTAGTTTTCTTCGAAAATCAATGTATTCTGAACTTAACTATATTTTAGAATACTTACTAAAACTGAAAAATTTTATTCTGTGGATACAGATAGACTAAGTAGGAAGACATGGAAGTTTTACATTTGTGATAACAAAGTCTCTAACGGTTAACGGAAGTGGTCATAAACAACAGAAAAGTCGAAATATTTGTCCGTAACACTAGTTCATACACCCAGTGGGCAGAAAGTCAGAAGAAAGAACTGTCGGTCCCAGTGCACTGGTTAAGACTCGTTACTATGCATTCTTAACTTCACACTCGGGAGACTTAAAGTGGGAATTTTTGTCCCGAAGAAAGTGGTGAGAATACCCAATATTCCTGAAAAGGACCACCGAGTCTACCATTTCTTAGACCGACGTTACGCCCTCTGGGTCCAAGGTAGGGACCCAGTCCTTCTAGGGGACCTATCCCTTTACCGATGGGTGAGGTCATAAGAACGGACCTATTAGGTTACCTGTCTCTTCGGACAGCCCGATGTCAGGTACTCAGCGTTTCTCAATCTGTGCTGATTCGTGTCTGTGATATATTCTACTAAGTGATTTGAATAACACCATTAGCAAAGTACCAAATACGTTCAGTCACGAAATACAATTGATAAAGTGTTATTTTGACCTTCCTCTTTTCCTTTAACGTTTAGTTATAGAGAGTACAGTGATTCTGTAAACTCGTACAAAAAGGTATCATTGGTTAATTCCCAGTTGTCGTCAAGTCTTAATTCCTATGGTTATCAACCTAGGTCCGTTATAAAGACAATTGAATCTATATACGACACGACACGAATCAACGAGTCAGTACAGGTTGAGAAACTTCGGGGTACCTGAGATCGGGTGGTCCGAGGAGACAGGTCCGTTCTTAGTACCTCAGTCAACGGTACGGGAGGAGGACCCCTAGAAGGGTTGGGTCCCTAGTTTGACCCCAAAGGACGTAACGTCCACCTAAGAAATGGTCGACTCGATAGTTCCTTCGGGTCTATATACGATTGAAGTTAATAATAAATATGTTATCTCATATTTGACGTACCGTTGTTATTGAAAAAAATACGAACAGACCAATATAATCCTATGTCCGATACGGTATCACTATTCTACAAGATTTCATGTCACCGAAGTTGTTCTATTTTTCTTTAGATACTACTTCGTGAGGTCCTCCCCCTAAATCTCAACAGTACTATGAATCTCCACAGTCCCTGTGTTTTGAGAAGGTAAAGAAACCGAAACTGTAGGGATCCGATAATGAAGTAGTGGAACCAACTTTAGTCAGTGTTGCAGGTCAAATATTAGGTACACGAACACAAAATCAGAGAGTCAGTATAGGGAAGAGGTCCCCTAGAAGGGTTGGGTCCTTAGTTTGACCTGAGAGGACGTAACGTCCACCTAAGAAATGGTCAACTAGATGGTCCCTTCGGGTCTATATACGATTGACGTTAATAATAAATCATGTTATCTCATATTTAATGTGCCACTGTTATTGAAAAAATATGAACAGGTCTGTACAAAACGGCAGACAACTAATGCAATCTGTGACAATAAATTTAAAAACAATCACACTTCTTTTAGTGTCCGTAAAAAAGTGGGGTGTGGAAAGATCTAGGGAGAGTTGTCGAACAACTCTCAAAAAAAAAAAAAATTGGTACGTAAATATGTAAATCTTTTCTTTTTAAAAAACTGTCGTGTCCACAACATCTGAACCGATTACATAACATTTCGGGAAGAGTCCTACGTGTTCGAAGAATTACCTTTTCGTTCAAATAGGTAACAGTAAGATATAGTCTACACCCGTGTAGTATCCCTACCATGAAACGTTTCACCAAATAATGGTATTTCATTTGGTGTCATATTCATACTCTCCATAACAATTAGTCAAGGGAAACGAAGAAGAAACTGAAGGACCAAAGAATATTACCCCACCAAAATGTTAAAAAAAGTGATGAGAGAAAGTGTAAGTTACATAATAGGTTCATTTAAAACAATTTACAATCGGTGACAACTTGGTCTAATCACGGTAGTTTTGTCCGTAACGAGAGAAAAGTTATTAGAAGTACAATTTTCAGAGGAAAAGGTTTCTCCAACCCAAATAAACCTCACATTGAAAGAAAGGAAACTTCTAAAAGTGAACGTCCTAGTAAAGTCGAGGAAAGTCCTTTATTATTATTACTTGTGATAGATCATTTTCTCCAAGATACGAAAATACACTATCGGATCGTAAAGTCCCCGAAAATTCTTGACAGAAGGTCAAAGAACTATGATTTTAAGGAGATCCTAGGTGTAAATCGAAAGGAAAATCACGGAGATGACCATATACACTACGACGTATTATGTCCTTAAACTCCGTCCTAAAGACTACCCAATCTAACTTCATACTGTCCCTGTTCCCACCGGAGACCCTTGTGAAGACTGTTCGACATACACCGAGACTCCATTTATGACACTCGTATAGTGTTTCATCGACGGGGGACCACCTCAGGTAACCTCTTAAAGACTAATATAGATAATAAAGTTTTTATCTGGAGGAGGTGAGGGAAGAGAATTTGTTTAAACCTAAGAATACACAAGACCGTGACTATTATAATTAACATTAGCTGTCGTGACCCAGACCAGGTATGTCGATCTTTAATTAAATCTCCAAGGAGGATAGGTTTGTCCTCTCTCCTAAACCGATTCATTTTTGGCAGGAAGTCAGTCTCTTTTATGTCTCTTTTGGTTGTACTAGATCGGTCTCGATGGTGACGGATCTGTATCCACACAGAGTCTGTTCATTCGTACACCAGAGTATTTTCCAAAGACTCCCCTTCATGAGACTCAAAGGAGTATGTATTTGTTCGGGCGATTAAGGGGTGCCGAGTTCTGTAAGAGAGTAACTAAATACTACTAAGACGCCGTCTCGGGTGATTTAACGACTCCTACACGTCACTTGAGACTCTCGAATTTCTTTGGACGGAGCACCTGTTTAGTATAAAAACATTACTTTATAAAAAGTGCGAGTTCTAAGATGAAAAAAAAGGGGGTGGAATATAATTTTTACACACGGACTCTCAAAGACCACAGGAAACTTAGTAAATAATACGTGAAAGTAAAAGTGTTCGTAGTTATAAATCTCTTTAATCATTAGAGGCCCTATAGAAACTTTTCTTGATAAAAGAAGAAGTAGACACCACAATAGAGAAGATGGGTAGGGGGTTGTGAGGAGAAAAAAGTGAAGCTAAAAAAAGGGGGGGAATCTCTCGATCGGTCTTACGACAGATTAAGACACGATTTCGAGGAACGAGAACGGACAGACCAAAGGACGTACTGGCACTTGCACTTATCTGGTCGATATAGTTCGGACACTGACTTACGATGTCGTAAGTGTGGGGTATGGACTAGGAGTTTAGGGTATCATGTATGTGGTGAACTTTTTGTTTAGACGGTTTAATCAAAACGTCAACAGTATAAAAATATGTATATCCAGGACCCTTTGGAACTTAATTGAACTTCTTTATTACATATGGCGGTTTCAGTGTAGTTTTAAAAGTTCAACCTATCTCTAAAAAAATTTTTTAGACTGATTTACTTTACGTTCACACCTGACTTCCTTTCTTTCCAACGACTACTTTTTCGTTTTAAAATTAGGTGATTTAACTATACTTAATTAATGTAACATTGAAATATTTTATATTTGTAAAATTCAGAGGAAAGTAGTCGATAATAAATCATTCATATTCTTAGTACAAATAGAAAAAATAAGAAATTCGTCACATAAAATAATCAGACAGTGATAATTGATCCATTACTTTTTAAGTTTAAAGTCGAATACATCGTAGAAAGTCAGATCCTAGATTTTCAATACCGACGAATTAAAAAGAAGACGAATCGTAACTCGAAACTTACTGGAGTTACATCTAGACTTTTATTATAAAAACGGAAATATTTTTGGGACCTTAAGAGGGAACGTTAGTGTCCTACCTACGTGAGATATTTATTAATGGACAAAAGATTTCCTCTATAACGAAGTCCGACATTCTAGAAGTGTAGCTTGTTCCGTGTTTCCTTTACCTTGGTGAAAACCGGAAAGATAAGTTAGTAAGTAACAGTTCGTCCTGTCTCTTATATCCGTCTCCTCCTTATTTTTGTTCGTTCGTTTCGTGGAAACGAGGTAAAAGACATACCTTTACACGTATCCCCTACTAAAAGAATGTCGTAGGGGAATAGATACTATATTGTAAATTTAAGAACTTTCATTTGTTAAATTTTTTATCACTTTGAAAATAAAACAGTTATATAGTGTTAATGGATTGGAGGTTTTTATATTCGTATATATTCTATTGTCCTTTTTGTAGTGGACAATCGAAAACCACAATAAACACATTCTGAACACAACATATTAAAGTACACAGTAAATATGTAATTTCATAGTTTTGAAAAGTACTATAAAATATTCTTACACTAAAAAAAATTTCATGGGGTTTCTGAAGGTAATATCAGAGAATTGACTCATCTTGTGTTCTTTTAATTACCCTTTAAACTTCGTAAAATTACGATTCATACATGTCAGTTTCTTACAAACACAATTAGTAAGTTTGTAACTATATATATGTATATGTATAGTTTTGATAGGAAAGATAATTATATTGTTCGTAATTAATATAATTCATTTATAGTTTATATAATAACATAGATATAGACAGTTAACATACTTTCACTTTCACTTCAACGAGTCAGCACAAGCTGAGAGACGCTGGGGCACCTGACATCGGACGGTCCGAGGAGGCAAGGACCCTAAGAGGTCCGTTCCTATGATCTCACCCAACGGAAAAGGAAGAGGTCCCCTAGAAGGGCTAGGTCCCTAGTTTGGACCCAGAGGACGTAACCTCCATCTGCGAAATTGGAGACTCGGTGGTCCCTTCGGGGTAGTCAATATATCACAATTGATATATCCTTAAGTTAATTAGGACGGAAATCATAAAGTTCTCACCCTTTTGTTTTTTCGGGGAATTTTATCGTTTTTCACAAAAGGGTCTAAAGTCTACAAACTGTATGGTTTAACCATGGAGAGACACAAATGTACTAGATGGACATTTCACAGTCTTTAGTGTCAATACACTAACTCGTTCTGCATCAGAAGTAAGTTAAATTAAGTAAATTTACTTTTTGTTTTATTCCAGGTTAAAGGTTTAAATTAGTATTAAATTCTTTAGGGAGGATACTCTTCGAAAGATCTAATATAGTTTATTACTCCATCCATACCTGTGCTGACTTCGTTGAATCGTCGTCGTCGTCGTATGTACCGTTGGGTGAGGTTATAAGAACGGACCTTTTAGGGTACCTGTCTCCTCGGACCACCCGATGTCAGGTGCCAGCGTTTCTCAGTCTGTACTGAATCGCTGATTTATTGTTGTTTATGTCATATACATCTATGTAGATTGAAAATAGTATTTTTAATGATTATTCTTTATATCATCTGTATGACTTATTCCCGTCCAGATATACTCGGACCTTTATTATGTTATGTTTTACGATGTGTTAATTAGGAGACATAGACACTTGAAACGTGGGTGTCTGAATTGGTTGTTGTTTAACTTTTATAAGGTTCTTTTTAAAGGTCTTTTAAAGTTTTCCGTTTTAAACTTAAACGGGGTCCGATCGTTGATAAGTGTATTGTAAATGTAACATAAATGTCGATAAATGTACCTCGACTGTAACATAATACATAATCCATAATATTCATTAATGTCATTGATCTATAATCCATAATATTCATTAGATCTCTACTAAATTTAATATACCCTTCCACACACGTCTAATAAACGTTTTTTTTTTTTTTTTTGATATGGTTAAATGTATTCTCTGAACTCGTAGACCCGTAAAACCATAGGTGTCCCTAGGACCTTGGTTAGAGTTGACTATAACTCTCCTGTGACATAAAGGAGTTTCACTACTAAGTCTATTTTAGTGAGAATTTTTTTTTCAATTTTAAAATTTAATATAAAATTTTTGGTTCTATGGGATTATATAAAATTTGTATTAAATTAAAAATTTTTAATAAATGTGTAGTAAGAACTCCTGACGTTGATATTACAGTGAGAATTAATCATAGTATAAGTGTTCACCTGAACATCGTCTATATCTTCCCTATGACTTTAAGTAAAGTCGTGTAATCGTTGTTTTTCCACTATTATACTTTAATAGTAATTTACCGTTGATTTTATTGTAGTCTACGGGATGGGTAAATCTCACCACAAAAGTGCCGTTCCCTTTCTTTCTACTCCTACTTTGCCGGTGAACTGGTTGGACACGTGGCTGTCCTTTCTTTTCCTTCTCCTTTCCTGTCTTTCTTCCCAAGGAGGAACTTCTGAATCAAAATCTAGTCCCACCCTTAGGATCCCAGGATCTTCAGAGTACCAAGTCGGAATACTTCGTCGGTGGAAGACGGGTGACAAGAGAGACCTTTTTCTCTGGTACATACGAACAGAGGGACTGAACGAGGTGGGAAACATGGGACTAGGTACATAGAGAACCACTAGACGGAATACACACAAAATTAAAATCCTGAGGTGACGGGTGAAATGAGAAGATGGAATGTAGGATTTTAAAATTAATTTTGTGGATCCAACTACAGGCGAAGACTAGTTCTAGTACACTTTCGCCAGTTTAAATGAGAAGTAAGACTTTGTCTGTTTTGGGTGTGTTTTGTAAATTCATCGTCAAACGTCTGAACCCCGTGGTCTTTTACTTCCTACTACTAAGGACTCTTGAGTTTCTGTTTACGTCACTCTAGGTGTCCACAAGGTCGAGTCCCAGAACCTCACAAGGGTCCGGTACTACGTCCTTCCTCAGACACGATTCGGAAAACGTGTGAGGTTCCACTTCTCTACCTAGTTTCACAATTTCGCATCTAGTTTCACAGATCTCAAAAGTCCTACCTACGATTCCTCCTCTCTAGATGTGTGTGTCTCTTTAGGTAAAACGTCTACCATAGGTCGAAACGTCTACCATGGGAACTCGTCAGTCGGTACGCGACTAGTCATGTCTGTAAACTCCTTTGACGGACTCCGGTCCCTTAGTGACGTCTCCTAATCTGGGTCCCGAGGGTGTAACGTCCACCTAAGAGAGGGTCGACTCGGTGGGCCCTTCGCGTCCCTCCTGTCACGGACAACGGTATTCGGTCTGACCTTTTTAGAGTTCTGACTTCGTCTCATATTTCACGTCTCTCCCAGAACGGAGTCTTTACCCCCTATTAAACCGGATCAGACTCGGGAGGAGGTGAGAAGTGGATTGTTTACAATTTCGTTCTGGGTTTTATTCTAGTTCCGTGAAGATTAATTAAACTGATGTAGGGGTTCATTTACAGTTTTTATAAATATTTTTTTGTAGGTCTTATGATGATCCATTTTGGACGTTACAGACCATACGTCAGTTTCTAATGGTCCGTATATTTCTTCGTCCTTTTATACTCTTTACTATCTGTTTAGTTAGTGAACCTTGACTGGGTGTTAACCCACTGTCTATATTCTTAATGTTCTGTTCCTATATTTTCAATAATACCGATATAAGGTATACAGGTTTTAACTTAGTCCGTGTGACTACAATATAACTTTTTTTTTTGTGTTTAACTTTAAGATCTCTATTTTGATGTTACAGACTCTAATTTTTATAGAATGATCTATACTACGGTCTAAAACTTCTGAAAAATTCAAAAGGACCAGACAATGAGTATTCGACATTATGAAAAAATTTGGAATCAAATAATGAGACATTTTACTTTGATGATTTCGGACTAATTTCCACAACGACATTTCTAGTTTTACTCTACTCTTATTCCACTCGACCATTCAATTTTGGGAACCATACCACAGACCGAATGACATTTGTACGTTATTAAAACATAGATGTACAATGAGGGAACGAGTCTAAGTAAAGACCAAGGGATTACGAACTCCTTAGTACAGGTTTGTATATCCAACTATAAGTCAGATATGTTCGACCGAAGTCAGAAAACGGATCGGAATAAAAACTCAATCAAATACGTTAGTATAAAATCAGTTCGATTTTCAGTTGTAAGAGAAATATATAGGATATTACGAAAAGGAATGACGGTCAATATCCGACTCAATACAAAAGGGGTTTTAAGTATATAACTCCAGAATTGGGGTAATGGAGTTTTACTCGAGTATAAATCTTTGTCCTAGTAATCTCTCTCTTAATTAGATTTTACTCCAGTAATCCCATACGGGAGTAGGTTATTCTGACACTAGAATGTTTCTTTTATACCTGTGGTTGTACATACCTTCCTTCTGTGAACTTCTACATCCTTCTTCAGTTGGCAGATATTCGGTTTCTCTGTCGGGACCTTATCTTGGAAGGAAGCACCGAGAGTCTTCCTTGACTGGGACGGCTATAGAAATAGAGTCTTAAGATCACGATTCTCGACACTCTTTTATTCAACGATAACAAATTCAGGGACCCAGACACTATGAAACAATGTCTTCGGGGTCGTATGATTGTTTGACGGAATAAGTGTGAAGTGTGAGTCAGAAGGGAACATGTGTGTAGGTTTGATACTTGAGATAAGTTCTAAATCTAGTAAACAGTTGAAGAGGTAGCCTTACATAAATAAAGAGGGTGATTTTACATTTGAGAAAGAAGAGTCCTTAGGATGTCATATTAGATATAAGAATACCGTGAATGAAAAAGACGTAAAACTTAATAGTAATCAATACACGGGATAAGTCTCTTCCGTTACCGTGTGGTGAGGTCATGAGAACGGACCTTTTAGGGTACCTGCCTCCTAGGACCACCCGACGTCAGGTACCCCAGCGTTTCTCAACCTGTGCTGACTCGTTGAAGTGAAAGTGAAAAGTGAAAGTACGTAATCTCTTCCTTTACCGTTGGGTGAGGTCACAAGAACGGACCTCTTAGGGTCCCTGCCCCCTCGGACCACCCGACGACAGATACCCCAGTGTGTCTCAGCCTGTGCTGACTTCACTGAATCGTTGTCGTCATCGTCGTCCTCGTACACGGGATAACTAGGTTAACTTAACTGTAAAAGACGTCTTACCTTAGAAAGACTACGTAAGAGTGTAAGGGGTAACTTAGATTGTCAAGGTCCTATTCCATCCTAGAGGTAATTCTATAAGACCTACTCAATTTCGTGTTCAGTATACAGTTTTCTGTTCAGTGTATCAATACATTGACACACACATGTAACATATTAAAATTTAACACAGAGAGAATGGTCTCTCATTTGAGATACGTGTGTCTCCTTGAATAGAAGATTACTTTCAACGAGTAAGTCGAAAGTTTTTCTGGGTGTGATAAACGTTCGTCATTACCCAACCTAAGGACTTACGTAATCCGTTTTATTATGTCAAAAGATTGTTGAAGTTTCCCTTCTTATTAATCGTTAAAAACATTAAAAAACAGGTCGTCATCGAGAGAAGAGTCCTGATTATTGAAATCCGTATTGTAGACGAAAGTCCGTCATTAGGACGGTAAAGTCAGTTCTCCTAGTAAGACTTCGGAAGAGATTACGTTTGTAAAAGAGAGAAAAGAGTTTCGGAAACATAAAACCAAGTTGTGGAGTTTATAGTGGTGGTGGAGGTGTGACTGTGTCACGGTATGGAATGGAAACCAAAAGAAATGGAGATCTCGATTGAATAAATATAAGGAAGAGAGGATTTAGTCGTTTCCGTTATCTTTGTTAAGAGTAAACGAAATGTATTAGTTTTTGAATCTCTTGTCCTTCTTTCCAAAATATTCTAAATGGAACTTAGTGGATAAGATACTTTCGAAAGAAATAAGCTGGGTACATCTCAAGAACGGAAGTATGAAGGACAGAACAAGGAGACACCCCTGTATTATTAAGTTTACATTGTAAAATATTGTCCGTTAAAAAATGGTACAAAGTGGAGGGGAATGATTTGAGATTCGGGTTATTAATGTTCTTTTTACAGAGGACTTAAAAAACATACACAGAGGTAATATATCGTACGGACTGTGTATTATTCGAGAAGAGTACATCTTCACACGATCGTTGAGCCTGTTTTTTCTTAAGTTATCTCTTCAGTCCTACGACACCCTAAATGACAAATAATAATGATCGAGAGGAAAAAGAAAAAGAATAATAATAATGTTAGGGATGATGGAGACAAGTGGTAACAACAACCGGAACATAAACCAAGAAATCAAAATAGAAACAAGAAATCACTGTCACTGTCGACGACGACGAAGTATAAAATAATAATAACAGTATAAAACGACGATAATAATCATAACAATAATAAGGGATATTCCTTTAGGTTTAAGTTCAAGTGTTTTCTAAAAAAAATTATATTCATTGTAGTTACATGAGTCACATTCTATAATCTTTCATTTTCTAAATGAAAATATTTTAGGTACCAGGGGGATTGAGAGTCACTTAAGAGTGGTCTCGAGGAACGGGAAAATGGTACTAATAAACCGAAAGTCCATTTCCGTAAAGGAACGTCAAGTGGGTCCTGAGTCGACGGAGCTCTCCACCAAAGAGTGAAAGATTAAACGTCTGACACCAGAATAACTGTGAATACCCTCAACGTTACCCGTTCATTTCTCAGGGGTTCCCCGAATTTTTACATCCTTGTGGGAAGAGACATATTAACTTACGAGACGTAGAGTCTTATAAAATACCGATAAATGTTAATATTTACTCACGGGAGAGGTTGTATTAACCCGGAGACTTTTCTTTCTATGACAGTAGTGACTCTCAATGACCAACATCCTGGACCCTTCGTACTCGGATCTCAGATCGTCAAGGTTTCCTAACCCATCATACAAGTTCTGATTGATATACTGAATTAACACGTGTCCCTTTATAGTTAAGAATTGTCTCCTTTATCAGGTTTATCCTAAAACGTCCACTCAAGATCCGTTTTAGGTTTTCCCATCCCATTTGTAACTTACTTCTGGATTTGTCGTTCTATACTCACCCTAGAGTATCGTTTTTACCTAACCTCCGTGTTGTTTATCTCTTGTACCATATTAGGACCTATAATCAATATTCTTTTATTATTGCCTTTCCGTATTCGAGTCTCTGACCGTTAACACTGTAGGTCAATTTCATCTTGGTTGGTACTTGATAGGACCATTACTATTTCAACGATGACTATATTTCGAAGGAATTAAAGAGGAACGAAGGGAATAAGTTCAGTGGTACTGAGTTTTACTTTTAGATTATGTATTCAACTAGAATCCGACTATGTTTGAGTCCTTTACACCTATAATCGACGACCTCATTTTACTTATGTCTTTTTTAAGTTCCAAACTGAGTCCGAATAGTCGAGGGAAAACTCTCTCCGAATCAAACGGGTGTAAGTGAAATGACTCCGTTACGTAAATAATCGACACTGACACCTGGTAATCCTCCATGTTGATGTGTGAAAAGGTCTCTAGTAGAAACCGACCGTCCTTGATAGAGTAATCTTCCACGGACTCTTGAACTCGAGGGAGATTTCTCCCCTTGTACGTTGTCGGTGGCTGATCGGTTGTACCCCTACGACTTGACATCGAAGGTTCTGTGAATTGAAGTCCTGTGTTTCCCTATGAAAGATACTACAGAGATAGATAGAAAAGTCAGTCCCATTATGACCGAAGTATTTACTCAAACATTAACGAGGGTGAAGAAGTTAAAAAACCTTCGTAAACACTTTTTAACCATAATTAAGAAGAAATTTACAAACCATTTTAAGTGGTCACTTTGGTAGACTGGACTTGAGAAGACACAATTCTCCAAAATCTAATGATTTAGTTAGAGGAATGAACATGTAGTCATAGAAGTCTGAAAGTTGAAACAAGTACTAAGTCAGAACCATCCAAAATACAAAGATCCTTTCATAGGTGAAGAAGATACAACGGGTCAAACGACCGTATATTAACAAATATCGTCAAAAACAACAAGTCAACGATTCAACACAGGTTGAGAAGCGTTGGGGTACCTGACGTCGTACGGTCCGAAGGGACAGGAAGTCATAGAGGACCTCAAACGAGACTGAGTACAGGTAACTCAGATACTACGGTAGGTTGGTAGAGTAGGAGACAGCAGGGGAAGAGGAGGGCGGACGTTAGAAAGGGTCGTACCAGAAAAGGTCACTCAGCCGAGAAGCGTACTCCACCGGTTTCATAACCTCAAAGTCGAAGTCATAGCCAGGAGGGTTACTTATAAGTCCCAACTAAAGGAAATCCTAACTAACCAAACTAGAATACTAAGGAAAATAAAGACACCGTATTCATTACAAGGAAGAAAGTAGAAAATAAATAAACTCATAAGAGGGAAAAAAGAAACAATTAGATCGATTTCCAAACAGTCAATGGTACCATTCCTCCTCTATGGGTCGGTAATATGTTAACCTACGGTGGAAGACGACATCATACCGAGAAGGGAGGGGAAGTCTCACGGAACACAGTTTCCTAATACGTTTTCGATCAAACAGACACCTATTTTGTGAAAGAAAAGACTCTTTTAATGAAACGATGACGTTTCTTATTACTAAGAGAAGGAAACCTTTCTAAAATGTAGATGTGTCAACCTTTTTTCAATCTTTTAATACGAAAAAAGAATAGTGAGATCGTTTTTAAAAAGTCTTATAAGTAGATCCATAGATTCTTTACAGAGAAAGATTCTGATTAATATTACGGTGTTTATTTCTTATTTATTATCGTATCTGTTCCTTTTTATTTCTTCCTGTTTGATATAAATAATCCGATTAAGATCAATTTCAATGAAATTATTGAAAAGGACTTTAGTAAGATAGGGTAACTGATAATACGACGGAATTAAATTACCCTTTTACACAAGTAGTATTTGAGGATCACAATTATTTCTTTTGTCTACTTATCTAAAGTTGAGGAAATTTATATATATAAAAATTCCAATCAGTGAGTCAGGACAGACTGAGAGACACTGGGGTACCTGACATATCGGGTGGTCCGAGAAGACAGGTATCCTAAAGGGACCCTTTGTAATCTCACCCAACGGTAAAGGTACAATTAACTATCAATTTAAGTCACTACAGAGATACGACCTGATTTACCTACGTCTCCTCCCACCTTTTGTCTCGGGTCTTAAGTCTTTACTTAATAATAAAGTGTCTCTAGAATTTCTCTAAAAAAAAATTTTTTATCATGTATTATTTACTTACTCGATGACATATACCACCCGTTATAAAGTCATAGAAATAAAGTAATCTTTTATTAATAGAATATATTAAAAATTACCTTCATTTAAGGTATAAAATAGTTCCTTTCCATCTTACCTTTTGAGTTACCTTTTGGACTTTTTACGATAAAGTCAATAGATAACGACCGATATCTAATGGGGGTTTAAATGGGGTTTACTGGGGTTTTGAATTGTCTAAATTTTTGTACTTAAGAGAGACACTTAGTTCTTAGAACTGCACCGTATCAACCCATAAATACTGAATCAAAGGGTCCTCAGATGTTAGTTCCACAAAGGACCTCGACGTCAATAGAGTCCTGAGTTGACCTTCCCTTAGGTGAAACTTCAGGGGGGTCCCCCGACAAGTGTCCAGAGTCCAGAAACGATCCACTTCAGACCTTTATAGTCGAAGAACGGTGAACTGAAAGAGTCACCCCGAAGAGTATAGTACAGTCGATCAAGGGGAGTCTCATGTCTAAGACTCTCTTTCTAGGGTGTTACTTTCGGTATTAAAAAAACATTTTGAACTAGAAACTTAACTGTAGAGTAGTGGAGACGATATAAGTTACGTAATCTTCGTTCATTGGTTTGGGTCGGATTGAATTTCGTTTCCTAATGTCTTTCTACACTCGTACTTCACAGTCCCCGGTATACGGGAGTATCTCAGACGGGAAGCGTCGGTCAGATGAATACTAGGAGTCACGATTATGTGTATAAAGGAAAAGGAGAAGTTGTGGACTTTCGTCAAGTGACAGAAGAGACTACAACAGTGTAATACTTCTTTACTTTTAGTCACTTTGAGTTCCCATCCCCTACTCATTAAGATTATGATATCAACCCTAAGTTTGGAGTTCCACCGGATTTACCCCGTATCTGTACAGTAGGGTCTTACCGTAATTAAGGGATTACTTATTTATGTTATTGTTCTAAGGCTAGAAATAGATACAAAAGATCCATAAATGTTCTGAGACACACAAGAGAGGGAGGAAGAGAGAGAGAAAAAAAGAAAACAAGTAGAACCAAAATTAAGAACTGAGAAACTGGAAGTGACCTCTGGTAAACGGTATGTAGTAGTGATATGTTCGTTTGACCGGTCTACTTTTCGGAATGTTTTTAGAACCAGAGACGATCTATACCAAAGATTACTCTCTTTAATTCCACCTTTCCAATAAGAAAACAGACTAGAAAAATTTTGTATCGATTTATATCGATCAAAACAGACTCCAGTGATTTTAGAAGACACCTAACTTAAAGAAATCCGTGTGAGACTCATATGTAAGAGGTCCTTATTTAAATTGGTGTTATCGTGGACGACAATAATTTTCCGATTTTATGTATAAAACGTAAAATAAGTTCTCCAAACCGACAAGGGTAGTCGATTGTCGTCCAATTGTGGTGCAAGACCAAGAACAGAAAAGACGACGTAAATTAAGGGTTAAGGTCACTAATTTCTGATATTTGTATATTCGTGTTCGAAAATTACCAAAGTTTTTCCAACTTACGTTTTTCAAGACACCAATTCAAGACATCAATTTATATTAATAAAGTGTCCCAAGTCAGAGAAATTACGTAGAATAAACAGTACACATCAAGTATTAATACGGTCCCCTTTACTTAATTTTCATATCTTAAAATTATCGTATAATATGAAAGAGCTAAAAGGATAAAAAATGAGATTTTATAGGTCAAGGTAAAAGACGGTAAAAAAAGGAAATTACTGGAAGTAATTTAAGATTTTAAGAGTGGGGGTGAACACTTTTTCATTACTATTTTACTTGGTCATCGTCTCGACTTACCTTAGGTCAAGATTTTAGGGAACGGAGTGAGTCGACGAAGAATCTGTGGACTTTACACGAAGAATTAAATCTTTCTTTTTAACGTCACTCCGACGTTAGGACGTAAAGTCTCTGTTCCCTCGTCCTTCACTAAACGTCAACTAACTTTCCACCACAAACGTGAATCCTAAAGGACTCGAAAGGTTAAAATTGGAACCTCGAATGGATAGAAACTAAAATTCTTAATCTAAGTTTGGTATAAGATCTATAGGGAAGTGAAAACTCCACGTAGAACCGACGCCTATTCTTTTTACTTCCGATGTACGATCAAAATTTTCTCCTTTCTCGTTTTCCTTATACTACTTTATTTACCTCCAAGGTATATCGAAAAGAGACTCGGTTCCTGTTCCTCGATTTCAGAGGAAATTAAATTGGGAGTCTAACAGTGTTTCCTTATTCCTCGAGACGTCTTCTAAGAGATAACGTAAACGGTAAAGGTTCGTTTTTTTTTTAATTCAATCAATTCAATCTATTACTCTTTTGTAATAAAATGTAAAAAAAAAGTTCTACGACACTCATACGTCTATATGTATAAAAACATACCCATGTACGTTTATTTCACATATCGTTCCATATTTAGAATAAGAAAAGGATTTTACATCCTGTTACCCAAACAAAAGATCCAATTCAATATGGAACAAAAGATTTTTATTTGAAATAGTAAGAAGCACATTGTCTTATCAGACACTTTTAACTGAGAACAGGTTCTCTGATGATAATTGTTAAGTATAAGTTCCGGACGTCATAGACTTAAGACTTAATTGATGGTATCATGTAAATTGTTTGAGAGTCGAATATAACCAATTTATTGACATATTTCTTTACACTTTTTATCCTTCCTTTCCCCTCTCTCTTTTTCTCTCTTTTCTTCCTTCCTATATTCACTGTGTTTTTAAAGTAGTCGATTTATAGTGTCCATAGTTTCGAAAGAAGTGAACTAAGGTTCTTATGACGAAAAGAGAAAAAGGAGGACGATGTTTAGTACGGAAAGGTCAGAGGATGTTACAAGAGAAAAACAAGGAGATTAAAGATTATACTCACGTAATCCCGAATCAGAAGTCAGTAGCTAAAAAGAGATACAAAACGGTCGAGGATCCTATAGAAAAGTTTAAAGTACTTAAATAATATGGTTATTAGGTTTGGGTGGGTAGGTAGATTCTATACAGATTTGACTTCTCTAAAGGGTTTGGGACCTAAATATAAAAAGTGAAAGTTGAACTTGTAGGAGATATGTACTTTGCCAGTGTAGTCCAGCTGAAAATGGTTTGTTTTAAGAACTAAATAATAATGGAAGGGAAAATTAGAGAAAGACGGAGTCAAGTCAAGTCAAGTCAGTGAGTCAGTACAGACTTAGAAACACTTGGGTAACTGACGTCGTACGGTCCAAAGAGACAGGTAGTGGACGAGGTCCTAGAACGAGTTTGAGTACAAGTAGCTCAGCCACTACGGTAGGTTGGTAGAGTAGAAGACAACAGGGGAAGAGGAGGACGGAAGTGAGAAAGGACCGTAGTCCCAGAAAAGGTTACTCAGTCAAGAAGTGTAATCCACCGGTTTCATAACCTCGAAGTCGAAGTCGTAGTAAGGAAGGTCACTTATAAGTCCTGACTAAAGGAAGTTCTAACTGACCAAACTAGAGGAACGTCAGAGTTCTCAGAAGAGGTTGGGTGACAAGTTTTTGTAGTCAAGAAGTCACGAGCCGAAAGAAATATCCGGTTGAGAGTGTAGATATGTACTGATCCTCCTTTTGGTATCCAAACTGATCTACCTGGAAATAACCGTTTCATTACAGAGACGAAAAATTTTATGACAGATCCAACCAGTATCGAAAAAAAGGTTCCTCGTTCACAGAAAATTAAAGTACCGACGTCAGTGATAGACAGTCACTAAAACCTCGGGGGGTTTTATTTCAGAGAAGGTAAGATTGTTACCTTATTTCAAAGGTAACAAAGGGGTAGTACTTCATTACCTTGACCTACGGTACTAGAAGCAAAAGACTTACAACTCAAAATTCGGTCGAAAAAGTGAGAGGAGAAAGTAAAAGTAGTTCTCCGAGAAATCAAGAAGAAGTGAAAGACGGTATTCCCACCATAGTAGACGTATAGACTCCAATAACTATAAAGAGGACCGTTAGAACTAAGGTCGAACACGAAGTAGGTCGGGTCGTAAAACGTACTACATGAGACGTATCTTCAATTTGTTCGTCCCACTGTTATATGTCGGAACTATATGAGGAAAGGGTTAAACCTTGGTCAGACAACAACAAGGTACAGGACAAGATTGACAACGAAGAACTGGACGTATGTCCAAGGAGTCCTCCGTCCATTCCACCAGACCATAAGGGTAAAGAAATTCTTACAAAGTGTCAAATACACTAGGTGTGTCAGTTTCTGAAGCCGTATCTGTTATTCCGTCTCATCTACAAGAAGACCTTGAGAGAACGAAAAAGATACTAGGGTACCTACAACCGTTAATCTACAGACCAAGGAAACGGAAAGGATTTCGGTCAAACTTGTAGACCTTCAAGAGTCAAGTACGTGACAACTTCGGACCGAACCTCTTAAAACTCGTAATAAAACGATCGTACACTCTACTCACGTTAACACGTCATCAAACCCGTTAGAAACCGTAACGGAAAGAAACCCCAATCTTACTTCTGACTGAAAACGGTCAGGACACCGGTAACGACTTGAAAGAAGGTGTAAACGACCGTTTAACTCACGTCGTGAAAGTGTCGTAGTAGAAAATCCTAAACTTTATCTAGTCGACCTTAAAGTAGTGGAGGTGATTGAAAGAAACATAACTACGAAGGATTCCGGGTGAACTGAAATACGAGGTCCAACAGACCGAGATCCACTCACTAGTATGGTAGTACCAATAGACCCAGTAATTTTGTAAAAAAACATATCAAAAAGACACATAAGAAGGTGGAGAAGAATTATAGAAGACGAAGACAATCCAGGTATGGTAAAGACAGGAAATAACACGGGGAGAAATGTATTTTATAAGATTAAAAGAACTTCTCTAGAGAGCAGAAAGGGTAAGATAACAAAAGGAGATAAAGAGACGCAACTAGTAAATCATTCCGAAAGAATAGATAAGAACGATAAGAAACCTTGAGACGTAAGTTTATCTATATAAAAAGGAAAAGAGAAAAGGGAAATTGAAGAGGAGAAAAGAGTCGATAAACATTCCGGAGGAGTCCGTTGGTACAACGGAAAAACGTAAAGAAAAAGAATCCCTACCAGAACTAGTGACAGAGGACATGTTACAGTACTTGGAGGTAGGTATCAAGAAGCCTGTGAGATAGTTTAGATTAGGGAACTTAGATAAACAGTGAAGGTGACATATTAACATTCCCTGAAATAAATCCAGTATAGACTTACCAGATTACAAAAAGGGATGAGTCAGAAGGGGTATAAATAGTTGTTATAACGGAAATGGGGCAAAAAGTTTGATTTGAAACTTTTGAATTTTGAAGAAAATAAACTGAAGTGTTTAGTAAGTTAGAAAGGTGTACGGGACATTCAAGACGAAAGTTTCCTCTAGGGTTTAGAGTAGTAAAAAAAGAACAGACAAACAATGTCCTTGAACAAGTTGAACAAGAAGAGAACAGATCCACTGACTTTAACAGACTGTCAGTAGGACGACGTGTAAAGTGGGGAACAAAGTTAGTTTTAGATTGATCTGTTTAGTGAGATCTCTTAAAGGGTAGGTATCCCTTTACTTCACCGTATTGGATTTGGGTTTTCATACAAGTAACGACTGCGTCTTGGTGACATTAAGTGAGTCTAGTACTAATCACCTACTTCGTCTCTCTTTCTTCAAAAAAAATTACTGGACCGAATCACAAAACGGATCGACAAAGTATTCCTCCGGTATTTCATTTCGTGGTTCACAGGCAAGGTAAGGAGGTCACTATATCTTCTCTTGAGTTTTTTCCTCTGGTACCTATACTTTCGTTAACCCGGTTCTTTATTACTCGAGACAGAGGGAAAGATGGGGAGAGTATCGAATAGCAGAGATTTTCCGTTCTCACTTGATATACTTTATCTTATCTATAGTGTATAGGACGGTTCACCGATCAGAGTTGGAAGGTTACCAAAATGTAGTACGAGACTTATTTTATGTTTCCAGAATGATACTGGACACTACGGAGTACACTGGATCGGTGCCAGGTGATGGGATTAAAGAAGGATCACAAAGGGAAAAGAATGGGGTAAAGTAGTGTAAAGGAAAAGAACGCAAAAAAAAAAAAAAAAAAAAACCTCATACGGATCTTTTTGAACAAGGGTTCTTGAGGGTGGACAAACTATTTACCAAAGGGAACGAATGACCCAAACGACGGCTCGAAACCAGTCAGAACCCGAGTTTGTAGGGGAGGGGTCTTTCCTGAGGAGACTTGTGAGTAGATGTACTAACTGGGAGAGGGAGTAATTAAATACAGAGGAACAGGACGGAATTAAAAGAAGAGTCGTGATAGTGATAGAGAGTGATATATCGTAAATACAAACCGATGTAAACACAAAAAGTAGGAGGATCTTGTATTCAAAGGACTCTTATTCAGATGTGAACAATTGACTGTATAGAGGTAACGAATCTAGTTACGGTTCGTTTATTATGCTTCAGTTTGAAAGTAACGGTTCCCGAGCCCAAGTTAGGGACCAGTCCTTTGATTCTAGGCTGTTCGGTTCACCGTATCGGTTTTGTTTGTTTGTTTGTTTGTTTCTTTTAACACTTCTACATTAAAAATACAATACTTTATACAAAGTTTGAAACAACTTATTTTCTTATCTTTATCTAAAGAGAATAATAAAGACATACTTAAAAAAAACAAACCCCAAAGTTTTAAGTAACAATGGGTTATCAAATAAAATTTCATTTAAGAAACCTTGGGTCTTGTGTAAAATTGTTTGTCGACATAACTACGATTACACTATCTCTCAAGAGTCTAATAAGGTACATCTCACAGCGATACCATAGTAGTTAAGTTTAATTGTACTTACATTTTGGGTTGTTTATCCGACGATCATAAATTTGTTATATTTTAAAACTTATGATTAGTAATTTTCGTATAAATTAATTTCTTTTGTATTTTAGAGTGGTGAGTATTTTAAAACCGTATTTTGATTAGAATGTAGTGATCAGTTTTGAGGTTCGATTCCTTCTTTAACGGAGAACTTTGTTTGGGTACTTTTCCAGTAGGTGAGACATACTTGTAAGGATTAACTCTTTTTACTGATGTAACATTCCGTGGTTTGGGTGGTCTTTTAAACTCGATCAAGATGTTAAATAAAGAGACATAATGTTACACCCACACACAATCAGTGAGTCAACACAGGCTGAGAAACGTTGAGGTACCTGAAATCGAGTGGTCCGAGGAGACAGGTACCTTAAGAAGTCCGTTCTTATGACCTCACCCAACGGTAAAGAAAGAGGTCCCCTAGAAGGATTGGTTCCCTAACTTGGGCCCAGTAAGTGTGACGTCCGTCTAAGAAATGGTAGACTTGGTGGTCCCTTCGTGGAGATACTGTTACGGAGAGTAATAGATTATAGACTTTTACAAATGGTAAAATAGAAGACTTAAACATGATTCATTTGTATTGAGGGAAAATATATTGTCGAGTGGTCCATAAACCCCCCTTGATGGTACAGGAAGAATTTTAAGAAGGAGAGATACGATTTATAGGATTAAGAAGGTTTGGTAAGACTATATCTCACTGAAAGTCTAGAGAAGTATCCAATTAGTGAGAGAAGGTATATGTCAGGTCGGGTTGTTAAAGATCACGGTTCAAGGGAATAAAGAGTTTATAATGTCAAATTGTTCGGTGAGGTCATGGGTCTCCTAATTTCGTTTTTGACTAAAAATAGTGAGGTCTCAGATACACATAGTGGGCACTCAGGTACACACTGTCGCAAAGGCACCACAGTCAACCGATATAAGAATGTAGGACCGGACGACACCCAATCCATCCGACAAGACGACTACAACCGACACGAACGAGTGTATAACAGACAGACGACCACGATCTATCGAAAACCTTCGAAGATCCACCCGCTGACCGGAGAAAGGATGTCCCAGAAATAGAGGTACGTCTGATCGAGTCCACACGTGTCTGGTGGCTCTTTCTCTTCGTCGCGTCTCTATTATCTCTGGGTTCGAGTCCTTTCCGTGGTACGGTAACATGACAGTAGACAACCGGGTTCGAACAATTCTCGCGTCGGACCTTAGTTCCTCACCCGTTTTCTGCGGCGGAGAGGGACCTTCCTCTGCGTGACAGTGTAACGTTTCCACCATGTATTTACCTCTCTTTTTCAATCCTGACAAAAATGTTAGTTAGACGATGTCGAAGGTTGTCGGATTCGTATATACCTTTTAGGTTTCCTTTCTCTGTCCTATCCCTTTTAAACTTTCTCAAACCGTAAATTATGTGACAAAAGTAAATAACTTTGTTAATAGAATCTTGATTAATCTTAAATCAAACCCATAGAATACAAATGAAATTTTTAATCATAACTATAAATAAAATCACTGTATAAACCTCTGTGTCTATCGCTGTATTCGGAAAGTCCTGACGTCCGAGATAAGGTTGTTCTGTAGTGATTGATGCACGATGTACTACATCCCAATGAATGTAGTGATTGAGTTTTGACTACATTTATGACGTAGTAACGTTCCACGGTTTGTAACTGGAAGTCTCACCTAACTGACGAAAAGGAGGATGAAAGGTTTAGAGTGTCTTTAAAAAGAACATCGGCTGGACAACACTTAAACAATTCATCACGGGTCCTCACAACTACCACTCGGTATCAAGTTCTTTCTGGCGTTCCCTTCTCTCTATCCCGTCTAAGATTGAAAGTCCAGAACCTCCTTTATATGGCGTACGGAGGACCCAAGTGCGTCCCTGTAGTTCCGTATCCTGTCTGTCTCTCCCACCCCGTCTTAAACCCCGTACACGGAGATGATTCTGGATATCCACCTCACGAAACCTCAAGGGACCGATTTCGACTTAACTAGTTAAGTTGGAGGAGTTTTTCCACCTAAAAGACATTTGAAGGACCCCTCAGAAAAGATTCCCCATGTTCTCCTTCCGGGATCCTCCGTCCCCTCTCATGAATAATGTCCCGTCAACCCTCAGTATAGTCCTATAGACCTCAGTACTGTATAAATGGACACTGAGACAAAAGGTCTACTACACGATTCCCCCACCCCACCCCGATGACAGTCAAATTCCGGGGGTGCCAGACGAATGGATATGTTTTACCTACGGTGTCGGTGTTATAATATCTCATCAAATCGGTTTAGAGTTGTGTTAGGATTGGACTTTGGTATCTTCCTTTCTTTAATATCCTTTATGACAAAGTAAATGAATTCAACTGTTTTAACCTTTCAAGTGGAAAAAGTTAAACTCTAGATACATAGAGGATTGGTATTAATAGGGGCGTTTCTCTCTATTTATGTTTTAGTACGAAGTTTGATTGTCCTACATCCACTTTAAGAATCCTGGTTTTGTTTGTTTGTGATTGGAGAGGTTTTTGTTAAAGTTCAGGAGTATGGAGGATAGTGAACTAGAGAAAAATAGAGTAGTTTGACTCTGTATAATATTTACAACTTATTCTAATTCATCATAATTGTGTGAAATATAACTTAATATCCCCATTACCTTAAAACTTTTTTCCTTGACTACTCAAATACGGACGTATAAGTGTATTTTCATTTCCCCTCTACGAGTATTCATAATCACACATCGACTATCAATATTAACCTGTGAGGACATAAAGGAAACGGGAGTCACTGGAGGAGACGTCTCAACGGATTCTCCTACTAAGGAACGGAGTCTCCTACTGTGTTTGGACGTAAAGACTTTCCAGACCCGAAATCGTTAGGACGAGCATAACTTATGAACATCAAAGGTAAAGGAAATAGTGTTTTGTACCCCGTGATTCTCCCATGGGTTCCATAGATGAAGTAAGGTCCGTATACAGAAGAATGGGGTATCACGGTTTAACTAAAAGGGACTTCTCAGCCCTAGTTAATAAAGTCTCTCATATCATTAAGGCAAAAAACGGTCACCTAAGTAACAGTACTCTTAAGATTTCGCCGGTGTACCGTCAGAGATGAAGATCAAATTATTCCGTTAACACAGGGGACCACCCTCGTAAGTGAAGAATCCTTGATTCTGTGTAGTTTCGTCTTCTCGGGTTTCTGTGTTCACGTTCTTCATTTGAAAGTAATTGTCAAGTAAATGATCCCCATTTTTATTCTCTTAATGGGGGTTTAAAATAGGAAGTAAAGGATTCAACACTTGCAAAGGACACCCTGCTTACCGTGATTTATAACCAGTGTTGTATATTGTGTAGACCTCCTGTAAGAAGATTGGGGTCTTCGACTACACGGGTTGGTCCGGTTAATCTCTTAGAGGACTTCCGGAAAAGTGATAAAATAATACGATCAACGAAGACCTACTACTCCTTGTACCCTTAGTTTAAAGTATTCGTCCTTGGTCAAAGGTTTATATAATTGAAAAGGGCGGGAGACTTTAGTATAGAAGTGTACAAGGTCTATGCACCTGAGATCTTTAGAGTGACTTCGTTGTGTGACATCTTAAAAATATCGTGAACAGTGGAAAGGAGACCATGTGTACCCATGATCGCTACACACAGGTCCCTCTTAAGATAACGATTGACTTACTGAAAGTCAAGTCAAGTCAGCGAGTCAGTATAGACTAATAAACACTGGGGTGCCTGACGTTATACGTTCCGAAGGGACAGGTAATGGTTGACGGCCTCGAATGAGTTTGAGTACAAGTATTCAGTCACTACGGTAGGTTGGTAGAGTAGGAGACAACAGGGGAAGAGGAAGACGGAAGTTTGTTAAGGTCGTAGTCCCATAAAATTTACTCAGTCAAGAAGCGTAGTCCACCGGTTTCATAACCTCGAAATCTAAGTCGTAATCAGGAACGTTACTTATAAGTTTTGACTAAAGGAAATCCTACCTGACCAACCTAGAGGAACGTCAGGTTACCTCAGAGTTCTCAGAAGAGGTTGTGGTGTCAAGTTTTCGTAGTCAAGAAGCCACGAGTCGAAAGAAATATCAGGTTGAGAGTGTAGGTATGTACTGATGACCTTTTTGTTTTCGAAACTGATCTACCTAGAAACAACCGCTTCATTACAGAGACGATAAATTATACGAGAGATCCAATCAGTATTGAAAAGAATGTTCCTCGTTCACAGAAAATGAAAGTACCGATGTCAGTGCTAGACGTCACTAAAACCTCAGGTTCTTTTATTTCAGATTGTGACAAAGGTAACAAAGGGGTAGATAAACGGTACTTCACTACCCTGGTCTGCGGTACTAGAATCAAAATACTTACAACTCGAAATTCGGTCGAAAAAGTGAGCGGAGAAAGTGAAAGTAGTTCTCTGAGAAACCAAGGAGAAGTGAAAGACGGTATTCCCACCACAGTAGACGTATAGACTCCGATAATTATGAAGTTATAACTATAGACTCTAATAAACTGAGATCGAACGAGAAGTAGGTCGGTCCGTAAAGAGTACTACATAAGACGTATATTCAATTTATTCGGCCCACTGTTATATATCGGAATTGCATGAGGAAAGGACTACACCTTGGTCAGACAACAAGATATACGAAAAACTAGACGTATGTCTAAAGAGTCCTCCGTCCAATCCACCAGACCATAAGAGTAGAGAATTCCTTAAAAGGTGTCAAATAACACTAGGTGTGTCAGTTTCCGAAACCGTATCAGTTATTTTGTCTTCATCTACAAAAAGACCTTAAGAGAGTGAAAAAGCTACTAGGTTACCTACAACCGGCAAACTAGAGACCAAGGAGACGGAAAAGATTTTGGTCGAACTTGCAGACCTTCAAGTGCCAAGTGTATGACAACTTCGTAACGAACTTCTTAAAACCCGTAATGAAACGATCACAAACTCCACTCACGTTGACACGTCATCAAACTCGTAAGAAACGGTAACGGAAAGAAACCCTACCGTTACTTTTGACTGGAAAAGGTCATAACGCCGGTGACGACTCAAAAGGTTTAAACGACCGTATAACTCATTTTTGAAAGCGTCGTAGTAGAAAATCCTAAACTTTATCGAGTTGACCTTAAAGTAGTGGAGGTGATCGAAACGAGCATCACTACGAAGGATTCCGGGTGAACTGAAGCGGAAGATCCTACAGACTGAGATCCACTCACTAGTATGGTAGTACCAATAGACCCAGTATTTCTAGAAAAAAACATATCAAGAAGACACATAAGAACGGTGGAGAAGAATTATAGAAGACGAAGACAATCCATTTATGGTAAAGACAGGAAATAACAGGGATAGAAACGTAATTTCTAAGGTAACAATAGAGATCGAAAGAACTTCCCTAGAGAGTAGAAAAGGTAAGATAACAAAAGGAGATAAAGAAAGGTGACTAGGAACTCCTTCCGAAAGAATTGAGAGGAACGATAAGAAACCTTGAGACGTAAGTTTACCCATATAAAAAGGAAAAGGGGAAACGGAAATCAAAGAGAAGAAAGGTACAACGGAAAAACGTAAAGAAAAAGAACCCCTACCAGAACTAGGGACGGAGGACATGTTACAGCACTTGGAGACAAGCATCAAGAACTCCGTATCAAGATAGTCTAGATTAGGGAAATTAGATAAAGAGTGAAGGTGACATATTAGTATTCCTTAAACTAAATCCAGTATGGACTTATCAGATCACCAAAACGGATGAAAGAAGTTAAATTCAGACTTAAACCGTTATTCCTCAAGTACTAGACTCGGTGTCAGTCAAGGACCAGAACTAAAACGACTGACATACCTCGAAGAGGTAGAAGTCGACGTTTCTTATATTAGTCAGACAAAAGTCATAACTGATAGACCACTTCAGGTACACATCTCGGAAGAGAACACAACAACCTTCTCCCACAAACGATACTGGTCACGTAAGATACCGTAAAGAGAGGAGAGGAGACCATGTGTACCTATAATATCTAGTAATTAACTCTTGAGATAGTAATTGACTCACTCAATCACTACAAGATGTCACCCATCCGATAGTTTCATGGATACCTATTCTAATAATATAACCTGATCCTTCGATCAACGGAATCATATTCACTTCCACATAAAGACTGAGACGGTCTACTCTTGTTTGTCAAGGTTTATTTCTTTATCTTATAGTGTCATCGTAAACAATGTAATTGACTAGTAAGGTCCACGACCTCTAATACAGACAAACGAGGTCGTAGTTTTAGTGTGGACTTTACCACCGATGTAGGTATGAGTATTTATTGGTATGAACGGAGACCTTTAATGTACGGTATCGAACCAGGGACGGTGGTATCCTGTGTTGTAGGAATAACTTAGACCCTAGGGTTAAGTCACCATCACCAAGGGTGACAGTAAGACCGGTTGTCTCTTATTGGTCGTGTCTGTATAAATCTTATGGTCTTAAGGGACACCCACATAAAGAGTGTCGAAAACACTTCATTTATTAGAGACTTGTAATGTTTTTTATATTATTTACCTTGCTCACCCTGAAAGTACTATTTAAATGACATCTTAAATAAACTAAAGGAAATCGGAAACCTGTGTGGTAGGAGATGTGACGTGGTTCCTTCATTACCGTAAAGGTGAAGTAAATCACTCCGGTCTGAACTCACGTTTCAAACAACGATCAGAGGTTTTAACAATGAGGGTCAGTGGTCTCGATTGTATAACTTAGACCTTAGATACGAATTACGTTCGTATAGTTATTTAAGTTAGTCTGGGTTGTGTTATAAAGAAAATAGGACGGGAACATCGAAATCCTAGATAAAGGTATAGTCCTCACCATTTAGGGAATTACTAAAAGTAGACGGAAGATGGAAGATCCAGGATGGTTCTAAACTTAGACCAGTATCCAGATGTTCGTTACTCTTGACCAATGGGGAGAGGTAAAAGTCCTATTTTAGGAGGGCATTAACGAGATGTAAATTGTGTACGTTAGAACATTAAAATAATTAATTAAAACATGATATTACGTCGTGGGAACCGAAGGGTCCACCACGATCACCATTTCTTGGGTAGACGGTCAAGTCCTCTGTATTCTCTATACCCAAACTAGGGACCCAGTCCTTCTAGGGGACCTCCTCTCCTACTGTTAGGTGAGTTTGTACGAACGGACCTTTTAGGGTACCTGTCTCCTTGAACCACCCGATGTCAGGTATCTCAGTTATACTCAACTTGTGCTGACTTCACTGAACCGTCCGTACTCCGTGAGAAAATGCTAATCTGAATTCCATAACAAAAGTCTTTAGGACCGGGCCACGGACCGATTCCGGGAAATAAAATCCTGTTTCAGAATTTTGGTGAAAGAATAGGTGTTAAATTCCACCTTTTAATTTCGAAGTGTAAGGAGTAAAAGAAAGATATTCAAGAAAACACACGAGAGTTCATTCGTTGTTTAAGGAAATACCAGATATAAAAGTGTCTTCACAAGATTTGGTCGTGGTGAACTGGATTTCATATCGGAAAAGATTAGTGAACTAAAATCCACAGGAGTATTAGTACATTGATCATGAAAAGATAACATACCTTGTCTGTTGGTCACAGTGAAATGGTGAACGTTGTCCCAATAATTCCTTCAATTTAAATTATTCTAGTTCCTTGGTTAAGGTCTATAGGGTCTTTTATAAACCTATTATGTAGGAGTTCAAAAATAAATTCCGTTACCGTGGGGTGAGGTCATGAGAACGAACCTTTTAGGGTACCTACCTCCTCGGACCATCCAACATCAGGTACCCCAGCGATCCTCAACCTGACTCGTTGAAGTGAAACTGAAAAGAGAAAGTACGTAACCTCTTTCTTTACCGTTGGGTGAGGTCACAAGAACGGACCTCTTAGGGTCCCTACCCCCTCGGACCACCCGACGTCAGGTACCCCAGAACTTCTCAACCTGTGTTGACTCGTTGAAGTGAAAGTGAAAAGTGAAAGTACGAAACCTCTTCCTTTACCGTTAGGTGAGTTCGCGAGAACGGACCTCTTAGGGTCCCTGTCCGTGTGTACCCCAGCGTGTCTCAGCCTGTACTGATTTCGCTGAATCGTCGTTGTCGTCGTCGTCGCGGTAAAATCCTAGTTAAAGTCACAGTCCCAGCGTTTCAGTGTCAAAACGTTATGCCTTATTCTGAACAATGTGTTTAATATTTTTAAGGTGTAGGCTTTAAAAACCGTTTCAAATGTCCTTCAACAACGGAGAGTAGACCGCCACCTAATCTTCAGTGACATCCAATCGTCTCTACCGTCAATCCTTCTTTTCGATACGAACCTCGTCTCCTTCCGTTCCGTTTGACCTCAGTGACGTCTAATCGACCTCAGCCACAGAGTGTGGAGGTCAGACTCAGTGCACGCCAAGACTTCTTCGGCTGAAGAAAAAAGATGTCAGACGTGTATGGACCGGGTGTACGTTTCATTTAACTTCCTTCTCTAGGCTAACGTAGACCCACTCGACGTCACGACGGCAAGTCAGGGTTTACGCACATGAAGTCCTTACGCAGACTACTATAGATGGTTGACAGGTTTGTGTCGTCTCTGGTGGGAGGAAGGTGAAAGGTTTAGATTCATTTAAAAAGAACGACGGTTGTCGGTATGTCCCTTTCCTTAAGACCTTTTAGATCAAGATGTTAGTGGTGTCAACAACAAATCGGTACCACCAGTTGAGAAAACACCGGGGTACTAATATCAAACGGTCCGAGGAGACACGTGTCCTAAAGGATCCGTTCTTGTGACCTCACTCGTCGGTAAAGGAAGAGGTCCCCTAGAAGGACTGGGTCCCTAACTTAGACGTAAAGGACTCCTAAGAAATTATGAGTCGGTGGGCCCTTCGGGCTAGTGGTGTCGTTCGTTTCAGTATTTTACACTATATATATATATATATATATATATATATATATATATATATAAGATTACTTGAATTGGAGTAATTCAAGTATTGAAGTACTTCAACTTATGAGAGTTCGAACGTCAGACATATGAGAGTTAGTATGACGCTCAGTGAAAGATCTAAAACTCCTTCATTCATTTCACAATCAGTAAGTCAAAATAGTCTAAGAAACGTTCCGGTGGTCTAAGGAGACAGGTACCCTAAGAGGTCCGTTCTTATGACCTCACCCAACAGTAAGGGAAGAGGTTCCCTAGAAGGGTTGGGTCCCTCGCTTTGACCCAGTGGACGTAACGTCCACCTAAGAAATAGGAAACTCGGTGGTCCCTTCGGTCCCGTTACGATGAATGATGAGTACTAGAATTGCAGAAGGGTAAATTATTAAAGAAGGTGTGTACACTGGTTTTTTCAATCCTTTTTACGTCGTTGGGACTACCGTTCCGAGGTCCGAGGGATCTAGGAAGACGTGGTTGGGTGATACTGTTAGCAATTATAAGTACACACACACAAAATGTATAGAAACAGAGATGTACAAAGTCAGACCTATAAAAAGAGACGAGAAGAAAAGTCAAGTCATTAAAAGAAGTGAATAAAAATGGAAGACATTTCGGAAGATGACTGAAAGTGTAAAATTAAAAATTTTAATACAAATACATATATTAAATTTTAAAAGATAGCCGATAAAAAGTATAAAGATCGAGAGACGTTTTCAAGAGTTATAACAGAATATAAAGTAAATTATATATGTCATATAATAAAATCAGAATGGAAAATTGACATGAAAAAAAGACTTATTTACACCCAGACGAGAATGACATATAAAATAAATAAAAGAAATTCAACACTAATACAATAGAGTTCAAAACATACAGATCAATGAAAACTAATCCATGGAAGGTAGCAACAACAAGTCAACGAGTCATCACAGGTCGAGAAACACTGGGGTAACTGACGTCGTACGGTCCGAAGGGACAGGAAGTAGTAGAGGGTCCCAAACGAGTTTAAGTACAGGTAACTCAGTCACTAAAGTAGGTTAGTAGAGTAGGACAGCGGTGGAAGAGGAGGACGGAAGTCAGAAAGGGTCATAGTCCCAGAAAAGATTACTCAGTCGAGAAACGTAGTCCACCGGTTTCATAACCTCGAAGTCTAAGTCGTAGTAAGGAAGATTACTTATAAGTTCTAACTAAAAGGAATCCTTATTGACCAAACTAGAGAAACGATAAGTTCACTGAGAGTTCTCAGAAGAGGTTGTAGTCTCGAGTTTTCGTAGTTAAGAAACCGTAAGTCGGAAGAAATACCAGGTTAAGAGTGTAGGTATGTGTTGGTGACCTTTTTGGTATCGAAACTGATCTACCTGGAAACAACCGTTTCATTACAGAGACGAAAAATTATGCGACAGATCTAACCAGTATCAAAAAGAAGGTGCCTCATTCACAGAAAATTAAAGTTCCGACGTCAGTGGTAGACGTCACTAAAACCTCAAGTTCTTTTATTACAGACAGTGACAAAGGTAACAAAGGAGTAGATAAACGGTACTTCACTATCTTGACCTACGGTACTAGAAGTAAAAAACTTACAACTCAAAATTCGGTCTAAAAAGTGAGAGGAGAAAGTAGAAGTTCTCCGAGAAATCAAGGAGAAACGAAAGACGGTACTCTCACCACAGTAGACGTATAGACTTCAATAACTATAAAGAGGACCGTTAGAACTAAGGTCGAACACGAAGTAGGTAGGTCCGTAAAGCGTACTACATGAGACGCAATCTATAATATCTTACATGTGTATTAACCTAAGAACCAATAATAAAAGGGTGAATATCATAAACGTAAAGGAAGACCGTTCACCGATTCAATCATTCCTAAGTCAAGTCAAGTCAAGTGAGACAGTCAGCACAGGCTGAGACGCTGGGGTACTTAGTGTCGTGCGGTCCGGAGGGACAGGTAGTGGTTGAGGGTCTCAAGTGAGTCTGAGTGCAGGTCACTCAGTCACTACGGTAGGTCGGTAGAGTGGGAGACAGCAGGGGAAGAGGAGGACGGGGGTCAGGGAGGGTCGTAGTCCCTGACGAAGTTACTCAGTTGAGAAGCGTACTCCACCGGTTTCATAACCTCAAAGTCGAAGTCGTAGTAAGGAAGGTTACTTGTGGGTCCTGACTAGAAATCCTACCTGACCAACCTAGAGGAACGTCAGGTTCCCTGAGAGTTCTCAGAAGAGGTTGTGGTGTCAAGTTTTTGTAGTTAAGAAGCCGTGAGTCGGAAGAAGTATCAGGTTGACAGTATAGGTATGTACTGATGACCTTTTTGGTATCGGAACTGATCTGCCTGGAAACAACCGTTTCATTACAGAGACGAAAAGTTATACGATAAATCTAACCAGTATTGAAAGGAAAGTTCCTCATTCTCAGAAAGTTAAAGTACCGACTTTAGTGGTAGACCTCACTAAAACCTCGGGGTCTTTTATTTCAGACTGTGACAAAGGTGACAAAGGGGTAGATAAAGGGTACTTCACTACCCTAACCTACGATACTAGAAGTAAAAAACTTACAACTCGAAATTCGGTTGAAAAAGTGAGAGGAGAAAGTGAAAGTAGTTCTCCGAGAAATCAAGAAGAAGTGAAGACGGTACTTCCACCACAGTAGACGTATAGACTCCAATAACTATAAAGAGGACCGTTAGAACTAAGGTGGAACACAAAGAAGGTCAGGTCGCAAAGAGTACTACATGAGACGTATATTCAATTTATTCGTCCCACTGTTATATGTCGGAACTCCATGAGGAAAAGGATAAACCTTGGTCAGACAACAAGGTACAGGTCAAGATTGACAACGAAGGACTGGACGTATGTCTAAAGAGTTCTCCGTCCAGTCCACTAGACCATAAGGGTAGAGAAAGTCTTAAAAGGTGTCAAAAAAACACTAGGTGTGTCAGTTTCCGAAACCGTATCAGTTATTTCGTCTTTATCTACAAAAAGACCTTGAGAACGAAAAAGTCACTAGGTTGTCTACAACCGTTAAACTAGAGACCAAGAAGACGGAAAAGATCATTCCTGACTAGGTATAGTTTATATATTTACACATTCTTAAATATTATTATTGTTTTTATAAAAAGAAACCACCGTGACTTGTAAGGATGTGGTTTTTGTAAAAAGATTTTATTTAATTATTCTTTTTCATATATAAATAGTACTAAACGATATTTGACATAATTTTCGATTGGTTTACTGAGTAATTTACAAGAAAAGGTTACCTCTTAATATCGATTGTTCATCTTCTTTTTGTACTCTTAACTTTTTGTAGTAAACATCTGAGATTACTTTAATAACTTTTGTTTTGTCAAGACGATTTTAATTATCTCACTTTACGGTTACCCCTTTAATTGTTACTTTCTTTTCTATTTTTAATTAAATAGTCAAACTATTGGTCCCGATACACAAAGTACTTGTGTACAATATTTTCTCAGGTACATTGGTGACAATCTCTACATAACGAGGAGGTTTGACTAGGATTTAAATTATTTTAGAGATTTATATTAATGGTCAAGTTTATGTGGTCACTGATTGTCAGTCTATTTGTATTTCATCTTCTATGATGTATATAGAAATTTTCTAGTCACCTTTTTTACGTTCCACCCCCCTACAGTCCCTTATCTTGAAAATTTCTGTATTTTAATCTTTTTCACACATGTCGAATGACATCATCTATTTGACATGTATAGACTATTCGTCAAAAATTAGGTCCTACACTCAATAAATAAACATATTAAACCAATCACTATAGAAAAACGCTTTCCATCTTATAAAAACGTTTAACAGTGTATAGATTGTAATTGAATACGTTTCTTAGAATACTTATATAGACTAACTAAACTTTTGAACTTGATGAGGATTTTAAAATCAAAGGTTAAGAAACAGGGAAGAAATGATTATCGTTATACAAATATGTTTACATTTAATAAACATTTATGACGCACGTACATCGTTAACGACTATAATTTTATAATTACTCAATTGTAAAGAATTGAGTTTTCGAGGGATGTTCAATTATGTTTATTTACAATATAAAGAAGAACACTCAAATATAATCCTACATTTGAGGTTTCGTTCGGTGTGACTTTAAAAATTTCAAGAAAAATAGGAGTTACCTTTATGTGACTACGATGTGTGAAGTTTTCGTCTTTTCAAGTTACCTCTCTTAAAATATAACTATGTTCTCTTATTTCCCGGTCTTTTTTAGAGGATGTCGTAGAGACTTCAGTGGACTCTAAGCGGACTTTAAAATAAAGTGACTCTACTCTAAGTCCCTTTACACATTATGGTGATACACTCCAGATGTGTACGTAAGTGAAGTAAAGACGGTCATTGGGAAATTTGTGGGAGTCAATAAAGACGTATATTGGTAGGTAATACTCTGTGTCTATAAAAATCCACGGGTAAGGTTCCGTTCTCTTATATGATAAGTACTGTCCTTTATGATCAAAAATACCGGACTCCGAATTTTCCTTAATCACATAAGATTTGAATCGTTTAGTCTACTCCGATTTTATTTATAATGTGTAGTGAACAGATAAACACGTAAGTAAAATTTCATTTAAAAAAGAACCAATTTATAAACACTTCGTTGATACAATCGACCCATCATTTAAAAATAAATCCATGGATAAATTAGTAAACAGACTTCTATTGTCTTTACCCTCTTTATTCCTACCCAACTTTTGTTCCTCTCTTCTCAACCGAAGAAGTTACAACACGATTGTTCATTGTCAAGTTGTAAAGAAAGAATTTCGTCAGTTTTCTCCTTTTTTTATCATCATAATTAAGAGATTCCTTTTTTATTTTCGGAGTATTTAATAACTTCTCTCTTGACCTCCCCACCTCAACTGAAAAGACTTTTCTTTAAAAGTTATCGGATTTGTACTCCTACGACTCGTGGTTTCTTAACTACGAAAACTTGACACTACAACCTCTTTTGAGAACTCTGAGGGAACCTGACGTTCCTCTCGGTTGGTCAGGTAGGATTTCCTTTAGTCAGGACTTATCAGTAACCTTCCTGACTACGACTTCGACTTTGAGGTTATGAAACCGGTGGCCTACGCTTCTTGACTGAGTAACCTTTTCTGGGACTACGACCCTCTCTAACTTCTGTCCTCCTTTACCCCTACTGTCTCCTACTCTACCAACCTACCGTACGTAGCGGCTGAGTGACCTGTACTCGAACTCATTCGAGGTCCTCAACTACTACCTGCCCCTTCGGACCACGTGACGTCAGGTACCTCGGCGTCTCAGCCTGTGCTGATTCACTGACTTGACTTAACTTTGTACTCTTTATCGGTTGTCCCGAACGTGTACCGATGGAGGATATACGTCTACTTTGAGTTGTACCTTCTGTATGTTTTACTATGTACGTGTGGACAATGGTCAGTCTCACGTCCCCCGACTTGTACCGGAAGTAGGGAAGTGCACTGACTGTCACAGTCCAGTGTATCGACGGTAGGAATCTGGGAAACGTGACACTTGACGCTATTTTTCTGTAGAGACTTATGACAAGTGACAACGAATCTTGGAAGACTAAACGTAGAATTAAATCTCACATGAAAAAACGGTGTCCGTGGCTGGGTACTAATGTCTCTAATGTACTCTTTTTACTGAAACCTGTACGGTTCCAAACCGTAAATTCATCTCCCATGACCCTTTTGTTACTTACCATAAAGACCTTTTACTTACGTTGTAGGACAGAAGGAGAGAAAGGAGGGGTTCGATCAACCCCTCTGAAACCCGTTATTACGTGAAGGATTTAAAGGTAAATGAGAGATATTTCTCTTTGTGATGTATGGAATTTGTTAAATTACTAAACTACTTTATTGTGTATGTTTTGTAAATCGTATTACAGGTTTATACCGTCCGTAAGACTTTCAAGATCCATAATGATGATTATAATAACAGTAATAGTAGTCAGTTCGGAGGTTGTCTTTTGTTTAGGTTCAGTTCACCAAGTGTCTTTGTTAGTACTTTCTGTCTAATCTCTAAACCCGACCTGAGACCTTCGGTTGGTCTCTACGACCTCGTTTGACTCAAATCTTTGTTAACTCTTTACGATGGAGACCAGGACTTCCCTGTTCTCCTCTTTCACACAAGGACCTTGTGACACTCCCGCTCTCAGACTCGACTGTCCTAGACTCAGTACTTTCGTACGGTCTTCTCTCCGAGACTTCAATCTTCCACGTCTACTCTTTCGGGGTGTTGAAAGAGGAAGGTATGAGACTTGAGAACGGTGACAAGGAATGATCAACTTTGGTTGACCCACTTGTCAAGATTTGGATCGGAATACATTTTGATTTACTCCGCCTTTTCTAATTAAACTTTCCCATCTCCATCGTTTAATCATGTAAGAGGTGTGGGTGTAACCCTGTATGATTTTTTAAGAAATTAGATGTTCTAAAAGAGGGGGTAACGGGGTGTTAAGGGTATATTTATACGTACCAAAGGTACTTTTATTTAATTATTAAAAAGACTTGTGGTGTTTCTTCGTTAAACTGACTTAGACTTTATGAACTTGTATAATACTCTTACGTAAATTTTTTATCTTAACCCTTTATTTCGATAGTTGGTTGTCAGAGGTAATACCAGAGGGAATACAAGGTTATCGTTCCACACCTACCAGAAGATTCCTTTTTATTTTACTTTTTAGGTGACTACAGTCTGAGGTTCTATTTCTTCTCGAGTCAAATACGAGTCTTTAATGTATTGAGAAGTTTGGTACCACCTCGTCGGGTACGACTCGACTATTACTTTCTATAAGTTCTATGTGACTGGT
Source organism: Capra ibex (assembly GCA_006410555.1). Classification (NCBI taxonomy): domain Eukaryota; kingdom Metazoa; phylum Chordata; class Mammalia; order Artiodactyla; family Bovidae; genus Capra; species Capra ibex. The sequence continues at coordinate 132,134 of SJYO01016727.1, forward strand.
ATCGATTCTCGTCTATGTTCCTTTTTCTATAATTCTTGTCCTAAATCCCTCTACATTTCTATTAAAGAAGAAACAGACAAAGAGAAACAACAAAAGTCCCAATAAAGAAAGAGACGGAGCGGAGAAGGGAATGAAAGAGATGGTGGAGGGAGAGAGAGAGGACATTGGTCTCAAGAATCTTATGATCGAGGGTCCATCCTCTCTTAGGGACTCAACCCCTTGTAATGGATCTCTAATCCTCAATGTGTTTAAAACGTCTCTTTAGTCCAAAGTCAAGTCAAGTCAAGTCAGCGAGTCAGTACAGACTGAGAAACGCTGGGGTACTTAGCGTCGTGCGGTCCGGAGGGACAAGTAGTGGTAGAGGGTCTCAAGCGAGTTTGTGTGTAGGTATCTCAGTCACTACGGTAGGTCGGTAGAGTAGGAGACCGCAGGGGAAGAGGAGGACGGGGGTTAGAGAGGGTCGTAGTCTTAGAAAAGGTTACTCAGTTGAGAAGCGTACTCCACCGGTTTCAGGACCTCAAAGTCGAAATCGCAGTAAGAAAGGTTTCTTTAGGGTCCCGACTAGAGGAAGTCTTACCTGACCAACCTAGAGGAACGTCAGGTTCCCTGAGAGTTCTCAGAAGAGGTTGTGGTGTCAAGTTTTCGTGGTTAAAAAGCCGTGAGTCGAAAGAAGTGTCAAGTTGAGAGAGCGTAGGTATGTACTCGTGACCTTTTTGGTATCGGAACTGATCTGCTGGAAACAACCGTTTCATTACAGAGACGAAAAGTTATACGATAGATCCAACCAGTATTGAAAAGAAGGTTCCTCATTTGTTCAAGGTAGACTTCGAAGTTTGCGACATTGAATTTTTCGGAACATGTATAAAGTCGGGTTTCTTGGTAACTTGAAGAAGATTTTTAACAGGAAAAAATTTCTCTTTACTTGGTGGTCGGTTTAGCTATAGAAGAGTACCTCTTTTGATGTGTATGTCTATTTTTTTGATGTGTTTCTAGGTTTGGTGAAAAGGAGTCCTTAGAAACGTAATATTTTGGTAGTCTTCAAGACGTATGTTGTTGTATCAAGGTCTTTTGGTACTAACCACCAAAATCAACCTTTCTTCGACAGTAAATCTTTAGTCCGTTTTGTTAGAAGTCCCGAACTCTGACACATCCATGGATCTATAGAGTAATTCTATAATTTTAATAGTCTCGAGATGTTTTTCTCCCTTTGTATCTTACATATTTATCGAATTTCGGCTTTAATAATAATGTGTAGGAGTTTTATATATATATTAAAACCTAGAACGGATCTTCTCCTATTTTATTTCAACGAGATAAAAAAAAAGAGAGATGGGCGTACAATCAATGTATAGTGGCCACATAAATAGGATTGTCAACAGTTAGACTAGAGACAAATCCGGTACTATATGAAGAACGAACTTTAAGGTAATTATTCTTGTTTTTTCCGTCAATTTTTAGTACCTGTCGTAACATACTCTGTTTCCTACACAACTAGTTAATAGACCTATAGGTATAGTTATGAAGTTATTCTTTTAATCATAAAGTAACATATGATAAAAGATGTCTAGTAAAAAATGAAAGAGGTTGTATACGACGAAGAGGAAAAGTAAAAACTTTCTGTTTAATATTTTATTATGGTTGCAAAATCCGTCAATTCTTCATTAGTGTCCACTGACCTGTTTCTTTTATAGTATTTGTGTGTATTACCTTAAAATGAGTAAGAATTTTTCCTTCCCTTAGGACGGTAAACACTGTTATACCTACCTGGATCTCCTGTAATACGATTCACTTTACTCAGTCAATGTCTTCCTGTTTATAATGTATGAGGTTAATATACCTTGTAGATTTTATCAGTTCAATTATCTGAGTCTCTTATCTTACCACCAACGGTTTCTGATTTCTTTCCTACTGCTTTACTCTTCAATCACAAGTTACCTACATTGTCAGATCAATATGTTCTACTTGTTCAAGATCTCTGGACAACCCTTCGTAAAACGGATATCTATTGTTGTGACATGACACGTGAATTTAAAAAAAAGGTCACCTTTTAGAGTAAAATACACAAGAATGGTGTTTTGGTTTCGCAAAGGGTCCACCGAGTCACCATTTCTTAACCGGACGGTTACGTCCTCTGTGTACTCTACAATTTAAGTTAGGGGTCCAGTCCCTCTAGGGCAACACCTCCTTTACCGCTGAGTGAGGTCATAAGAACGGACCCTTTAGGGTACCTGTCTCCTCGGACCACCCTATTTCGGGTATCCCAACGTTTCTCAGATTGTGTTGACTCACTGGTCCGTACGTACGTGCGTGGTGGTTTGGTTTCCTTTGACTTTGTTTTTGGTTTCCTTTGACTTTGTTTTTGGTTCCCTTGTGTTCCTTTGATGACCTCCTCTATGTGTACAGTTAACGGAAATAACACCACTACCTAAAAACTTCAGACGGACTCAGGTTTAGGTATCGTAACAGACGTCCGAAAAACATATAGTTAATATATAGACTTATTACGAAAATTTTTCTGTATAAAAATTTTTCTTAGTTTACGATTATCAATTTATGGACCATTAAAGAAGAAAGACATTGCTACACATAGTACAGACATGTGACCAGTCGGTTTTAACACAGGTTTGAATCTATATTTACTAACTGACTTCACTTCACTTCACTTTCAGCGAGAAAGTACAGGTTGAGAAACGCTGGGGTACCTGATATCGGACAGTCCGAGAAGACAGGTGCCTTAAGAGGTTCGTTCTTATGACCTCACTCATCGGTAAGGGAAGAGGTCCCATAGAAGGATTGGTTCCCTAACTTGGGTCCAGAGGGCGTAACACCGTCTAAGAAATGACAGACTCGAACTTGATAATAAGACCCTAAGACTCATTATTAGATACACGTGATATAAGTAACCGTCCCTTTCATTGACTCATACGTACGTACTTGGTGTTTTGGTTTGGTTTGATTTTGTTTTGGGTTTCCTTGTGTTCTTTTGATGACCTCCTCTATATGTTCAGTTAATGGAAATAACACCACTCTAAAATACCGCAGACGGATTCAGGTTTAGACATTGAGAATTAATTATAAAGAATATAATATTATTCTCTAACATATGACTTACAAAGTTTAAATTAAATTTTCGAATAGAAAGAAGATCCAAAGATATGTCTCGTCTTCTCTTGAGAACTCCGAGGTGGATGGATTTAGAGATTATCATGGCTATTGAGCAATTATACTTACTTACTAGAGTTTATTAGAAAGAACTCGTTGTTAACATAAAGTTAAAGTTATTAAAATAGGAAATATTTGGACTTTATCTTCGGATATTTATTACTTCGTTTGATTTTAGATAACAAACGTCAGAATGACATCTAAGTCTAGACCACATTAATAAGAATAGATCGAATGATTTGACTGAATCCGCGACGTCAACTGACTTAAAGAATGATGAAATACTTCGGAGGAGTTAGTTATTCCTTTGTTATTTTGTCCATTTATATAATAAATTACAAAGGTTCGGTGTACATTTTCTATTAATTACCTATATTGTGAATAAAATCGTTTACAAAGAACCCAAGTACCTAACGATATAGGTGACTATTGTGTAGTATGTATACGTATTTGTAGATGTGTCAAATAGATTACGTATGATACTGACACAAGAAATATGGACGACTAACCAAAAGATATTTTCCACGGAAGGGTAGAAAGAAGTATGTCGATCGGTTTTACAACCATTGAGAGGTCACTACTAACACCATTTCTTCTTTTTTATACCCTCGGTCTTTTTGTTCAGCACGTGTGTGTACGTTCGTGTAACTGTCTAATGTCTACCGTTCTGTTCCACAATGACTTGTGGATTCTATCGTTCTAAGGTGGGGTAATAGTAGGGTAAGTAGACCTATATAATGTTAACATAAATGGGTGTTACATATGAAGGATCCACCACGATTACCTTTTCTTGGGTGGACGGTTACTCCTCTGTTCTCAACACCCGACCTCCAGTCCTTCTCCCGTATCGTTGGATGAGGTCATAAGAACGGGGTTCTTAGGGTACCCGTCTCCTAGGACCACCCGAGGTCAGGTATCCCAGTGTTTCTCAGTAAGCCTGCCCTGACTTCGTTGAATCGTACGAGTGTGTATCAGGATTTTCAGAAGTACATAAAAGATTTATAAATAATCACCAGGGATTTTGAGATCATTCTATGAGTACTTTGAATCAATAACTTTTTTTCCTGTATGATACATAAAATCTTCCTCCTCACACCCTTAGTCAAACAACATTATTAACGAAAACCTTTTACTGGTGTTACTTATTTACGATTAACGAAAGGACTCGACTAATCAAAATTAAAACTTCATAAAACTTAAGTTCACAAAGAAAGACCGGCGAGAGGACGAGTGATGATGACTTTGGTGTGTCCTCAGTAAGGAAATTAATTAATCCCACATTAATTTGTCGTCCATGGATGTGTCTTCGACCTCTCAACGAAGGTAGACAAGAAGTCCCAGAGGCCCGCCACTGTTCTCTCAAGGGGGTGCTTAAAATGGAATTCGCCAAAAACATAAAATTAAAAGTCGATAGAGAAAATATTTAACGAGAATACTAAAGCGAACTATTAAATTGTGAAGTTTTAACCTCGGGGAGGTCGTAAATGGGACTTTTGTATATTTTTCCCTAATACTTCCCCTCCTCTCTTACAGAAAACATTTTAAGTGTGACCGTTTGTGTTAATTTTCTCATACGTTAAGTGAATAATTACATTTTGTCACCCGTCTGTGGTAAAGTACTCTCGTTAGTTAAAATTAAACTTCTATGCCCCCTAAGTATCTGTACCTCTTCTAACTGTTATAAGGTCTTACATCTCCCACCCTACTCAAAATCCCCTCCGTATATAATCATAGAATAAAAATCGAACCGTCTCAGGGGTTTGAAGGTTTTGGTCTTTACATTAAAAACGACTTTTTTTTTTTTTTTTTGTTTTTTTTGTCAAAGGTCTTTGTTCTTCATTTTTGTCATTGTGAACCAAAAGTCTATTGTCCTATGTGTATAGTGAACGATTACATATAAGGTTAAAAATTACATAGAGAGCATAAAGAAGTTTTTTGACATTCTAAGTCCTCTTCTATAGAGGAAACTAAGTAAAGAAATAGGGGTGTCTTCTGTGACTTCACGAGTCACCGATCAACGACTTTCCGTTGTTAAGTTAGTCGATAAATAAAGGACTGGTAATATATTTGGGATGAAACGGAGAAGTAGTATACCATACAAATATAGACCCTTTCCTATGACGAAACTTACCAACATCTCCAGTCTCGAACCAGGTGAAACTTTCGTTTTGACTTCGTAAGATCAATACAAAAGTCCTGTAAATAGAGAGTTTCTTTTCCAAAACTACTTATCCAGTCCTTCGTTGTCAATCTTGACCTGTACCTTGTTGTCTGACCGAGGTTTATCCTTTTCCTCATGCAGTTCCGACATATAACAGTGGGACGAATAAATTGAATATACGTCTCATGTAGTACTCTTTACGACCTGACCTTCTTCGTGTTCGACCTTAGTTCTAACGGCCCTCTTTATAGTTATTGGAGTCTATACGTCTACTGTGACGGGAATACGTCTTTCACTTCTCCTTAATTTTTCGGAGAACTACTTTCACTTTTTCAACTGAATTTAGAGTTGTAAGTCTTTTGCTTCTAGTACCGTAGGCCAGGGTAGTGAAGTACCGTTTATCTACCCCTTTGTCACCTTTGTCACAGTCTGAAATAAAACACCCCGAGGTTTTAGTGAGGTCTACCACTAAAGTCGGTACTTTAATTTTCTACAAATGAGGAACCTTCTTTTCAATACTGGTTGGATCTGTCGTATAACTTTTCGTCTCTGTAATGAAACGACTGTTTCTAGTCAGATCAGTTCCGATACCAAAAAGGTCACGAGTACATACCTACACTCTCAACCTGACATTTCTTTCGACTCGTGGCTTCTTAACTACGAAAACTTGACACCACAACCTCTTCTGAGAACTCTCAGGGAACCTGACGTTCCTCTAGGTTGGTCAGGTAAGATTTCCTCTAGTCGGGACCCTAAAGAAACCTTCCTTACTACGATTTCGACTTTGAGGTCATGAAACCGGTGGAGTACGCTTCTCAACTGAGTAACCTTTTCTGAAACTACGACCCTCCCTAACCCCCGTCCTCCTCTTCCCCTACTGTCTCCTACTCTACCGACCTACCGTAGTGACTGAGCTACCTGCACTCAGACTCACTTGAGGCCCTCAACCACTACCTCTCCCTCCGGATCGCACGACGCTAAGTACCCCAGCGTTTCTCAGTATGTGCTGACTCGCTGATTTGACTTAACTACGTCCCATCCTACAACCCCCACCCTACTGTTTTTATTTCCTTTAGGTATTCCAGATTCCTCTTCCTTTACCGTTGGGTGAGGTTATAAGAACGGACCTTTTAGGGTACCTACCTCCTCGGACCATCCGATGTCAGGTACCCCAGCGTTTTTCAGCCTGTGCTGAATCGTTGAAGGAAGTGAGTAAAGTGAGTCAAGTATGAAATTGTGACCTCTTCCTTTACCGTTGGGTGAGGTCATAAGAACGGACCTCTTATAGTACCTGTCTCTTCGGACCACCCGGTACCAGGTGCTACAGCGCCTCTCAGTCTGTGTTGACTTCACTGACTCGTACGTACGTATTCCAGACTCAAATATTATCTTAAAATAAAACAGACCTATAATCTTTTTGTTTAAATAAACGGATGTCATCATTCAATTTTGTTACGGTGCGAGATTCTTGGTTTTTGTGTTAATAGTTAATATTAATTAATAATTTGATAGTAAGTAACTAAGTTATATATACACAATTAAAATACACCACTGATTTGTGTTTGATTAGGGACGTGTTTCCCTTATGTCCGGAAACAAATTTAACTGTTTTACAAAAACCCTGTTTCTTTGGCGTTTTCTCATTTGTCGTTTTATCGACATCATCTCACAAACTGGGTCACTTCGTCTGGTCCTTTACTGGTGACTGAACTCTACTCTTCTCACTCAGTCTGAACTGGTCCCCTTTTTCCTTTTCTTCTCAAAGACTCGCTTCCCTTGTCGTGTACGTCTTTGACAAACATCCGAAGGTGTCTTGTTCTTCCGACAACACCAACCAGTTACTTCCCGTTACCGTCTAAGTCGTTTCTCCTGCCACCGTCATCACTACCGAACTACGTTTAATGTTTGCCTGTATGGTCATAAAAATGTACTATAATACTACCAAACATGTGAAGAAACTCAAAGTAGTCAAAATTTATGTGTGTATTTTGGACTGAGCACTTCCCGTTTATTTCAAACTATACTTATTCTAAAATGTACCATGTGTACTTTCTTACTGAAGACAATACATTCCAAACGAACGGCAATTTTTAGTTTTACGATGTCTAAATTACGTTTCCTTTCTAATCTTGAGATACGACAGTCGTCCACTCGTCTTATTCGAAATATTTTTAATTTCTCTTCGACTTCTTCAATAACTCCAGTTATATCAATTATACACACACTCGTCACTATTATATGGTTAGACTAATTTACTTATACGAATTATAACCACTGGAATTGTGTTTGGAATATCGTTGTTGGTAGGTATCCGTGGATTTTAACGTTTACTTTATATTAAGTAGGTTTAATTTCATATCATCTTCACTAACTACTAAACTAGATAACGTTTCTAATTATTGAAATTCTGTACTGTAATATGTAATGTCTGTGTTGAACAATTTCCAATAATTGTAATACGTGAAACTTTATCTTTATTTTGTCTTTTCAATTAGTCCTTTAAACTTTCGTTATTTTATGTTTTAAGTCTGATCTTTTTTTACTAAAGTTACTAAGAATTGGTATTGAATGGGTAATATATCCTATTTTACTGTCAGATAAAGGTTTTAATTCGTAAGATATCTATCTCTTTTACTAACGTACTAACGTTCACTATTTTATTCAACACACATACACACACACATACGACAACTACCACAATAACAAATCAACGAGTCAATATAGGTTGACAAACTACTGGGGTACCCGACATACATCGGGTGGTCCGAAGAGACAGGTACCCCAAAGGGTCCGTTCTTATGACCTCCCCCAACGGTAAAGGAAGAGGTCGCCTAGAAAGGTTGGGTACTTTACTTGGACATAGAGGGCGTAACCGTCTGCCTAAGGAATGACCACTCGGTGGTCCTTTCGGGACACACTCACACAATGTACACACAATGATATACCATGACTTACTGTGTCAATATAGTGATTTAAAATGTCTTTTCTAATTCTGAGTTTATAATAGGTTGATCAATCTTTCGATTGATAAAAATACTGGTATTATGTATATTCTACCGTTTTAATGACTTTAAGTAGGAGATCTTACTTAAAACCTTGTTTCCGTAATATTTTCTACTTGTGAAACCGATTAAGAGGTCAACAACGTGTCATACATAATATTAAATCTATGTTACTATCTCTTACGACTATCAAAATCATGGTGCGTAGAGATAAGCCCTATCTCTAAAGTCAAAAAGGTTCAGTTGAGAGTCAAAAGTAAGAAATAGGGTAAAATCTGCTGATGTAAACATGGTGATAAATAACTAAGTTGTTCACTGAAGGACAATTCCATCAATCGTCCTTCCTAAATCGAGAAAACGTTGTAACAGAGGGAAGTGAAAGAGAGGTATGATAGTAGATAAGTATTATAAATTAATTAAGTCTGTCCATAATATGTCAATACTGATACGTTTACAGTAAGTGGTAATTTAGGACATTAAAACACAATATAGAGTACACACTTGTATATGTCACTTATCTTGTAGGTCTTCGATGAGTAACGAACTCAAAGTAGATGAACAGACATATACGATAGTAACTATAAGAAGGAGGTGGATAAGGTTATCTAAAAATTTCATAGACAAGAGTTTATACTTTATAAAGGTTTACGGAGTTGACAAAATAGTTAAGATGTCCGAAATAGTGAATGGATAGTCTTTGTTGAAGGAATAGGTACAGTCTAAAAATTATTCTTGAAATGAGAAAACGTACTTAGTAGAGGTAAAAGTGGTAATGAATAGAAAAAAAGACCTTTTAATGAATAAGGAAAAGGTTATACTTAAGATACGATAGGGTTTCAGTAGCTTGATCCTTGAAGTGAGTTGTAAAAGTACCGAACCCATAGACAAAGGAGTCAAGGATTGAAACTTAGATAGGGGTACAAGTGTACGTCATGTGAAACTTCGTATATAACATTGAAAGGGAACAAGATGAAGTGTAATTATTACTGAAACTCACAACTTAAGTTCTAAAATTTAGTAAAAACGACGTCTTATATCTCCATAGCGAGATAACAGAAGATCACTTCAATTCTTAAGAATACACACAGAATCGACGAGTCAACGTAGACCGAGAAATACTGGGGTACTTGACATCGGACGGTCCGAGGAGACAGGCACCTTAAGAGGTCTGTTATGACCTCACCCAACGATAAAGAAGAATGAACAAAAACTAAGAGTTCAGAAACGGACTCTGTTCATGACGAGGATAAACCCCTAGAAAATAAAATAGGGATCCCAATTTTTTCAGTGTCACTACACTGAATCGGAAATATAAAATAGAAAACATAACACCCTGTGAATGATATACTTCTGATTACGAAACTCAAGACCTTTACAAGAAAATAAAAAGACTATTAAAGGATAGAAAGTCAAAGAATTTTTTATACACTCTGAGGGGTGAGACTTAACTATAAGGTTATAGGTATATATATGTACCTATATAGGTTTATATATACTAACAACGTTCTTAGTTCACTTTATTACACGTTTGTAAATTATTTTTAGTTTGTGACATTATTTATGGAAAACAAAAGGTTTGTTACAAGACTCATGGTGATGGATGTGGTTTCGGTTACTTGATTGCCCACTTGTGAGGGTTGACTGTCCGTAGGGACGATGAACTCTGAACCAAAGTACTCTAGGTAGACATCCGGTCTGTAGTACTCTCATGTTTCTAATAAGAGATCTGAAAATGGACGATAGGGGACCAGAGCATATAAACATATCAGAATTGACTATTTTAAAATAAACGAAAAAATACTACATACATACTGACGAAAATCTTTTTAGAGAACGGTAAAAAGTCGGTATAAAAAAGATATAGACACATCATAAAAGAACGTGCAACATAGTAAACATCAGAGATATAAATATCCTCTGGTAAAAGGATTATAATCCCATTTTAATAAGTAATTATGTGATAAAAGAGTCTTTATTAAACACAAGACTATCTTGTTTCTAATATCATAATATGGATGTTATATATGGATTACGGTCCCTTCACAATAACTTCTTATTGACAACTATGATGTTCTATGTGTTTATATTTTATTAAAAATTCTATCAACTTTTATTTTCAATTCGTCCACTATGACAGACTAAGTCGACTATACTATTATTTAAAGGTTTTTCTACTACGTTTTAAATTATTAATTTGGTACCTTATACAGTAAACCATACATCGAATCAACTTAGTGATTCTTACTAATATAAACCGATTCTTTGTATACTTAAAACGGGGGTGTGAAAAAAGTTCTGTAATGTTTAATTACACAAGATATATTTAACTATAAATTCATATGTCGTTATACTACTATATCTAAGATCTTAAAATAATAAGAACGGTGAAAATAAAAAAAATCAAATTTAAATAAATAAAATCAATCTCCTATTAATGAAATGTTATGACATAACCAAAACGGTATGTAGTTGTACTTAGGCGGTGTCCACATGTGTACAAAGGTTAGGACTTGGGGGGAGGGTGGATGGAGGGTCATGGTGGGGAGATCCAATAGGGTCACGTGGTCGGGGTTCGTAGGATATGGGACGTAGCTTGGACCTGACCGTTAAGCAAAGAATATATAATATGTACAAAGTTACGGTAAGAGTTTTACCTAATTTCTAGATTTGTATTCTGGTCTTTGATATTTTGAGGATCTCCTCTTGTATCCGTTTTGTGAGAGGCTGTATTTAGTGTCGTCCTAGGAGATACTGGGTGTAGGGTCCTATAACCTTTATTTTCGTTTTTATTTGTTTACCCTAGATTAATTTTAATTTTCGAAGACGTGTTGTCTTCTTTGATATTCGTTCCACTTTTCTGTCGGAAGCCTTACCCTCTTTTATTATCGTTTACTTCGTTGACTGTTTGTTGATTAGAGTTTTTGTATGTTCGTTGGGGACGTCGAGTTAAGGTCTTTTTATTTGCTGGGTTTCTTTTTTACCCGGTCTCTTGATTTATCTGTGAAGAGGTCTCTTCCGTATGCCTACCGATTGTTTGTGTACTTTTGTACGAGTTGTAGTGAGTAATATCCTCTTTACGTTTAGTTTTGGTGTTACTCCATGGTAAAGTGTGGTCAGTCTTACCGACGATAGGTTTCAGATGTTCGTTATTTACGACCTCTCCCACACCTCTTTTCCCTTGGGAGAATGTGACAACCACCCTTACGTTTGATCATGTCGGTGATACCTCTTGTCACACCTCTAAGGAATTTTTTGACCTGTATCTTGACGGAATACTGGGTCGTTAGGGTGACGACCCGTTGTGTGGCTCCTTTAGTCTTAACTCTGTGCACATGGGGTTACAAGTAACGTCGTGACAAATATTATCGGTCCGGTACCTTCGTTGGATCTACAGGTAGTCGTCTCCTTACCTATTCTTTCGACACCGTGTATATGTATTACCTCATAATGAGTCGGTAATTTTTCTTATGTAAACTTAGTTAAGATTACTCCACCTACTTTGACCTTGGATAATATGTCTCACTTCATTCAGTCTTTTTTTTTTTTTTTTGTCATGTCATAGTCAAGTCAAGTCAACGAGTCAGCACAGGTTGAGAAACGTTGGGGTACTTAGCGTCGTGCGGTCCGGAGGGACAGGTAGTGGTTGAGGGCCTTAAGTGAGTCTAAGTGCAAGTAGCTCAGTCACTACGGTAGGTCGGTAGAGTAAGAGCCAGCAGGGAAAGAGGAGGACGGGGGTTAGGGAGGGTCGTAGTCTCAGAAAAGGTTACTCAGTTGAGAAGTGTACTCCACCGGTTTCATGACCTCAAAGTCGGATTCGTAGTAAGGAAGGATTCTTGAGGGTCCCGACTAGAAGTCTTACCTAACCAATCTAGAGGAACGTCAGGTTCCCCGAGAGTTCTCAGAAAAGGTTGTGGTGTCAAGTTTTCGTAGTTAAGAAGCCACGAGTCGAAAGAATGTCAAGTTGAGAGCGTAGGTATATACTGGTGTCCTTTTTGGTATCGGAACTGATCTACCTGGAATCAGCCGTTTCCTGATAGAGACTAAAAATTATACGATAGATCCAACCAGTATTAAAAAGAAGGTTCCTCATTCACAGAAAATTAAAGTACCGACGTGAGTGGTAGACGTCACTAAGACCTCGGGGGCTTTTATTTCAGACTGTGACAAAGGTGACAAAGGGGTAGAAAAAGGGTACTTCACTACCCTGGCTTACGGTACTAGAAGGAAAAGACTTACAACTCGAAATTCGGTTGAAAAAGTGAGAGGAGAAAGTGAAAGTAGTTCTCCGAAAAATCAAGGAGAAGTGAAAGACGGTATTCCCACCATAGTAGACGTATACACTCCAATAACTATAAAGGGGGCCGTTAGAACTAAGGTCGAACACAAAGAAGGTCAGGTCGCAAAGAGTACTACATGAGACGTATATTCAATTTATTCGTCCCACTGTTATATGTCGGAACTGCATGAGGAAATATGATCGTGTATATATACCTTAAATCTTTCTACCGAAGTTATTGGGACATACGCTCTGTCGTTTTCTCTGTGTCTACATAAAAACGGTGCAAATATTATAACAAATCTCAAATTCTAAACTCATAAAGAATATACCGTTGTACCTCTTCCGTTACCGTGGGGTGAGGTCATGAGAACGGACCTTTTAGGGTATCTACCTCCTCGGACCATCCGACGTCAAGTACCCCAGTGGTTCGCAGTCTGTGCTGACTCGTTGTAGTGAAAGTGAAAAGTGAAAGTATGTGACCTCTTCCTTTACCGTCGGGTGAGGTGACAAGAACGAACCTCTTAGGGTCCCTACCCCCTCGGACCACCCGACGGTAGATACCCCAGCGTGTCTCAGTCTGTGCTGACTTCACTGAATCGTCATCGTCATCGTCATATACCGTTGTAAACATCTACGACTCGACGTTTAAACACTAGAGAACAATCACTTTGTTTTCTGTATAAAGTTTGTATGACACTATTAACAGTGTGGAGGAAAAAGTGAAGTTTTGACGAAACGTAGACATAAGAAAACGTGAGAAATTAAATTTTAAAGATCCATACGGAAGTAGAAGAGGAATAATAGAGTAGAAGAAAGTACATGTACAGAGACTTAAGACCCTCCAGAAAGTCACGAATTTTATTCGAACAGGACAATAAGAGAACGAGAGGACGAGAGGTAAGACACGGACAAGACGGAACTAAATACGAGACTTTCTGTACGAGGGTTCCTGGCATGAGGGTCCCAGTTCCGAACCACGACGGGTCCAAATATACGACAAGACGGTCACCTTTCGTCCTTCTCTTCCATTCTCCGACGTCCCTCAGCTCGAAAACGAGGTGAAAGGGAGAGACGACACCCGGCACAAAGAGAGTCACCGACTAACGACGCGTCGGAGACACGGGTGACCCCGGGAGACAAAGAAAGGGAGAGAAGAAGTCTAGATGTCGACCCTTCTCCCTTGTGTAAGAAACAACCAAATAAATGACGATGAATTTGGAAACTTTTGTCAGAAATAAAATGTAATAAACTATCTTACGATCACGAGTAGAAAGGACAGGACTGTTGAGTAATTTTTTGATGAGTAAAAGAATTCAGTATTAATGTATAGTTATAGAGAGAGATATAGATAGGTAGATTGGAGAAGGAAAATAGAGTTCGAGAGAAAGTGATCCTTTGGGTGGTAAAGATCTTCATTTCACTTATATTACACTGAAACTGTGAGTCCATGTTAATAGGGAGACTGCAAGGGGATACTGGAAGACATTAGAGTTCAGTTACTATAATAAGTACCGGAGGAAGAATTGCAGAGAATCCACCAATTGGGACTACTAGTGCACAAATACTTATGAGAAAAGGAACAACAAGAGGATATTGAGGGAAAGCAGAAAGAGAAAAGTACCCAGATGACAGAAAGGAGAGAGAGAAGATACACTGTGAAAAGTTTTAAGATGAGTAGGAAACCCTTGAGAGTACCTGGATTACTAGTGTCCACTTAGAGGTTTGGGCACGGTAAACGACTTAAGACATAGAGTGAACTGACACATTGTGAAAGTGGTAGTGAGGAAGAGTTTTGGAATCTTAGTAGAATTGAAGAAGAAAAGAGGGAAATGTATTTGAGGTTACTGAATAAAAGTGTAGATAGAATTGTAGAAAAAGGACAGGGAGAAGGAAATGGGATCACTTCCGTGACAAAGAAGACAACTACATAACATAACAATTATAATATCCATAAAGGAGGGTCTAAAAAGATTGATGTGAAAAAGGACCCATAATGTAGGATGATGTCACGATACTAAGGTGACGAGTTCTAAGGAATGACCGAGGGACACTGTATTTAGATCTAAAGATTTACACTACGATTGTTGAGTTGAACTAAACCGGGGTCACACTGAGAGGTTAATTAGAATCGGAAGTGGTTAAAGGATTGAGTGAAGTGACAAAAAAGAGTTGGACAGGGGAAGTTCGACCATTTTGAAAGAGGAGATTTAAGTAAAGAGTTTTCGTACAGATATAAACTCTGAATTGTGATTGGTACGAGATGAAGAACTAGAGGTGAGTTTTGTTCTAAAAAAAAGGAGGATCATGAGGTTGTTGTTTTTATAGTTGAAAATTTTTAATGATCGACGGAAGGAAATGTTTATACTTTTCACATTTAGAATAGAGTATATAATAAAACACACGTAGTCTACTGTGTTTAATATAATAGTGACATTAGGAGTTTACAGATCGTTTCGTGGATCTTCTTACTCCTGGAAGTAGATTAATGTCATTAAATATAAACCTACCCAAGTCGAGTGATCCCGAGTGACTCTACGAAGATACTTATAGCGGTCTAAGGGATTTAAGAGTCGTAATTCAGTTAATTGGATTAGAAACCATTACGAGAGAAGACAACATTGGCTTTGGTTACAACCACTGACGAGTTACATTAACTTACACGGTTTTCAAGTCAAACAAGACTAAGAGGTATCTGATGGTTCTGTCTACCAGTTGACCGTCCTCGGGTCTTTGTGATCAAGATGGATAATTCTTGGTAGATTTGTTGATTTAGAATGTTTAGGACTGTATTACTAATACAAAATAACACTGTTAAACGACTATCAGTGTTGGTAAAAGTTTATTGTCATA
The DNA here is from genome assembly GCA_006410555.1 of Capra ibex. Taxonomy (NCBI): domain Eukaryota; kingdom Metazoa; phylum Chordata; class Mammalia; order Artiodactyla; family Bovidae; genus Capra; species Capra ibex. The sequence continues at coordinate 147,588 of SJYO01016727.1, forward strand.
AAGAATTCCTGTACATAAACCTACCGACTTTTATGAAATCTTGAACTTTTGTCGGGAAATAAAATGTAATAAACTATTTTACATAGATGATATAAATTTCTTAGTGTTGTAATATTAAAGAAGAAAGATCGAAACGGTGATGAAAATGAAACTGTAAAAATCGATTCACGAAGTAATACACCCTCCCCTGTGAGATGCAACTTGACAAAGTTAAATCAGAACTAAATTTTTATGATTTAACCTTTGACACGTTATTTCCTGTAAATGTAGTTTGGTTTCAATATTTAGTCAGTTAGTCGTTTATTCTCGGGTTCATGGTCTCCGTCCATTATGTTCTTAGGTTTTACTTAAGATAAGAGGCTCCACTGTCTCATGACTAAGAGATCGTACGAACCTCCTCCGGGACTCCAATCTAGTCGAACCTACCTTAAAGGACAAAACGACGTACTTTAAAGGTACTACTTTTACCTTCTACCCTCTTCGTTCCCCCTCCTTTTCTTATTTTATTTACTTTTCTTTTATGGAGTGTTTTCAACGTACCAAAGTTTAAGGTCTATCTCAAAATTTGTCTTTTTTCATTTTGGTGTAATTGTACTCTATCGGGAAAGTTAAACCCAAAATAAACGTGATACCACTTTTACGTACAAGTGTGTACGTAATTTTTTTCCACTCTTAACTTTCTCATTAAACTAAGTTTTTCTGACAATTGTTTCTTGGTGAAGAAAGATTTCATGTTCTACAAACACCAGTTCTTGTAGATAGTCTTCTTATAGATTTAAGATTTTACACTGATCAGACTAACATGGTTGAGTTAAATAGTACGTTATTATTATTATTATGACCATAAAGACCCTGAGACAAATCTTCGTCACTGTTCATTACCAATGTATTAAAATTTTTAGGTTTTAAATCGAAAAATTATAAAACTGAGTCCGGAAGACAACAAGTGAACCGAACAATTCCGGTACAATATTACATTTATCCAGACTTTCAAAAAAAAATTATTACACTTACCCTAATGAATATGAAAGAATAAAGTCGTTGTATCGTCGTTTAGGTGTCTAAATGTTGAATATCCTTTTATATTCGTAAATAATACTCATAATTTAAGGATAATCAAGTTTATAGATGACATAATAAGAGTAAGTTCTTTGTAAAATTTTGTTCATTACTATAATTGATAGGTTACCGTCGACACACACTCCAATTTTTAAAATCTTCGTGTTTTCTTATAGTATCCTTTAGTGTGAGAGGTTACAGATATTATAAAAACTTTAATTAAACTTATTTTTTTTTATGAGGGGGTTTTCTTCTACTGCTTCTTATAGTCAAAAAGGTTATCGTCTAATTTTTTGGTGTCCCACTTTTTAAGCACGGACATTTTGACACTTCCAAAAATAAGAATCTTCTATATTTAGTCCTAATGATAATCCAGTTCTCGTAATGTGTCTTAAAATTTCTCTCGTAATCTCCCCATCATCGACCGTTAGGAATGACAAACATCAGATTTTCGTTTAATCTAAACGAAAAAAGGTGGTAACTTATATAGGGGTCTCAATCTTTTTTTATGTTAAAAGAAGGAACGTAAAAAAAGAGACTCACTTGTTAATTACTTATCACTTTGGTAGGTGGTGGGAGTACTTCCGAAAACAGATCCTTTATAAACACTCGAGAACAGTACGTAAAGTCCATGGTTGAAGAGTTTGAAATAGATTAACCAGACCACGAATAGGAAAGGAGTAACATGATCAGATCGTATGTATATATATAAAAATTTATCCTACCGAGACACAACATACAGTGAAGGTTACAAATAGCAAAAAGACAAAAAATCTTAGAACATCTTGTGTGACTCCCTCCCTTTAAAAAGTTTTGACTTTCTCCGACGTCCTTCCGAATCTTTCCCATCACCCTTGTCGTCTTCCGTCGGAGACCCAGCACTGTTATCTTACGAAGATCTACTTTTTCAACGAACAAATCGATTTAGTGTATTCCCCTCCTGGTGTGACCGACAATGACGGATGGAAGAGTTATCCCAACGGACACAGTACCAGTTCAGTTAGGAGGCCACTGGTTATACCTAGTACTTCTACCAACTTGACTGACGTGACACGGACTGCCAGACAACCGACCCTGTGTGTAAGTGTGGTTCTATACGTGTCCTTATAATTAATACTTCTGTTCGCTCTTCGTTCTCTGACGTGCGACCTTTGAGAGCGTCTTTCGGCGTCAGCCTCAAGGGGCGTGTGAGCCGTCGCGAGGACGAGAGACTCGTGTCCTCCCCGACAGTGGGACGACGAAATACAATTAATCTCTTATTTATTCACCGGTTGACCTCAGACACCCGTATACAACCAGTTGACAGAGACAGATTAATCCAACATTCGGGTGACCCGTTCCCGGAGTAAATTTAGATACAAGACCTTTCGTGAACCACGGGAACAACTCTGGGTCACTTACACTCTGTGATCCCGTTTACTGACTCCAAATTATTCGTTCTTTTTTGAAGATTCTTACACACACACTCTCTCTCTTTCACTCTCTCTCTCTCTCATACCATAGAACCTCTTTCAATTGATTTAGGAAACCCGTTTCTTACCTTAAAATGAAAACTACAACCACAAATCAGTGATTCAACACAAGTAGAGAAAACGTCTGGGGCACCTGACATCGGTCGGTCCGAGGAGACAGGTACCCTAAGAGGTCCGTTCTTAGGACCTCACCCAACGGTAAAGGAGGAGGTCTCCTAGAAGGGTTGTGTCCCTACTTAGACGTAGAGGACGTGACCGTCTGTCTAAGAAATGGGGACCCGGTGGTCCCTTCAGGAATGAAAGTTATCTTCATACGATTATACATCGAGATATTATTTGTATGACAATAAATATATTTTAAACATATAATAATTATCAAAATATTAAATTATTTTAGTTATGATATATTGTACTATATATATTAAATCTTTACAACAGTTCGTAAATGTTTACATTATTTGTATTTGTAGTTTAACTTATTTATAATTAAATTAAACTCAACCTTTTCTAAGAACTCTCAGAGAACCTGTCGTTCCTCTAGGTTGGTCAGTTAAAATTCCCTTTAGTCAGGACTTATAAGTAACCTTCCTGACTACGACTTCGACTTCGAGGTTATGAAACCGGTGGACTACACTTTCTTGACTGAGTAACCTTTTCTGGGACTACGGCCTATTCTACCTTCCTTCCTCCTCTTCCCCTACTGTGTCCTCTACCAACCCACCGCAGTGACTGAGCTACCTGCACTCAAACTCGTTCGAGGCTCTCAACCACTACCTGTCCTTTCGGACCGTACCATGTCAGGTACCCCAGCGTTTCTCAACCTACTGACTCGCTGACTTGTTGTTGAGACTTATAAATATGGTATATAACGTACACACACGCTCATGTACAATATGTATATTCACACCCACACACGTACACACAAATATCTGTCGTTATTACATGACATACCACGTAAATTTACCTACGTATCGATTGATCCATAAGTTTGTAAGTAATTTTACAGATTTGTCACCCCTAAGAGACAAAATATAAAAACCAACACATTAAGTCCTTTCAGAGAACAGAAGAGGACACAGGAGACTACAGACAGTGAGGTAGTACAGACAACGAGAATCAAGGTCTTATCACACCAATTAACGGTCGTCGTTTCCCGTTCTTTCGTCTTTAATTTTATGTGTGATTATTATACACAAATAACCTGAAAAACACAAATTTCTAAAGAAGAAACGACGTATCAGTAGTAAATGAAGAAACTTGTGGATGTCATAATTTATTATATGACAGAAGGTAAAGGTTCACACATATACACTTACGTAAACAGACATTGTGTTAAAAAAAAGGAGTTCTCCGATATTCTATCGGTTCCTATTCCTGGTTTGGAATGAAATACAAAGGTTGTAAGGGAGAACAACGGTCCGTTTCATCAAAGGTTGTTTATGGACTACAAATAGATGATACATAAAATACTAAAGATGTAATTCCGTTTAGACTATTAAAGTACTTATGAATTTGACGAAATATGAAATATGAAACCATTCATAATCGTATATGTATCGTCTATTCCTTATTTCGTCACCGAGACCGTTCTTCTTGGACCGAATTACATAAATGAGTATAAGTCAAGATCTTACATCTATAATTACAGGGGGTTTGTGACTGTACTAATCTTTTTTATAACAGATTTCGTGGATGGAAAATGTAAGAGAGGGGGATCTAAATCTCTTAAATTATAAAATCTTATATTAGTTTTTATATACAACCAAAATTCCGGCTTAAATATAAAAGAAGGTACGAATACGGCGGACTACCTCTAGGCGACTTCCACCTTCCCTCCATAAACGCCTCTATCTTCAATACTGTTTCTTCCGGATACTAAGCCAATAACAGGAGGAAATATAAACACCTCTTGTTTCACTCCAAATTTTTAATAATCTAATTAAATAAGTGAATCCATAAAGGAAAACATGATGTATCAGACTCCGTCGGTGGACGTATACAGTCAAAAAGGACTATTTCATAGGTGTGTGACGAACAAGTCAGAAGTAGACTTTCGAAAACAAGGGACAACGAGAGACGGAATGACGGGAGACAGAAAAGGAAGAAGGAAGAGTGTCACTTTCGGTGACCGAACGTTTCATTACGAAATCTGAAGGTCCTTATTAAGATCCTTTTCTCCAGTTTAAGGACGTTTTTGTTAGGAGTCTATGAGGTTTCGTTTGGTTCTTGAGTGGATACTTTTTATTTGAGAACGAAATAAAGACTTAGGGACAGAACCGGAGTAAGACGAGAAGAGGATAGATGGAAGGTAATTGATACACCCCCTTTTTTTTTTTTTTTTGACTCGAAAACATGTGAGACGAATGGAAAAATGTTTCATGGACTGGTGCAAGACTATTGAGAGACCTATAGTCTCAGTGGAAGGTGTCGGGTATACGGGAACAACTAGACGGGGGTCTCTAACCTCTTATCATTGAAGGGTGTCGAACCACTGACCTCACCTCGAAGAGTAGCTATCTCGTGGACGGTAACCGATGACAGGGGGACCCTAAAGGTTCGAATCGAAAGGGATGACGACGATGACGACGATTCAGCGAAGTCAGCACAGACTGAGACACGTTGGGGTATCTGCCGTCGGGTGGTCCGAAGGGGCAGGGACCCTAAGAGGTCCCCTCTTGTGATCGAAGGGGATCTTGGGATTATAAGAAAGGAGAAGTGTTTCTGTGTATAAACAATGAAACAAAGTCCTAAACAGACAGGAAGTGAAAAGAAAGGGGTCTTAATCGTTTAGAACCAATGATTAAAAAAATGAAATTATAGAGGAACCTACCGTGTGAACGTATCTCCTATACGGAAAAATTTAACTATCTTCATAGTTCTCAACCAGATCTTGACCTACGACGGGTGGACAGGAAAGGAAAAATTAAACACATTAAGGAAGAGTAGATACTAAAAAAATTATAGGAGGAGTTATTTTGGAACATTTTAGTCAAATTTTAAGTAGTTGTAAGGTACTTAGGAGGTTTATCTTAGTTAGAAATGGAGTGAAAGAGAAAAGTTGTGAGATCGGTAGTTAGTCACAAAACGTTTGAATGTACGATGAAGGGGTTAATTTGTCTTAAAGGATTTATTACTATTGATTTCAATAATAACGTTGAAATTAGATTCACACTGATATGTGATTCGGGAATCTATTGGTGAAAGATAAGTAATAGAGTAAACGTGAAATACTGTAGGTAAACATCATTCGTAATACAAGTAAAAATTACGTCTTTTACTCGTAATATCTCTTATTAGAGGAACTGGTCACATGAGACGACGACGACGACGACGATTCAGTGAAGTCAACACAGGCTGAGACACACTGGGGTTTCTCCCGTCGGGTGGTCCGAGGGGGCAGGGACCCTAAGAGGTCCGTTCTTGTGACTTCACCTAACGGTAAAGGAAGAGGTTACGCACTATCACTTTTCACCTTCACTTCAGCGAGCCAGCACAGGTTGGGAATCGCTGGGGTACCTGACGTCGGATGGTCCGAGGAGGTAGGCACCCTAAAAGGTCCGTTGTCATGACCTCACCTAACGGTAAAGGAAGAGATCCCCTAAAAGGGTTGGGTCCCGAACTTGGGTCCAGAGGACGTAACATCTGTCTGCGAAATGGTAGACTCGGTGGTCTCTTCAGGTTCCCGGTCTATTAAAAAGATGAAAAAACGAATGATAAAACATTGTATGTGAATACAAAAATAATAAACGGAGGAGGAGGTGATCTGACATTTAGGAATTCCTGTCTCTAAAATTAGACAAGATAAGTGACAACGTAGATGTTGTCGTGAACCGGAGATCATGTCAGAGACAAAGAGAGAGAGAGAGAGAGATATATATATATATATTTATACATATATGTATATATGGTTACGTAGTATTTTATTAATTCATTTAATACATTCAAGGTTGATTCACATGTTGTGTTTGCGAAAAGTAGGGGGTTCCGGACGGAGTTTACGGTGTGACTTAGAAAGGATCTGAAAGGTGGGTAGAGGGTTTGATCTTCAATAGAATGAGAAGGTATATGAGAACGAGAAAGTGTCGTCACTAGTCAGAATATCAAGTAGTAAATGAACGACCAGATTCATGTTTATACCCGAAGGGACCACTTAGTCACCATTTCTTAGACGGACGGTTACTTCCTTTGTACTCAAGCTAGGGACCCAGTCCTTCTAGGGGACCTTTTACTTTACCGATCGGTAATCTCATAAGGACGGACCCTTTAGGGTACCTGTCTCCTTGGACCGCCCGATGTCAGATACCCCAGTGTTTTCTCAGTCTGTGTTGAATCGTTGATTTGTTGTTTCAAGTTTATTTACATTTCGTGAAAAGTTGTATTTTTTGGGAGGTTTAAATTTTTTTTTCAAAAAAATTAAATTTTTTCACAATTTCATATATAACTAAAACAAAAAGAAATTGGACGGAAGAGTTTCTTCTGTTACTTCTTTTTCTATTGGTCCGTCGGAGTCTACACGGATTTCAAGTTTTTCAGTGAAAAGTTTCTTCCTTTCCCATGGTCCCAGGTCAACCTTGTACCGAAACAAAAAACACTGAAGTGTCGGTGGTGTGTCCGTACTGTTTCGGTCGCAGTCCGTGTAAGAAGGGGAGGTTCTTCCATATCAATTCACACCGACCACTTCCTTCTCTGTGGTACCAAGTCACCTCGTTTCATAGTACCCAACCTCGTAGGACCACCTCTGGGGTTGTGGTCATACCGTGTCGACGGGGAGTGGACTCTGTTGGATACGAAAAGAGAGTATACTTATCTTTCTTCCTATCTACCTATATCAAATGTATATATGTATATATACTTACATTTTATAAATGTGATTATACACAGGATATTTTATAATATAGATTATATATAAGTGATACATATAAAATCTTTCTGATATGTTTGGGGTACAACATGGGGAAAGGACTAACTAACTAGTTAAAATAAATATAATTGTTATATATGTTTAATATATATGATTATATATAAATGTGTGTTTTTCTCGTACGTCTTATATTGTATATTAGTTAGTCACTCATTCATTTCCGTATGTTGTACCTTAAGTGTTAGATTTGTGAAGAAAATATAATTTTTTAATATGTTTAACATAAAATAGTAATGAAAAATTAATAAAATTTTTATTCCTTTAAATCTATTTTATTATTCTAGGTAACATTTCATAGATTTAGTTAAAAAGAAACAACTGTCGTCCACTTATTTCGTATCCATACTTTAGGACTTTCGTTAGTCTTAGGTTTTTCATTCTTCTACTTTCATTATTGTAAAAACAAATGACCATGATAACAGGTGTCGGAGATCCCGTGTAAACTCTTTTTAAGGATTCTTTTTTTTAAATTTATTTATTTTGACGCATCTGTGGAAGAACTAATGTACGAGTTTTATGACTAATTCCTTCTATGTTGAGATTTGAATTTAGTGTCTAAAATATAATTTTTTTTTTTAGTCGTACCATTGTGGTTTGTAGAAAGGTCTTAGAAACCCCTGAAAACTCAAAAGATAACTCTTTAGATCCAAAAATTTTAACAAAATTTGGGAGACTAATGATTAATTTTATACGTAAATATAGTCACTTTAGTCTAAACTTCCCCGAAGGGAACACCGAGTCGACCATTTCTTAGGTGGACGTTACATCCTCTGGACCCAAGTTAGGGACCCAACCCTTTTAAGGGGCCTCTTTCCTTGTCGATGGGTGACGTCATAAGACTGGACGTCTTAAAGTACCTGACATTTCAGGTACCTCAGTGTTTCTCAGTCTGTACCGACTTGTTGGAAGTGAAAATGAAAGTGATCACTATCGTATGAGAAAGGTACTCTTATAAAAATAAAGTTTTTATGTCTAATTTTTACTGTATTATTATTGAGTAAGTAAGTACAAGTTGTTCTTTATTAGAAGGTTACTAAACAAATTGTTTTTTATTTTGTTTTACCATTTGATGGTTTTGTTTGTTTGTTTTTATTGTCAAGGTGGTCTTTTGTTTTTACTGAAAGAAAAGATTCTGTTACAGATATGTTATAGTTTATACGATTAGTCTGTCTACAGTACTACCCCTATCATCCGGACAAAAAGAAGAAAGTTTTAGGACCACTTCGGTGATTACTTTCTTTTACTTCAGTGTTCCTATTTTTACCAATTGAGTGGAGAAATAGAGGAAAAGTAAAAGAGACTTTATAAAAATCATACATCACAATCCAGGTTTACCTGAATTCTATAAATATTTAATACTACTATTTTGTCTGTGGCACTGAAATAAGGACTAAAGTACACGTGTCTTTTTGTGGTAATGCAATGAACACCCTAAAAGAGATAGGAAAAGAAATAAATAAAAACTCTACTGTCAAAATCCTAACACCCGTCGATTAACCAAAAGACGTTATTCTGAGAAAAAGAATTTATTGACTAGGTTGTTTATTATGGAACTTCTTTCACTCGATGGACCACACTCCATGTTCGTCTCTCCTACACCTTTCACAAACTTTTTATTAAACGGTCTAATAAAATTTAAAGACTCACCGGGTTCTAACTCTGAAGATTAACGATACGGTTTAAAGTAACGGGAAAGGATAACCAAATGGGACCTTTTACACGAGTCTTAGTTTAAAGAAGTAAAGTATTTATAATTTTAAAGGTATATGTTTCGTGACAACACCCACACTCATATATTTGTCATAACTCTCTCTCTTTCGGGGATTGGAGTGTCACGAATGGAAGTTCATCCCCTTCCGTTAATTTATGAATCTGCTGACTGTTCTATCCATTATAAATTTTCTTCTATTACCTTATTACACGAAAATCTAACCATCTCAATTATTTGGTTTTATAGTTTGCTCGAGACAAGTCAATGGGTCAACACGGACTGAGGAACGTTGGGGTACCTGCCGGCGTGTGGTCCGGAGGGACGGGGAATGGTAGAGGGTCTCAAACGGGTTCAAGTACAGGTAACGTAGTCACTAGTTTGCTCTGTAATATAATTAAATATTTTAAGAGAAGATAGAGAACGAGAGACAAAGAAGTTCGTATCATATAAAAAGTAGAAATGAGAATTTGTTTTTCAAGTTATATGAAAAATCTACTTTATCGTGTAAGGGAATATTTGTTTAATATATGAGACATTTATTGGAGTCTTGAGACTCTTTCATTCAAACAATGTCCATTTGACTCTAACTTCTAGTTGTCAAGTAAATGTAAGTAGAAGTTTCAACAACTTCAACAGATTTACCTTATATACAACTTGCTGAACATTTCTGGCAGGTCTCCTTTTATTTCTCGGAACGAAATGAGAACCTCCGACTACTTAGTTAAATAGGGACTCCGTTACTATACTTATGCAGTGGGGATATCTAGAAGGATCCACTAAGCCAAGTATATTTCTCGTCATATACGAAGGGAATAACTAATCTGTCCGATATAATTTTAGTCGTAGCGATTAGTTAAAAATTAGGTCGTTTTTTATTACCTTTTGTATGATTTTGCAATAGAGACGAAATTTTTTATAGTTCTCCTTTCAATCATCAGGGGTAGTTAACCAAAAGAAATACGTCTCATCCAAGGTACGGGCCACTTGTTACCTTATTAATCCGGTAGACGACCGTTCACCCTTTATCCGTTGGAAAAAGTAGGTTTAAGTCGATTTCGGTGGATCCACCACAAAGTCCGAATTCTTCCAATAACAAAATAAGGAATGGATGTAAATAGACATCCGAAAGTAAAATTTATGAAAACCAGTGTCATTAAATTGAAGCATTAAAATTTGGAAAGATTGACTCCACTCCTCGATGTTGCGCTTACGTTGGTATCACTAACGAAGTAAATACATAAATAATGTATAACTTCTAGAAGTAAATACATAAATAATGTATAACTTCTAGACAATACCTCTTCCGTCGTAAAATTTGTAATTCCTACGTCGTTCTATGTACTGTTGAAAAAATGGGGGTGTCTTACTTATAAGATCTACCCGTCCACAATTGATCAATTTCACTATTTTTTTATTAAAAAAAAGAATTTCTTACTCATTTGGTTCGATCTCACAAACTATCAAATATAGTTTGAGAAACTCTGTCAGGTACCTTAAGAGGTCCGGTCTTATGACCTCACCCATCGGAAAGGGAAGAGGTCCCCTAGAAAGGTTGGGTCCCTAGCTTAGGTTTAGAGGACGTAACGTCCTCCTAAGAAATAGTCTACTCGGTGTTTCCTTCGGGTTCTTATGACCTCACCCATCGGAGAGGGAGGAGGTCCCCTAGAAGGGCGGAGTCCTTAGCTTGACCCCAGAGGACGTAATGTCCGTCTAAGAAATGGTTGACTCGATACTCCCTTCGGTGTATTTTAATATTTTTTATTTTAACAAAGAATTTCTTACTCGTTTGGTTTGGTCTCACAACCATCAAATATCATCTACGGCATCATAAAGTTAAACCAAAGATCTCTCTTTCTGTTCTAAGAACTTAGAAACAAAACCTTTTCTGAATAAGACAATCGGTTACAGTTGGTTTAACTTATTTACAACGATTTTAAGTGTAGACTCTCAAGAGCCGGGAACATTTAAACTGACTCAGATGAAGGTCACTAGAAGGGTTTAACATCGTTAGGCACCTTTACTGTATAGGGACATTATCCCCTAAAATTCGTCTGAAAGAAACTTCGTCATCACTGATTGAGAGAAAAGTCATACTTCCCGTCTTATCCTGTGAGGTCGGAGCTCCTATAGACGTAATCCAGTAGGACTTATATTAAGTGACTACGATAACGATTCCGAAGACGATTGTGTTACCTTTGGCAAGAGGTCCATTTAACTCCTGAAATCAAAAGACCCCTGAAGTTAAACCGTGGTAAGGGTCCTAGTAAGAGACGGAGAGAGAGAGAGAGTGTGTGTGTGTACGTGTGTTGGTCGGAATATCCAAGTAAAGATCAAGTATCTTAAGACGTCGTCTTTGTTTAATAGATTAATTATGAGTTTAACGGATTAATTATGAGTTCAGTGGGGCAATTATGGTTAGGGCTTTGACAAAATAAAACAACGACAGTTGTAGAAAGAAGTGCCCTAAGAAATGTGCGACGGAGGATAAGGGTAAAAAGAGATATCTAAAGTAAGTGTTTGTTAAGTACAAAGTCGATATATTCAATTATTTAGATAAGTAAGTAATTTATCGTAACTTGAGAAACGTCTAGAAATAAGAAACTAACGTTACCCGAACTCAAAGAAGTCCGAAGACGTCGGTGGTGTCGTACGGGTGACTCTCCTCTCCTTCCTCCTCTATCGTAGGGGGTCCTCTTACACAGGGAGATAACTGTAAATGTATAAATTTCCTCTTTATAAAATATTCTCCTCGGTTGAAGTTTATACAGAACCTGACTCGGACTTTATTTTTTTAATTTGGTTACCTCCAAAATAAAAATCGCTTACCTCATGACTTCGTCTTTTCTATTGTTGGTGGTCTCAATAGAAGGATTTTGTCTTTACGCCCTGAAGGTCACAGGGACAAGTAGTGGACTTTCTTACGTCCGTTGGAAGACGACTTCAGATTCCGTAGGTCGGACAGAAGGATTGATCAGGATCCGTACTCTGCTCCATCTCTTTCAGAAGTGTCGTTTATAGGACCTGAGTTTTTCTTCCGAAATTTTTTTTTTTTTTAGAATGAGGTTCCTTCTCGTAGACTGGTGTCACCACCTCTCACTCCTTACCGCCTCCTCGTCGGAGCACCCTTCTCGTCTCGACGTGAAGTTTTGGTGACCCCGTCTCAGCGACCTGCCACTTCGACCTTAGATACGCCAAATCACGTCACATCGCGCCTCCTGGTCCTCACGAAGGTGACACCCTTGGTCACTGTTACGGCGACGAGACCCGACGGCCAACTTCTCAGTGGGGCCAATCTCACACCGAAAATGACTGAAACTCCGATGACCCGTTAGATTTGATACTCTCCTCCGCGGTCTAGCTAACTCTCGTTAACGGATATAGAATGTACAAAGGGTTGTGAGACGTGAGGAGAACTGTATGTATATAAGACAGTAATTTAGTCAGATACTGGAACCCATTTTATAAAGTGGAGACACTCGGAGTGAAAACGACAAGCTCTACTACTGTTGTGGGCAGAACCTCATCAAGACTCTTATTCCACTTTAATAAACATACCTATGTAAAACTCCAAGAAATTCGTACTACGTTTGCATTTCATAGTTTCTATCCTTTCGACAAAACATGATGATTAAGTGTTTGTGTGATGGGGGTGGGTCTGTGTTTTCATAAAAGTCAAACTTAACTCTTTCTTTACATCGAGAATTTATAAAACTACTAAAGACTTAACTTATGAACGTGTTGTCAACGGATGGTGAGTAGCCCTTCTAAGACTCGTCCTTTACCGTTGGGTGAGGTCTGGTTATCCAAAATAGGTCAGGCAGTACAAAAGAATAAGAAGACACGGAAACTTTTACAGTTAGGGATGAAACTTGAAGAACAGCTGTAAACAAATGGAGAAACTATTTTTCGTAAGAACAGGAAGTTCTACGTTAAGTACAGAGAAAGAGACATTTTGATAGGGCTAAAAGTTAGTCATCAACTTACAGGAGAAGGAATGGGTGTAATTTGTGACACAATAAAATATTTACAAATACTCATAAATTATATTTGGATGAGTAAATTTAATTTGAAAATTTCCCTCCTCTTAAAAATACATGTAGTAGGATAGAAACACGGATCGGACCACGAATAGTGATAATAACAAAGATAAATATCATTAACTATTGATTTGTGTGTAATTTTTCTTTACAAGATTATTGAATGAGTTTCGAACTTATACTCCGAGTTGAAAGAAAGAAAAAAACTCAACAACCCTATTTTTCTGTTTTTTACTTAGAATTTCTTTCTACGAATACCGAAGGTCCACGTATCAGAAAGGTTTTCATGGGAACACTTCCGTTTCATTAATCAGGAAAGGTCACATGTCTCTCTCTATAGACTCCGGGTCTCTGTCTCTCTAACTTCTCAGTAGTCCCGACCTCATCAATTGTGACCGGAACTCCGATGTCCGGTGGGATTTGCCCTACCTGGTATTCCGATCACTCCCAATTACTTCGAGACTGTATAACTGACGAAAAGATTCTGCCTCAGGCAATTCTCTATTCCTATAAAGTTCGTTCACCGGTCGATCATCTCTGCGTTTGTGACACGGGTAGGGATCTTCCTTCGTCTCTTCCGATTCTACTTCGAATCAAGACGTGTATCCTGGTCTGTTTAAGAACGTCACGTCACTCTCGTCTTGTACGTTGGTGGTCTAACACGTTCGTCCCCTCCCTACGTTGTTTCGGTACAGGTTTTAACGTTTTCATTTTAGTCATAAAATTCTGTTTTTTCTAAAATCAGTTTACATATTGTGTAAACTTAGACCTGGAGTTTTTTTGTGAATGTATATATGTAAAGGGGATCTTCGTAATCATAATGTTTCTTTTTTTACTATCGTTGATTCAATTCTGATTCAAAGATTTGTAGACACTGATCTCCTAAAACGGTTTAGACTCACTTTTTTATAAACGTTTATAATCTTTGAAGACTTGAACCAAACGTGTCACTCAATATCACTCACGATCGACATGATATTTTTAGCCATTTCTCAAACTATTTTAATGTACAGTAAAAGAGTATTTTCGTATATCCAAAAAAAATTACCGGAAGTTTGGTTTATTGGGTTAAACGTAAGATAATTTTTTCTTCGTGAGCCATGTTCTCTCCCACTTTTAATATGGAAATTTATACTAAAAATACTGATGAGTCTTTAATCGAAACTAAGATTCTCTGACAATCCGTCGTCAATCAATGTATGGTCGATGGTTCGAACAACCTTACACGACAAATCAGGTGGACCCCCGCGTTTTGGCACCACTACCGTCGTGGCCGAAATCTTGAAACGTGAAATTCGTCCTGAACTGAATTTTTGTATATTGTACCGTACAATCGGATTTACCAGGATTTAGCCCAAGAGGTCTCCGGTACAGATTCTGCCCCTGGGTCCTCGCCCATTAAATGACTTGTGTGAAAATCTTCCTTTTTAGGAGACTTCCTAGTGTATCTTGTCCCTCTGCCTCTCCCGACTCACTCCTACGTAGAGGGTATTTCAGACCCGAACCGGACTAGGTGACACCACTCGTCCTCAAGACCTTCTACATGACGTCAATCCAGTACCTTACCTGGACGGAGTTCCTTTTCCCCGACCTGAAAGGATAGGTAACACGACGTACATACAGTCTGTGACTCTCCCTTCACCCACCTTAGAGAGGTCGCATGGGTCTGGTTCCTGTAAAGAGACTTCAATCTTCAAGAAACTTGAGTGTCGTGGACACCCTACTCACGACAGTCCGGTTCACTTTTCTTAGACCCGACTCTAGAGTTCGTTCATGACGGTTTTAGGTTACATATACATGACTTGAATCTCTTAGTAAAGATATATTTGTAATTAAACGAAAATTATATAAACGAGGTATTAATATGTGAATATGTATTTATGTTTCTTAAATTCCGGTTTGTAAGTATTTAATTAATTGATATACAAAAGAAATTCATCTACTTTAGAATGTTTGGTAGTGTAAAGGTAAAAACAACTACGTTCTTCAAGTTTGAAACCAATAACCTCTTTCATAAAAGGTTTCAAATTTCTATACACTAAAAGAAGAAAATCGACATAATCTAGGATAATCTATACAAAAATAAAATTCCTTGAAGTTTTAAGTACAAGACCTTCATCAGTCCCATATTAAATATTTGTTCTATAGTGTTCTATCTTACTCCGGTCGACTTCGGAGTATGAAATAAGAAACTGTAGACTTTTTATGATCGATGGATAAGACCTTTGATTTATAAGATATTTGTAGAAGGAGTGAAAGGATTCAGTTACGAATGAATAAAAAGTCTGAAATATCAACATATATAAGTCCATTGGGTGTATCGAAGTGTTTACGTTTGACTTTACGACGAGTATTATCACTTTTTTCATTCTATATAAATGAAGTCTAATCAAGGACTAAAGTTAAATTCCTTGTCAGACCCTTTTATCGGTAGACAGTGACCTCTGTGGGATAAATGTATACGTAAATTTGTTTGTTTATATATAAATTATATATATAAACAAATTTTATATAAATTATGAATATAAACAAATTTATATTTATTGTTTATGTATAAACACTACATATATATTTTTGAAATACAAAAAAAGAGTGATATTAGTGTCGAGATATTCTATATAGCTCCAATGTTTTTAACGTTCCTATATAATTGATGGGACTTTTCTTGAGTGGTAGGTCGTTATCAGTACATAAGTTGGTCGGTGTTAATATATCGTTCTTTCAATGTTCCCTCCTGACAATTGTTTACTATATTGTCGTTCTCCAAACCCCTTATTATGTAAGAAGAACCCTTTCGGTCACAATTCTTGACAAATACCTACAGTAGTAAATGTGATTTTGAATTTCGTACTCAATTCCCTCCTTTCCGTGTTATTCGTCTTACTCAACGTCAGTAGTCTTTGAGAGAAACCTGTTAAAGTACATACTTACTGTCCCTACCGGGTTTCTTGGACTTTGTAGTTCAAAGACTTGCATGCCCCAGTTTTGTAAAACATTGTCTGTTCATGGTCTTTGATTATGTGTCAAAAGAAAAGAGTTTCACAATAGTAGTTTTACTAGATAGAAACTGATAAAAGTCTGGAACTTAGTGGAAGATGTGGAAAAATTTAAGATCCTGAACACATAAACTGGAACCAACCCAGTCCACGGGTGGAAAAGCGGTCCCCCTTCTACATCAAGGAACTACTTTGACGGGATAATGAGGAGAGGTTACCTCTTGTCACTCTACAGGTTTCTTTTAACCTACACGACGTAGGTTTTTCTTTTTCCACATTAACTAATAATCTATTAAGAAGAGACGTTCTTCTTCGGTTCAATGACGTTTACAAGAGAACGGGTCATAGTAACGGAACAGTGTGTTGGATCCTTACACTTATTTGCGACTCTACTTATTCAACTCGTAACGTAGAAATCACAGATATTAAGGAGTGGGCCCTTGTGTGACTATCTTTTACCCAATTAAAGATGTCATCTCTCAGTCCTTTCCCACTCTCAATCTCTTCACCAGGAGTTGGTGACTCTAATCTTACCAAGAAGAGAAGACAGCCAAGGAACTACATCACGATTACCTTTCCTTTCCTTTCCGTACTAGGTCCAATACTATTTGATATATCTATATATGACTTGTAACTAATATGAAAATTTAAAAGGATAACCCTAATTAAAAAGTAGCCACAAGGTCCCTTTATTCACTACTAACTTGACAACAAAACGGTTCAAGAAACAAAGAGAAGAAGAAAAACGACGGAAATTTGTTCGCAGACGGAGGTCATTCAAAATGATAGAGGGCTACGGACCATATTACAAAATAATCAATCACACAACCTAAACCTTACCACACTCCTTTTCTAGGACATTGTATCGTGATATAAATGTGCCGAGAGTGAGATTACGTCCAATTGTTAGGATCACTGGATCACTGATCCAGTGTAAAGACGACCATATAGGTCTCGATACCTGTCATCCGTGAACTATTCGTAAAAATTATTCATTTACTTTTGATAATTGTTCGTCAAGATTGATGTGTCTTATCTTCGACAACCCTTTTGAATCCATACACTATTTGAATTCACATTGTTAGGTGGATAAAAATTTCTTTTGACTCTAGCAGGGTTATAATTATTGTCCTATTTAAAATTCGTTTTGAGAATTTGTGGGTATATCGAACACTGATATTCTAAAAGAACAATACAATTCCTCTCCCAAAGTACTTCGAAAACTCCGTTTTTGTCTTTTGTTTCCACGCTAATCACCCATAATAATTAAATAAGTACTTTACCTCACTTTCAGCGAGTCAGTATGGGTTGAGAAACACTAGGGTAACCCTAAGAGATCTGGTCTTGACCTCACCTATCGGTAAGGGAAGAATTCCCCTAACAGAGTTGGGTTCCTAGTTTGTATCTAGAGGACGTGACGTCCATCTAAGAAATGGTCGACTCGGCGGTCCCTTCGGGTTAAATAAGTATCAACATTTAGTTTTCCGTAGTGTCAAAAGTATGTCTCCCGTAAGAGATATAAGTTCCTGGGTCATAAAAGTCTATACACACAGGTAGTAGAGAATCAAGGGGATTTTATACGTAATGTAGTGGGTACTGTAACGAAATCTTATAGGGTTGTTCTCTGTCATATTGTAATACATAAGAGTATTAAATAAAAAAAATTTAGAAAGTTTTTCTTCCTTCACTAGGTTTACGTTGTAACGAACAATTGTTCCATCTTTGACTAACTGAACTTGAAGTATAACATACAGATAAAAGAGTTAAAATCGAGAATGACTTATACGTAACTTAAGATTACTAAGATCTGTAACCTCCTTACCACAACCACTTCTTCGATAGTAATGACGGAAGTCCTAGGAGAATTGTGTCTTTCAGTTGTAATGTCTGTTGAGAGTACGTCCTGTTGCCTGTTATGTCTTTGTTTTATACCTTTAATTATCCGGTACCAATGTTTTTCTAATCACAACGTCATGTCGAGTAAAATTTTAAAGTACAGTCCAAGTGGTATGTGAGTTACAAATGGTAAAACTCATTTGAGAGTTACAAATGGTATTGGAAAATCCCCTGTGGGCAGACATGCTTGACGGACTGTAGGAAAAGACGACAAATACCACTGTCGTACTACCAAAAGGTAAACCTTGGATGGAATGAGAGTCAAGTGCTCGAAGAACATCCCGACCCGTATGTAATGTCTCACTATCCACGTTCCTTCCAGTACGACGATTGGGGTCTGCTCCTCTAGATTAAGGTGTGTAGCACACACCTTTATGACCTTCTTTTTTTGAAAGAAGAGTGGCTTTCATGTTCGTCTTACTACTGTGTTTTGACCTTGAAGAACAATCTCGGAACCTTATCAGTGGTGTCTCTTTCCTCGTCTCAGTTCTCTGTCTCTCGTCCAGGATTAATATAGTAAACTTGACGACCAAAATCAATAAGAATAGACAAGAGTAATTCATTAGATTAATGTAGGGGAAAGTGAAGTCGGTAAAACTCAACCCAAAGACGGTGATCTGCGTTTTCTAAGGACTGTTTCTGTCCAGAGAACTCACCCGAATTCCCCATCTAACTCCGTCTCTCATTCACCATAGAATGTTCTGTATCTCTTTCGTTTCGTACTTCGATGAGTGAAATTGGGATCCGGGATTTGTTGTGTCTCAAACTCAAAGTCTTTTTATGAAACTGTTTTTATATACCACTATAAGTTCTATGACAGAGGATAAGAGGGCCAAGTCTCACGACGGGAGGCACAAGTACTCGTGTCCTCATGTCCCTACTATTGTACTAACTCCTTAAAGTCGAAGTTAGACCTAAGGTTAAGATCAAGGTGTGGACCACAAATCCAACGACACCCAGTTAGAGAACTTAAGTTAAAAATGAGGAGTAGAAAAGTTTAAACATTATAACCCTTGTCACCCTGGTTAGTTTCCGTGTTATCAAGTCCCTTCAGTACGGAAGACGGACGAGAAGTTGTTAAGAAAGTACCCACAGGTAAAAGTCTTTTAAAGAGATGAAAATATACCAAGATTTTAAGGACACTCATTTTAAGTACGATACGAATCCTTCTGTTAAAAATTTTTATCTCGGATTCCCGTTACTGATTTAAAATAAAAGGACAGAAAAAAAATGATTCTTTTTACACAAAAAAAATATTTAAAGTTAATTCGGGACACCAGACGACGTTTCAGTTTACTTTTGAAGGACAACTTCAATGAATGATTGTGTGTGTATGATTTTAATAGTCTTAATCATGTACCTTCCGTTACCGTGGGGTGAGGTCATGAGAACGGACCTTTTAGGGTGCCTACCTCCTCGGACCTTCCGACGTCAGGTACCCCAGCGACTCCCAGCCTGTACTGACTCGCTGAAGTGAAAGTGAAAAGTGAAAGTACGTAACCTCTTCCTTTACCGTTGGGTGAGGTCACAAGAACGGACTTCTTAGGGTCCCTACCCCCTCGGACCACCCGACGGTAGATACCCCAGCGTGTCTCAGCCTGTGCTGACTTCACTGAGTCGTCATCGTCATCGTCAATGATGAAAATTATACAAAAGGAAGGATAGATATAAAGTTTTAAAAGGATCTTGTTAAAATTTCTGAAAATATTTGAGACTATATTTATAAACTTTTTTGAAAATTTATATATAATATATATTGTGTTAAATAACTGTGAACTTTGTCCTTAATAAAACTATTTTATAGTAAGACTTTATTTTCATAAAACTCAACAGAATTACATTACGCTAAATAAAGTGTCAATAAATAACTTACGGGTGATATAGGTTAGTAACTAGATCCACGACTCGTGTCTCGTCTCCTAGTCAAGGTACCCTAGAGAGAAGAGAATATTTCCTCTGTCTTATTTATTCGTTAGTCTATTTATGTTTTCTATTACAGTCATGACAACCCTTTAATTGTGTCCCACGAGACTATCTTTTAGTTCACTGTCACGGAAAGACTTCTCTACTGTAATCTAGACTCTGGACGTCGACACAATACGATACGAAACCCGACTTAACATAGGAAGGTTTAAGTATACAACTTCAAGATTGGAGTAAAGGAGTCTTACATAGATATAAACCTCTACTCCAGAAATTTCTCCATTAATCCCAACTCACTTTAGTAGTCCCTCGGGATTAGAGGTCTCTTCTATGGGACACTCCTGTGTCATTCTTCGGAACATCTTTCCGAAGACTTCTTTGTTGGGAAGTCTGTGGAACTAGAGTCTGTAGATCGGAGGTCGTGACACTGTTCTAGTGAAAGAAGTCCAATTTGGTGGGTCAGACACCATAAAACAATATCACCGGGATAACGTAAGGAGATACTTCCGTGACTTATAGAACCCTCATCCTTTTAGAGGGTAATGTTAGGTGTTAGGATTTAAAGACGGACGGGAGGTAAAGGTTATCATTAGTTCAAGTATTTCTCATCTTTATGGGTCAATAAGTGTTTGTAAGGAACCTAGGTTCCGGGAGTACGAGGTTTAGAAAACGACCTTAAATATCATTCATTGATTTCTTGGTTTTCTCTGTATAGAGAAAGATCACAGATGGGCGCGAAAGTCAAGTCAGTGAGTCAGTACAGACTGAGTAACGCTGGGGTACTTGGCGTCGTGCGGTCCAGAGGGACAGGTAGTGGTTGAGGGTCTCAAGTGAGTTTGAGTGCAGGAAACTCAACCACTACGGTAGGTCGGTAGAGTAGGAGACAGTAGGGGAAGAGGAGGACGGGGATTAGAGAGGGTCGTAGTCTCAGAAAAGGTTACTCAGTTGAGAAGTGTACTCCACCGGTTTCATGACCTTAAAGTCGAAGTCGTAGTAAGGAAGGTTTCTTGTGGGTCCTGACTAGAGGAAATCTTACCTGACCAACCTAGAGAAACGTCAGGTTTCCAGAGAGTTCTCAGAAGAGGTTGTGGTGTCAAGTTTTCGTAGTTAAGAAGTCACGAGTCGAAAGAAGTGTCAGGTTGAGGGTGTAGGTAAATACTGGTGGTCTTTTTGTATCGGAACTGATCTATCTGTAAACAACCGTTTCATTACAGAGACGAAAACTTATACGAGAGATCCAACCAGTATTGAAAGGAAGGTTCCTCATTCGTAGAAAATTAAAGTACCGACATTAGTGGTAAACGTCACTAAAACCTCGGGGTTTTTTATTTCAGACTGTGACAAAGATGACAAAGGGGCAGATAAAGGGTACTTCTCTACCCTGGTCTACGGTACTAGAAGTAAAAGACTTACAACTTGAAATTTGAAAAAGTGAGAGGAGAAAGTGAAAGGAGTTCTCCGAAAAATCAAGGAAAAGTGAGAGACGGTATTCCTACCACAGTAGACGTATAGACTCCAATGACTATAAAGAGGGTCGTTAGAACTAAGGTCGAACACGAAGAAGGTCAGGTCGTAAAGAGTACTAATGAGACGTATCTTCAATTTGTTCGTCCCACTGTTATATGTCGGAACTGCATGAGGAAAAGGATAAACCTTGGTCAGACAGCAAGGTACAGGTCAAGATTGACAACGAAGGACTGGACGTATATCCAAAGAGTTCTCCGTCCAATCCACGAGACCATAAGGGTAGAGAAAGTCTTAAAAGGTGTCAAATAACACTAGGTGTGTCAGTTTCCGAAACCGTATCAGTTATTTCGTCTTTATCTACAAAAAAGACCTTGAGAGAACGAAAAAACCACTAGGTCACCTACAGCCGTTAAACTAGAGACCAAGGAGACGGAAAAAGTTTTGGTCGAACTTATAGACCTTCAAGTGCCAAGTGTATGACGACTTCGGACCGAACCTCTTAAAACTCGTAATGAAATGATCGCACACTCTACTCACGTTAACAGATCATCAAACTCGTAAGAAACCGTAACGGAAAGAAACCCTAACGTTACTTTTGGGTGTGAAATCCCTCCACGATTACTCATTTTTCCATTTGTTTTTAGTCTTTCGTACATTATTTTCTTTTGTGTTTCCAGTTCCATATAAAAGGTTTCCAAACTTTTTAAAGATTTTTATAGTTCAATGTTACATCATAATGACTATGATTTAAAATAGAAATACGGTACAAACTTCATAATTCAGTTGTCTCTACAATTCCTTATACAACAATACCCCTCTTAATTTTTTATATAGAAGTTAATTTTTTTTTCTTTGGAAGGGAAAAATGTAAGGAGTGTGTACATATCTCGACACGAACTTTTATGTTCTACGTGAAAGACAAAAAGAAACTTACGTGAGTATGTATATAAACGAAATTAATCAGTCTTGAAAACCTGACGTTCACTGTTTTAGAATTTAATTAACTTCTTTTAGTCGACTACTTTATAACTGACTTTATTAGTACTACTTGTCTCTTTCTTTACTGAAAGGTTTTCCTCTTGGTCTGAGTCGACACTATATCGGAAACAGATGGGTGTCGGAGTATAAACTTATGACCGAAAATAAGCCCGGGTAGAAAAAGTATCTCGTTCCTTGAACCGGCATCTTTCGTAAACCTGAATAAGGTATACAGAGGTATTTGTTTCTCTTTCTCCGGGAAGTGGGGGTCGAGAGTAATATTTGTTACATTCCTTACTGAATCTAATCTAACCTAACCAGTGTATGTGGAAGAACTTAGTCAGTATCTGTCTACTCTATGATAACCAAAGCAGAATTAGTATCGAAATGGGAATATCACTCCTCTCTTTTAGACAATGGTTTTCCTCTTAACCCTGTCCCTCTTCGTCTGTACAATCATACATGATTGAGGTGTGAAGTCGTCTACATTTCGTCCCACCTGGTAAGTAACGTTAGACGTCGTATAAATTCTAGGACCATTTCTGGGTATTCCCAGTCTTAGAATATGTTTCACCGGACAATTATTAACAAGATGTCATTTAAACATCCACAAAGAACTTTTTACTTACTTAATTAATTACTTATTCACAATTTCATCCCATTTTCTCATAATTGTCTCACTAAAGGTTAAATTACTAAACTCACTTTTTATAAAACTTCTCAAAATAGTGATACCCTTAAGATTTTTTTACTCTTTCGTATTAGATTCAAAAATCTGGACATTTAAACCTTTAAAACAGTCTTTTTTAGACTGAACTTGTATACGTTCGACGGGAAAATAAAGAAGAATATGCGATGAAACGTCTAATAATAAGCTTCTAGAAATAAGAAATTTGTAATGTGTCCTTTTTCTTTGTACTGGTCGTAATTTGAAATAAACTTTTTATGAAGACTTAAAAAACGGGTGTATTTAGTACGTAATTCGAATACTAGAGAGACTATTAAGAAATTGGTGTTCATATATACTTTACTCACCATATATCCAACGATCTTATCATTCGTACTCGACTTAAATTTCCAGAGTAGAATAATAAGGCACTCCGAAAAACCCCGAGGTTTTAGTGACATCTACCACTGAAGTCGGTACTTTAATTTTCTGCGAATGAGGAACCTTCTTTTCAATACTGGTTGAATCTATCATATAAGTTTTCGTCTCTGTAATGAAACGGCTGATTCCAGGCAGACCAGTTCCGATACCAAAAGGGACACCAGTACATACCTACACTCTCAACCTGACACTTCTTCCGACTCGCGGCTTCTTAACTACGCAAACTTGACACCACAACCTCTTCTGAGAACTCCCAGGGAACCTGACGTTCCTCTAGGTTGGTCAGGTAAGACTTCCTCTATTCGGGACCCTAAAGAAACCTTCCTTCCTACGATTTCGACTTCGAGGTCATGAAACCGGTGGAGTACGTTTCTCAACTGAGTAACCGTTTCTGAGACTACGACCCTCCCTGATCCCCGTCCTCCTCTTCCCCTGCTGGGTCCTACTCTACCGACCTACCGTAGTGCCTGAGCTACCTGCACTCAGACTCACTTGAGGCCCTCTACCACTACCTGTCCCTCCGGACCGCACGACGCTAAGTACCCCAGCATTTCTCAGCCTGTGCTGACTCGCTGACTTGACTTGACTTGAAGGTTTGTTTCAATACGTGATTTTATTGATAGTTAATACGTTTGTTAACAGACAGTACCGAGTTCTATATCTCCTAATTACAATTACTACGTCTTCTGTGTCATAAATTGGACTTACACTAATATTAGACCTACCACTCCGTACCATCTAGACTTCATTTTAGTGAAGTGTTTTTCTCTTGGACTTCTACTACAAAACTAGTTTTAAGAGTATAAAATGTTCACTTTCTCGACGTTTAAAGACATTTCCTTTTGTACTGTATTCTTCGGTTTACATCAGTACATTTTTATATTAATGAGTCTCAGTAAATCTTCCGGTTTAATTCACTCTCCAATCTGTGATTTTAAAGTTCATTTACGACTTTGGTGAATGGTGTGGTGTGGGTGCAACTCTAAAACTCAAACAAAAACGAAAATCTGTTTTGTGTTTCGAGAGAAGTACTTTTCATATTATGAGAACTTCGTGTATTCGTACATTTTCCTGTTCGGGTTCCGTTTAGATTACGTGCATTCAACACTCTTTGGAGTTGTATTCATTTTATAGTACGTTTGTTTAATCAACGTTCGTCAAATGTACAAATAATGTTCAAAGGTTTTACGATATAGGAATAGAGAGATTTATTCTCGAGTTTCTAGTTCCTTTCTTCTCTTCCTCTCTTTAACCATCTCAATTGTTATAATACTAGTAAAAATTACTGGTGCAAAGTGGACTTTTTCCGAAAGGGTCCACCGCGATCACTATTCCTGGACGGACGGTTACGTCTTCTGGATTCTCTGTGTCCAAGTTAGGGACCTAGTCTTTCTAGGCGACGTCCTCCCGTACCGTTGGGTGAGGTCATAAGGACGTCTTATGACATCTTAAGACATCTTAGGGTACCTGTCCCCTTGGACCGTCCGATCCCAGTTTTACCAACGTCTATCAGTCTGTTCTGACTTCACTAGATCTTCTTAGTCAAAAATGAAATTCTATAACATCACTATTTGAGGACTCAAAGTCGTCTAGAGAACTTAGGGATAAGATCTGTCGTAAAGAAAGTGATTGAAAAGCGATTTATATCATCACGTGACTAACAGGTATCGATAGTCAGTCTGTTCATCGTGTGGGTCGACTGAAAACGGTTCCGTGTTTAGAAGTTCCGTGAAGTGCGTCCAGGGAGAATGCCAGACTACTGGGTGTTCCCTGACCCCTCTATAAAACGATCTAATATATTAAAGAAATTGATTTAAGTAAGTTTGAGATATGTAAGGTTAGAAGGGACTTAGAATCGTCGACGACGACGACGACGATTTAGTGAAGTCAGCACAGGCTGAGACACTCTGAGGTATCTGCCGTCGGGTGGTCCGAGGGGGTAGGGACCCTAAGAGGTCCGTTCTTGTGACCTCACCCAACGGTAAAGGAAGAGGTTACGTACTTTCACTTTTCACTTTCACTTCAACGAGTCAGCACAGACTGAGAAGTGCTGGGGTACCTGACGTCAGATGGTCCGAGGAGGCAGGTACCCTAAAAGGTCCGTTCTTATGACCTCACCCCACGGTAACGGAAGTGTATTTAGGTCACCGAGGTCGTCAGTTAATGTTTACATATATAAAATTATTATTTTTGACTTCACATAAAGTGTGACTGTTACACTGTCCGTAACAAACTTCACAATTTGTACGAATTCGTAGCATAGTATTTATTCTCGAACTGAAAACTTCAGTCTTACGGACTCAAGTTTATGGACGGTGATCGGCTGAACGTCCACCAGAACCCCTATTCGATGGAGTAAGTAATTTACCCTAATTATGATCTTTGTAAACAGTATTTTTAATTTACTCAATTATGAAGATTTCTTGAAACTGATTAGGAACCGGAGATCATTCATGATATATTCGTACGATTAATCTTAAAGTTAAAATTTGTTAAAATTCAAGACCGTAAAATGGGGAGAATTTCTACTCCTTTGACTCTATGTATATCAGATTTTTGAACTAGTTTCAATGTGTCGACCATTCACCATTTCGGTTGAAGAGATTTAAAGTATACACACACACTCGTGTGTGTGTCCACACACCAGAGTTTTCACTCACCTTATTTTATTTACTATAAAAATTTACCAACTCTTAAAATATTTATAAAACTTTTTACAATTTAATCTGAAGATCAATTGATCTACAGGTGATCTGTCTCTCAATTTGTGTTTGTTTGGTTGTTTATATCAATTTGATGACTTTTAGTTTCGATCTCCTTTATTATAATTTTCTTATATTTCTTTTTACTGTGTGTATACATCCTATTATTATTCTTCTTATTGGTGACTGTAGTAGTCTCTGTTAAGTTTACTCTATTTCCTGTTCTTTTATATGTGTTTAACAGATTTTTTCAGATAATTCTTAAAATATAAGTCACTTTTATAGAAAGTTTAATCTTCTGTTTTATATATGTGAAAGTCTGTTTTTTCGACTTTCCTACTTACTGTCTTTAAACGTGACGTTCTTTGTAATTTCTTGTGAGAAGTGTGACTTCTTTGTACTATGGTATACTTTTGGTTTTCCTTTTCTTGTCCTTCTTTCTCGTGATTTTTACCTTTAAACACCTATTTACATCAAAAAAAAGAAATAAAACATTAAATTTTGTGCGTCGATAAACTTCATTATATTATTATTACATTATGAAAATAGTTTTCTTCCTCCTTTTACCTTCTTTTTTATTTTATCTTTTTCAGTACTTTACCATATTATAGTCAGTATAGTTTTGACTTACTTAATTAGTAGGGTTTAATATCTGTTTCTAACGGGGTGAAATAAAAAATTTTTTCCTGTAGTTTTGTTAAACGATGGATATTTTGTACCCAAATTGAAATTTTTGTCCCGTTCACTATATGTTACATTTGTGATTAAGATTTTTTCGGTTTCACTGGTATGATTACAGTCTACTTGACATATGATATTATGTCACAAAATATTTTAGTATGTTTCTACTCTCTTGAAAGTATTACTATTTTTCCAGTAAATTAGTTCTTCTGTATTTCAGGTTTTACACCTGTGTGAAAAATGTAGCTGTCATTGGTTAACTATCACTTAGGTCCACCTAGACCACGTGAGCCACCTAGACACAGTGTCGACTCTTTAGGACTTAATTACTTTGAAGTCAGAAAGTATTACCCGTCGTTTCTTTTGACGGGGAAGAAACAGGTTTCTCCATACAATAAAAATAATATGACTTTCCTGTTGTTTGAGACGGGAGACGAGAGAAATACTTTATAGGAACTTTTATATCCGGATCTACAGGTCTTTACATACTAACTGGGTACCTATCTCATAGAGGGTTGTTATTCACATCTTTGTCTATACTTAGGTGACTGTTTCGACAGAGAACATAAAGTGACATACATTCACTGTAAAAGTAACACTTTATACTATTCCAGTGAAGGTTTTCTGTGTTATCAAAACACAGAAAGATTTGATGCTACCCCTTAGCAATGACGTTGTTCTTTTAAATTTTACAGATAACTCTGCGTAACGTAATATAAACCCCCAGATGACCGATGAACCCCCTTATCGACTCTTTTCTCAAACGTAAATTTTATTTGTGAGGTACTCTTGAGTGACTCACGTTTTTCGTTGTAACGGCGTCCAGGGATACATCTAGCCCAAGGTCATAAGCTGAGACGTCGACCCTAGTGTCATCCTATCTCTAGGTTCGTCGGAGGTCACCTCTTGATTCGGTTTTGAAAGAGTTTCAAAAGCTCCCTTTTTATCTCTACGACTTTGTGTACCCACAAAACCGTTTACTAAGTATAAGTAATTAAATTGTCTGTAAACAGTTAGACACTGTCTGTGCTTATATCCATGGTCTATGTGTTGACTCAATCGGGGAAACAGAAGCTTTTAATTCATAAAATCTTCTTTCTCTGTCCGTTATATGTTTATTTGACTCTCGAATTAAACGATATCATATTAGGAACTCCTACGGGGAGTATGGACCTATTGTCAGAACCACGACTCGTACATGGTGTACCGGTCACCAAGTACTAGTGCCACCGGCCCCTCCTCGTGTCTCGTATCCTCTTGTCGTTGGTGTCGGGGAAGGTAAGTGCACGGGACGTCCCTCGTCTGCGAGCCGACCAGTGAAGGGGTCCCGAGGTCACGAACCCTAAGTCCCCGACGAAGGAGAACACTCGAGACCATAGTAGACGGAGTGGAAACTGAGAGTCAACTCGACAGCTAGGAAATAAGAACGGAGAATGTTTCGAGCACCATTTGACATGTAGTTTTATGACGATCGATTCAGCGAAGTCAGCACAGACTGAGACACACTGGGGTATCGTCGGGTGATCCGAGGAGACAGGGACCCTGACTCTCTTGTGACCTCACCCAACGGTAAAGGAAGAGGTTACGTACTTTCATTTTTCACTTCCACTTCAACTAGTTAGCACGGACTGAGGATCTCTGGGGTACCTGATGTCGGATGGTCCGAGGAGGTAGGTACCCTAAAAGGTCCGTTCTCATGACCTCACTCCACGGTAACGGAAGAGGTTTAAGGAAATAATTACCCAGTTATAAAAAATTTTAGAGAGATTATGTATTCTATGACGTTCTCCTTTAGATTAACTTACGTTCCTTTTCATTAGGAGTCCTAAATGATTCACTATCATTCCCCGGGGACCGATGACGGTAATGTTTTCGTACTAAAAGGACCTCTTTGGACCCTTTCTTTTACAATCTGAAAAAATTATCTGTTTCCTCTTCCTAATTGTATAATAGGAAAGAGACCAGTAAGTTTTCATCGGATTACAGAGATGTAGAGAAAACTTGTCGAGTAAAAAAGATACTGATGATCAATTTTGTCATAGATCGGAAGACAGGTGTATTAACATAATGTACTTTTTGACTCTAAGTTATGAAATTTAAGGTATCAGTAACCTGATCTTTTTTATGATTATTCTTTTGGCTAGAGACGTAGGTAGACACTTTTTTTAGAGTCCATTACAACGATACAGTCACTTTCAGGTCTCCGTCTCATGAGTTTAATTGTGTCCTTACTATTTAGTTAAAAATCAACGTGGGTTAAAGAAGTGTCTAATTACGTGTTAATTGAAGTCAACTACACGATTCCACTTAGGTAGAGTCAATGCTACAGAATATATTATAATGGGAATGTGTGAACAGGAACTTATCTGGTTGAACCTGTTATCCGTCTTTTGTAGGGTTATAGTAACAAATAGAGTTTGTACCTCATAAAAGAGATATATATCTATGTTGACCCTTCAAATCTTCTGTGTACCTCCTTTTTAGAAGTTCTTGTCTTATTCTTAGGTTTTACGAACACTTGACATGTGTTCCTTTTTTCTCTTTTTCCTTCCTTCCTTTCTTTCTTTGCCCTCCCTCCGTCCCTCTGTTCTCGTCTTCCCTCCTCCCTTTTCTCTTTTTCTTTTTTTTTCCTTTCTCTCTCCTTCCGTGCCTCCCTCCTCCTACCCTTCCTTCTCTGCCTGCGAAGGTCAAGTGTAGATCCTAAAGACACTTTTATTGGATTCTTACCAGAGACCATTACGCCTAAGAAATTGTAGTGTACACAATGTGTACTAGATTATACAATCCAGGCAAGAACCAGTGACTATTTCCTTCTCTCTTTTATTTTGTGTAGTTAGAATAATCTTTCTTTTATTTCGACTTTATCAGATGTGATAAAGAGACTCGGTAATTTGTAAAATTTTTTATAAGACTAATGTCTAAATTATTTTTAAATAGAAGTCTTTGACTACTAAACATTTGTCAAAGAACGGTAACTCTTATTTTGTAACTTTTGTATTATGGAGAAACCTATATAAACATGTCTTAAGACTCGAATTTTATATATATATATATAGAGTAAGAGTCATTGATCGACCCCCCTCTTTGTTACGGTGACTAAAAAGAGGTTTGTAGGTGTATAGTAAGGGGTGAGGACCTGGATCTTCATCAAAAATATTGGAACCTTTTGTTACAGTCTTCGTAGAAGACAACCGAAATTTCCGACGAGTACACTTCCCCTAATCCTCTCGACACCCCTTTTCGTCCCGACCTTACACGAAGTTTTCGACGGTGACAATGTGTACTCAGTACCGAGACCCGAGGAGTTCGACCCCGTTCAAAACACGTCCGTCCCGAGTCGGAACTTCCCAAATGTTTTATTTCTATTTATTTTATTTAGGTAACGACGTCTGATCTGAGATAAAGTCTCTTTGTTTCTTTTTTTTAGGAAAGTACAGAAACACAGTCGACACAACTCTTTTATTAAAGAATTTACACATAAAATTCACTAGTACCTACTAAACAGATACTTCTTTCCATTATTAATAAAAGTACTGTTTGTAAGTGACTCAAAAGAGATTTCGTCGTCGACGATCATTGTGTCACCTTTACGACTATTTTCAGTTCCACCTTGAGGGAAATAGGTAAAAACGAACCTTGATTTGTCTTGTCAAGTACACGGACCCCGTCTTAGAAACATCAGTCGCCGGCAAACGAGGGACGGGGAGTTGTATAATGTCCTAAGACAGGTCCTTTTCATTTGTTCTCTTAATCGTAGGAATGGTTCCGTTGACACCGAGAGGGTGGTAATGTGGGACGGGGTGGAGACGAGGGGAGACAGGGGGTTGAGGGACTGTCAGAAGGAAAGTGCACATAATACGACTAACTTCCTCTTTTACTTTTAGTGCAACGGAGACTCTGAATGCTAGAAGATCACGGTAGATAACGGTGAAGACAAAGACTAAGAGTGTCGGTCAAAAAAATTACAGATTCGACTTTGAGGTTATGAAACCGGTGGACTACGTCTCTCGACTGAGTAGACTTTTCTGGGGCTAAGGACCCCTTTTAACTCCCGTCCTCCTCTTCCCCTGCTGTCTCCTACTCTACCGACCTACCGTAGTGGCTGAGTTACCTGTACCCAAACCCACCTGAGACCCTCAACCACTACCTGTCTCTCCGGACCGCACGACATTAAGTACCCCAGCCTTTCTCAGCCTGTGTTGATTCGATGACTTAACTTGACTTCGTTTGGTCCTGAAAAAAAAAAAGACGATTTATTTTACTCCTTCTGTTCTGGGTAAATGTTAGATCCAAATGTCACCTTGATTTTGTTCCATTAGGGTCAAGACAAGATAAAGACTTTTGAGGAGGGAAATCTAGACTCACTAGTCCGACTAATAGAGTTAAGAAATGAGACTTTCTTAGTTAGTGTAAATTACCAAAGTAGTTATAACCAAGATGGGTCTATCGATTTTTATAACCACCTCCCTTTTATGGTTTTGACATGAAGGAATAAAAAGTTAATTTTGAACTTAAAAATTAACTGTCTACTTAGATGTCTACTTACCTATCTCTTCAACACCATGTATATGAGTTACTTTATAATGAGTCACTACTTCTCCTCGTGTAGACTCAGTCAAGATTTCTCCACCTACTTGGATCTTGGATAATATGTTTCACTTCAGTCTTTTTCTTTTTCTATTTCTTTATAGTGCAAGATTACATACAGATACCTTAGATCTTTTTACCATTACTTCTTAAATAAATGTCCCGTCGTTACCTCTTTCACCTCTTTCACTACCGTGGGGTGAGGTCATGAGAACGGACCTTTTAGGGGACCTACCTGCTCGGACCACCCGACGTCAGGTACCCCAGCGCTTCTCAGCCTGTGCTGACTCGTTGAAGTGAAAGTGAAAAGTGAAAGTACGTAACCTCTTCTTTTACCGTTGGGTGAGGTCACAAGAACGGACCTCTTAGGGTCCCTGCCCCCTCGGACCACCCGACGGCAGATACCCCAGCGTGTCTCAGCCTGTGCTGACTTCGTTGAATCGTCGTCGTCGTCGTCGTCACCTCTTTCTCTGTATCTCTTGTCTGAGTACCTGTACCACTCTCTCCTCCTCTCACACTCTTCATACCTTTCTTATTGTACCTTTGAATGTGATGGTATACATTTTATCTATCGGTTGCCCTCAAACGACATACCGAGTCCTTTGAGTTTGTCCCAGAGACATAGTTGGATCTCCTCACTCTACCCCTCCCTCTACCCTCCGTCCAAGTTTTCTCTCCCCTATTTACATATGGACACCGACTAAGTACAACTCTAAACTGTCTTTTGCTGTTTTAGGACATTTCGTTAATAGGAAGTCAATTTTTTTTTTCTTATTTATTTAAGAAAATTTTTAACTTAAAAATAGGTTATAACGGATTTTAAGATATCGTCTATTTAGAGAGAGAGGGTAGAACGGATATCTCCAAACCGATCGTGATCATAAAACAAATATACTTGTTACTCTTTTCATTTTTACTTGTTGATAGACTACGAAACAATGTTCACTATTAAGACAACCCATCTTGATTACACTTTAAAAGATGATTCCATTTTAAAAGATACGACTTAACATTCTAGTGAAGTGAACGTATCTTTGTCTGTAATGACTACATTGTCAGATTTAAGATCCAAGATTGTCGTTTTCCATGTTTAATGTAAACAAAGACCGAACTGGACGATTAATTTGTAATTTTATTTCACTCGGAGGGTACACCTGACGATCACAAGTTTTCGATAGACCGACTTTAACATTAAGGACTGAGGATGAACCGTTACAAAACTGTCGTGTATGACTAGTACAGTTTTGACCGACACTAAGAACTGACAGCTAGTCGAGGTTTCTGACTCAGCAGACACCGATAAGATCTTTACTGTTCTATCTATTTTCAAAGGAATAAAAATTTTTATGTCAAGAGAGTTGGCTACAAAAAGAAACAAACGAAAAACAAACACGAAAAAGTAAAAATAAATTAACGGTTTCCTCTTTAAACATGAGTCCCAATAGTACCTGTTTTTTGTATGTCTCAATTTATCCACTTGTTTAGTCACCAGTTTTTATTTATTCGTAGTCTAACACACACACACACACACACACACACAGTGTCTCTATCTCGTTTCCGTTCAAGAATTATAAGAAGACAATATAGTAGGTTCATTACCTTTGATGGGATTCAACGATTTAAATCGTTTGAAGTGAAGAAAACGGTAGAAGAAAGAAAAGAGGGAAAGTTTAATCACCTTTCTTTCATAATCCAAGAACGAGTCTTAGATTATGAACTTTGTACAAAGGGATTGGATTTCTTATTTTTGTAAATTTTCTGTTAGAAAATATGACACGGGATCTCTTTTTAATTATTCTAAGTCTTGTTTTTCACCTTTGACAAATCTTCAACACAGATAGATAATATGACGACACCTCTTCTTATTTTGTCTCGTTTTACGTGTTTTAAAGTAGTTTATGGAGACTAACGTTTTCCTTTGTTATATTTCTCTTTTCCTTAGTCGCCCTCCATGGTCCTAAACTCGTTGTCAAGATAATCTCTTGGTCTTCTCCCGCGAGTAGAGAATGTTTACTGTCGTTTGAAATTGGTACAGTTAACTTTCAAAGTGGTTTTTTTCTGTTTTGTTGCCTCAGTGAAGATTACATAGTATTATCTCAGGAGATCGTACGAAATTACTATTTCCTATACAACCATTCTAAAATATTATAGTTTATTTTCGATTTTCACACGTTGATTAAACATAATGAATTCACCATCGAATTTCTGTGATTCGATTGAGTAAAAATTTTTTATTTAGTAGTCATAAAAGGTACCAAAGTACGACTTTATTTCTATATCCTTACTATACTAAAAGAACGTAAACAAAAAGAATAGACTAATTCTTATCTTCATTCCTGATTAAAGGTTTCAATTGATGACGTGACTTGTTAAACTAATTACTATCAATAACCCTCACACGTTCCTTAGGAGAGTGCATGAGAGAAAGAGAAAGTTATCAATCTATCTATATACGTATGTTCGTACATACATATTTTTATAACCTGTGCTGACTCGTTGAAGTGAAAGTGAAAAGTGAAAGTGCGTAACCTCTTCCTTTACCGTTGGGTGGGGTCACAAGAACGGACCTCTTAGGGTCCCTGCCCCCTCCACCCGACGGCAGATAACCCAGCGTTTCTCAGCCTGTGCTGACTTCACTGAATCGTCGTCGTCGTCGTATATACACATATATACATGTCTGTACACATTCGACGTGTGCGTATTTGTACGTTTTAATATTTAGTAATTATTCTCTACAGTCTGAATGATTTTTCCACTGATTAAATTGAAAATTTATCCTTTTGTATAAAACATACGTAATAGAAAACAGTAGTGTTATTAAGGTCATTGATCTTAAAATTGGTGAAGATTAGAATGTTCCTTAGACTTATAATTTAATTAACAGTATTGTATTCAAATAAGTTTTGAAACTTTGTACTTTCCTCACATTAAAGTCCTTTCTTTTTATTTTTTACAGTCAAAACTTGGATTATCCTTTGTCCACCTTCGGAGTTTCCCCGATGAATCTTTACTCACTGATACTTACCTTTGACTACCCCTACCACGTCCTTGGGTCCCGTGGTTCTTAAAGGATTCTCCAAGGACCTCGTCTCCTCTTTTAGTGATTCCTCGATAAAGATTCCTATCACTATCGAGGTGGTCCTCTTTGTTCCCTTACCTTATTTATAGGTTCGAGTGAACGGACAGAGGTAGGCTAGAGGATTCTAAATGTTGTAGTGATTGAGTTCATGATAAAAAAACAAACCAACCAACCAACCAACCAACCAACCTAAAACCAAAGTCGAAATCAAGAAATTCTCTATAGTCCGAAGGTCTCATTTCTCTTTTTCTCCCCTTTCATCGGAACTCTTTATTTAAAAGTCATGTTGTCATAAAATTAGTTCATGGATGTCACACGGTCTTTTTTCTTTTTGGTTTGATGATCTGTGAAGGCAATTACAATAAATAAATTAGGACTATTATTGGGACTTCCGACTATTACAATGACAGAGAAAACGTCCTCACCTTTGACACTGAATTATTTGTGTGGATAAAACAAGTCCCAGGATACAGATGACTTACCGTCTCCTCCGTAAAAGTTAATCTATACGAACTGTACCTTCGAAGGAAAATTTAACAATTTCTCATTTCAGAGCCTTAGCCTTAGGAAACATATTTAGGATGGAGTCAATGACTTCGCGAGACACTTGACCCCGTTCAGTGAATTGGAGATTTTTAGAACAGACGTACACGTGTCAACAGTAACAGTACATGGCATATCCTAAAAACGAAAAGAACCACTCCAAATTAAATTTGTGGTATACATTTCTGTTGATTATCCCATACGGTGGACCTACCTACTAAATCTCAACTTATTTTTACATTTCACGATTTTAAAGTAGATTAAAGTTATCTTTTTGTCTTTATTAAACTCAAGTACAATAGTAATCCCCTTGTCTCAGTCACTCTTTAGGATCACTTTTGACCAATGTGTGTCACTTAACTCTCCCCTTTTTTTTTTTTTCCTCCTCTGAATTCAATGTCTCCCTAAATGTCTGGATACAATGAGGTGCCCCACAGCTACTTATGAGGAATTTTAAATATTTACACAGGGTTCCCTTGTGACAAAAATAATAAACTACATAGTAACTTACATTATCTTTTTGATTATTCTTGTGTTAATAAACGGATAGACATAATAAACTCTTTTTATTCAGTAAGAATACTACTATAAAGTGTTACTCCCTTTCTTCGGAAATATTCCTGATCTATTAATAATTCGTCTATGTTCGCTCTTTCTATACAATTTTTTATTTACGTCTAAAGGTGAAGATTAGTACTACCTCATTGTTCTAGATCCGTATGAGAGAAACCTATTACAATTTTATGAACTGCCTACACAAATATCTGGTGTTTGTTGTTCGTCATGTTCAGAGGGTAGGGACTCTTTTCACTTTGTTTATTATACTCGGGATGTCATAGAGGTCGAGAGGTAGACCTTCGCTTAAACTCACCTCCGTGTCCTTCTCTACTAGATTCGTCTTGTACAAACCTGGATTTGTATCATCTTTTTTTTTAATATTTGGAAGATCTTCTTTTCTATGTTATCTTAGTATTGGACAACTCTTCGGTTTGAAAGATTCTTCACGTGTGAGGGTTTTATTGATACTTTCTTTTAATAAACATACAAAGCACTTTTCATTATGGAAAATGAGAAACTTTCATTGGTAATTCTGTTACTTACGTTTAAAATTTCCGTTTACTTACTGACATTCTTTTATAAGTCTGAGGCACATAGAATGTATTCTTTCGAATGTTGATAAATTTCTCTTCGATTCTTTGGGTCATTTTTTTTTATTCGTTTTAGAAATATATATGTACAGGTTTTTTTGATGTGTTTTTACATGAGTTGTGGGATTCGGTAGTCCCTTTACTATTAATTTTAGATTTATTCTATGGAAACTTTTATGTAGGTGTCCTTTTGAACATGCGTTTTCAAGTATCTTGGACGTCAGGATTATCATTTTTTGTAACAAGGGTCTCATCCCCAATCCTTTACTTGTATGGGTTTACAGATAGTTGTTACGTTTCTATTTGTTTACTAACATATAAATATATTACTTGTCGAAAGAAAATCAACCTCGTAGACGAACTGACATAGAATAGGAGGAAGGTCCTTGACTGTTCGTATAAGAATGTTATTCTTTTCGTGTGTGAGTTTTCTTATGGTTTTTGTACGTTTAGGAGATTTTAGTACCCAAATCCTGGTCGTGTAACAGTAAAGACGGAGTAGGAGAAGTGGTTTCGTTCAGAGGACCGGTTCGACTCTTAGTTTGTCCATACTTTCACCTGTGATAAGGAAATTTCCACCCTTGTTGTTTCAATGGTCCGTTTCTGATACGTTATCCTTCCACGTTTCGTAGTCAGTGACGATATTATATGGTTATGTAGATTATAAAAAAGACACAACAAAACAAGTGTCTAATCAAATGAAGTAAAAATATAGATTCACGTAATATTACAACTGAAGATGATACTGATTTTACTATATGAAAATAATGTGAGTAATCTACCAAAAATAACTACTAGAGTCTCTTCCGTTACCGGGTGAGGTCATGAGAACGGACCTTTTGGGGTACCTACCTCCTCGGACCACCCGACGTCAGGTACCTCAGCGATCCTCAGCCTGTGCTGACTCGTTGAAGTGAAAGTGAAAAGTGAAAGTACGTAATCTCTTCCTTTACCGTTGGGTGAGGTCACAAGAACGGACCTCTTAGGGTCCCTACCCCCTCGGACCACCCGACGGTAGAGACTCCATCGTGTCTCCGCCTGTGCTGACTTCGCTGAATTGTCGTCGTGACTACTAGATCTTACGAGAACTAAAACATATAGTTCTGTTCTTTATTTGTTAAAGTAACTAAACTTCAAAGATAAAAGAGAATGTCAAAACCATATTTGTTATTATAAAAGACAATAATTTTTCTTTGAAAAGAGTAAAAAGGTTAAAGAGATATACTTAAAAGAACATGATAACGAAACAAATATTAAATTCATGTTACTATTTACTTTCGTTAGTAAATTCAGTACGGGAGAAGGGGTTAAAATAAAATTGTAAAATTTTTATTAGGTAATTTTACAATTATAACCAAATAACTTATAAATTAAGATAAATGGTTTTATAAAACAGATAAAGAAAAAAATAAAAAGAAAAATGAAATAAAACGAAATGTTATGACATAAGCAAAACGGTATGTAACTGTACTTAGTCGGTGCCCACATGTACTCAAGGGTTAGGACTTGGGGGGAGGGTGGAGGGTGGGGTATAGTAGAGAGACCTAGTAGGGGCACGTGATCGGGGTTCGTAGGACATAGGACATAGCTTGTATCTGATCGTTAAACAAAGAATGGACTATCATATGTACAAAGTCACGGTAAGAGGCTTTAGTAGGGTGGGAGAGGGAGAGGGAGTCTCAGGTTTTCAGGCAAGATATGTAGACACAGAGAAAACGACAGAGCGTATGGCCCAATAGTAATGGTAGAAAGATTTAAGGTATATATACACAATCATATGACATAACCACAAAAAGAAAGACCGAATGAAGTGAGACATATTATCCGAGGTCAAAGTAGGTGGAGTAATCTTGACTAAGTTTACATAAGAAAAATTACCGACTCATTATGAGGTAACATATATACATGGTGTCGAAAGAATAGGTAAGTAGACGACTACCTGTAGATCCAACGAAGGTACAGGACCGATAATATTTGTCACGACGCTACTTGTAACCCCATGTGCACAGAGAAAGTTAAGACCAAAGGGTGGTTGTCACATTCTCCCAAGGGAAAAGAGCTGTGGGAGAGGTCGTAAATAACGAACATCTGAAAACCTGACGTCGGTAAGCCTGACCACACTTTACCATGGAGTGACACCGAAACTAAACGTAAAGAGACTATTACTCACTACGACTCGTAGAAAAGTACACAAACAATCGGTAGGCATATAGAAGAAACCTCTTTACAGATGACTCAAGAAACCGGGTAAAAAACTAACCCAGTGAATAAAAAAACAGTCAACGAAGTAAACGATAATAAAAGAGGGTAAGTCTTCCGACAGAAAAAACAGATAAAGAATATGTGATATAACAACATCGGGTTAACGTATAGGGATATAAGTAAAAAAGAGAAAATTATCAGAAATCCCTTTCTTTCACTTTCACTTCAGCAAGTTAAAACAGGCTGAGAAACGCTGGGGTACCGGATATCGGATGGTCCGAGGAGACAGGTACCCTAAAAGGTCCGTTATCAGGACCTCACCTAACGGTAAGGGAAGAGGTCCCCTAGAAGGGTTGGGTCCCGAGTTTGGGTCCAGAGGGTGTAACATCTGTCTGTGAAATGGCAGACTCGGTGGAGACACAATATTTACAGATATATAAATTTTTACAGAAATAAAACGAAAGTTTCGTAGTGAGAGTTAGACGGAAACTTAAAATTTTATAACATGGTAACAAAAGACCGGAGATAATAATAATTACTCCTCAGCGAAAGATAGTCAGTATATATAAAAAATAATATTTTATTAGAAAAAATATCTATCATTTTATCAAATAGAAACTACTGTCTTGTAAAGTGAGGTGACTCACCTGTAAGTAACCATAAAATAATTAATTTGACTGAAACATAAGTCCCATATAAAAGTTAGATTTTTCATCAATGATAGATTTTTAGACCTTTTAATACAGTTTACAACAGTCATGTAAGAAAACGGTTATAAAATTGACCTAAAACTTTAGAGAGTTAGAAGGATCCAGAGAATTAATGTAAAAAAGTAAGAGACACGGTATAACACATATGTAAAAAGGTAAAATAAAAATATGTTAAAGGTTTCCATTGAAAGGTAAATGTTAATAATACGTCAATAACTCACATAAGGGACACGACATGTTATGTAGGAACTCGGATAGAATAATATGAGCTACCAAACATGGAGGGTAATGACTTATAAGAATCAAGTTATTAGACGAGGACTGACGTAAATAACATGTCACATAAGTGGACGAGTGAAAAGTAAATTCACTGATATAAAAGTATAGATTCTAAGGATTAATAAAATATGGACTGGAAAGGGGTAAATGTGGACTAAAACAAAATATTGTA
Organism: Capra ibex; assembly: GCA_006410555.1. Taxonomy (NCBI): domain Eukaryota; kingdom Metazoa; phylum Chordata; class Mammalia; order Artiodactyla; family Bovidae; genus Capra; species Capra ibex. The sequence goes on from SJYO01016727.1 coordinate 187,259, forward strand.
AATTTTTTATTTAAATTGGAAATAGAAAATTTGTCAGAGTTTTATGGATTACAGAAACTCTATGAAACGTATTTTATTTAACATATCCCTTATTCATTGATAAGTCTCATAACTAGAATAACTGTTGGACTTCTTCGTCCCGGAGTAAAAAAAAAAAAAAAACACCTTTATATATAACGTCCTAGTAAAACCCGTTTTCTATCGAAAACAGTGAGGGAGGGAATTATTGGTTGAAATAGGTTTCCAAAACACTACTAGAGAAAGACCCATAGATCAAAGGACTAGTCTTTATCGAGGTTATTAATGTGGACCCACAATGACAGGGTGTCCCGAAACCGTCTAGGTTAATATCTTGGTCATCCGCTGACTGAAAAGGACCATGGGACCACAGAAAGGTCCTAGTGTCGAAAACTGTTTCCATCTCGGGAATGAGCACCAGTTTAGATAAGAAAGTCTAAGAAACGTACATACCTCTTTCGTCGTGGGATCAGAAACTTAATTTTGTAATTTGTACCGGGGTAAAGAGTTTTAGTGTGTCTCTTTTAACCAACTAACATTGAGTGTTATCAATTTGTCACCGTCAAGTAATAAACGAAGACCTGTGTCTATAGTCGTCCGGACATCGAAGTTCTGGGTGTATGTTAGGACAAAGATAAATCAAAGACCAAGTGTCTCTACAGGTATAGAATCCGAACTTTGGACGGGCTTTACAAAACAAAATCAGAAAAATATTATATAGGAAATAAAGTTATTTGTACACCTTCTTTACCAATAGTTTCGAAGTTTACTAAGACGGTATTAAATACATTCGTTGTAAAAATAAAGGAAATATAGAATACACAATTTTGAAGTGTGTGAACATCTCGATTGACGTCCTCGAAAACCTGTACAAGATGTTTATCATCCTCTTCCCCCTTTTCCTGTGAAACTTTTGATATCATATACTCCCAAAAATTTCATTTTAAAGACTTATTATTATGTGTATATATTTTCACATATTGTTTATTTTTATATTTAGTTACTTAGAGGTGTTTTAACTGTACATTGATCGTGTCTCTAGTTCTTTGTCTTATTATGATTGTTTACATCGGGAAGAGTATCGAGTCCGATGAGTAATATAGTGGTTTTTATCGGGGATTAAACTGAAGATGGTGGTACTTAGTAAAACGGAGATAAACTTAAATTATTTTCACCTTAATTTAACATACTTAAGAAAAGACAAATTGAATAAAGTAAGTTACAACACAACATTCCACGTAAGTAAGTGTATATCAAAATCAAACAAGTAAGAGTTAATATTTTAACAGAATATGTATTACGGATGTTAAATAAATTGATAAGGTTAAAAATACCTTTATAGAGGTTCAAAAATCGATGTACTCGTCACGGTGATCCCTGTAAGAACGAGTATAGATGAAATACTCTATACTCGTTCTACGAAATACAACATAATATGTATCTTTATATTAAAAATAGTGACTCCTACGTTTATACACTTCTTTAGAAGGTTTCACCAACATCATTTATTGTAGGGTTTATAGTCATTCGAGACAAAAAAAGTGTAATAGTGGTTGTAAATTATGAGAGAGCAAAACATAAAATCGATGAGTCCATTGACATCACTATAGTGTAACACATATGTATACCCACGTGAACACAAAATTATCTATATTATAAACATCAAGAATTCGTATATTGAGATACTCGAAACTAAAAACTGTTTATGTGTACGAACACATCAGTTGTAGGAATAGTTCTATATCCTGGATACGTAATGGGATCTTTACAGGACGTAGAAGACTTCGTCTTGAAATTTTTTATAAGAAAGGTTTTTTTCAAAGGTAACTTCTTTACACCGTGTGTCGACATCGCAACGATGTATCATTTAAGTTTAGAAAGACGTTTCATGGGTGACGAGGTGTGTAATGGTAGTGACCAGAATCGTCTAAGATGAAACCTAACATGACTTAATCACAAAAGAGTTACAGAAACTTTTATAAGAGTGGACATTAACATTTACGGTTGATAAGTTTCCGTTTAAGAAGTCAGTGAAGTTTAAATGGACGACGACGACGACGATTTAGTGAAGTCAGCAAAGGCTGAGACACACTGGGGTCTCTGTCGTCGGGTGGTCCGAGGGGGCAGGGACCCTAAGAGGTCCGTTCTTGTGACCTCACCCAACGGTAAAGGAAGAGGTTACGTACTTTCACTTTTCACTTTCACTTTAGCGAATCAGCACAGGCCGAGGATCTCTGGGGTACCTGACGTCGGATGGTCCGAGGAGGTTGGTACCCTAAAAGGTCCGTTCTCATGACCTCACCCCACCGTAACGGAAGAGGCGTTTAAATGGACCCTCAAACCCTAACTGGATGAGTGTGACGGTATAACTTTTATCCATTGACTGTTCCTGGATGACATAGTGTGTCCTGTACCTTTTTCTTGAACTTTCTCTTGTCTAAGTACATATACATATTGACTTAGTAAAATGACATGTCGACTTTGATCGGGTTGTAACAATTAGTTGATATGAGGTTATTTTTATTTTTAATTTTTTTCTTTACACAGTGTAGCTTCAAGAGACATTTATATTGAAGAAGATTTACAAAAAGACGGAAAAAGTATGTCTTTGTTGAATTAGATGTTTCAGTATTTATTTTACCACTTGAGAATACCGGATTTTCATTATATATGTATATACACATATATATATATATATCTATCTACCTACATATATAAGAAAGTGGTATCTAATCAAAATGTATAACGTCTCACGTTAAATTTACTTCTATATTCCATATACAAGGAATAAAATCCATAGACCTATAGAAAAACGAGTCTTATTACTAAACTTCGAATAGGTACTAAACGTATAAAGTTATCAAGTAAATAACATGACAAGTTATCACACGACAAGTACCTATACAAAATATGTAAGAAACAAGTGGACAAATATCATTAAACCCAAGAAGGACTGAACCAGTGATATTTATTCGACGATGTTTACTGGAACGTGTTCAGTAAAAAATCTGTCTACGAAAGTAAAAAAAAAGAACTCATTCATGGACCTTTATCTCAGCAACATAGGATTTATCTACGAATTGAAACATTCTTTGACGCTTGTCAAAAGGTTTATCTACCATGTGAGATGTTAGGGTAATCATTACACACTCAAGATCCACGAGGTTTAGGAACGGTTATAAACGAAAACAGTCAGAATAGGTACAATCAGTAAGAATTTCCATACCTTTATGTGCGGTGATACTATAATTAAACATAAACGTAATGCTAATTATTACAGTCGTAGAAAAGTGTAAGAAGAATCGGGGAGTAATCAAAGTGATTTCACAGTTGAGTTCGGAAAGAGTTAAAAATTACCTTTATAAATGGAAACATAATAACTAAATGCCTGCAAGAGCTGTATAAGATGTATGTCGTTGAAACAGTATACACCTCTGTCCTGTGTAAAAGAGGGAAAATGTAAAGAATTGTCACAGAAGTTACTCATCTTCAAAAATTACAAGTAAGATTAAATCCAGATTTAAGGTGAAATAGGAAAAAATACCAAATACGAAAAATTACATAATTAATGTTTTAGGAAAGGATGAGAGTACCGAAGGTTCTATGATTGAATGAAAATAGAAATAAAAAGATAATCTTCGTAATAACAAGATTGAGCATGTACATTCAAGTCCTGTGTAGAACTAATTTATTACATATATGATCCTCTATATGTTAATACTCTAATACTCCAATTCTAAAAAGAAGAATAAATCAGTCAATGAAATCGTGGTAAATAATGTTTCTGAAAGTTTTGAGGTAACTTAAAGCTCCTATAGATATAATTGTTAGTTAACAGGTAAATCTATATATAAATGAAGACCAGAGAGAAATGTAGAGCAACTTGATATATGGATAGGAATCCGGTCATGACATGCCCGAACTAACGAAATCGTAGTAAGATTTGTAGGTTATGACTGTCATACTGAAGAGGTCTGGTCAAGAAGATAAAGTGCTGACAAAAGCGAAGAAATCTAGGAAGTACAAAGTAATCTTAATTAATGGTGTCAGACATCATAGAAATCAAAACTGTGTCACTTGTAAAGATAATTAAGGGACCTGTGTTATTGTACTAATGTAGAGGACCGAGGATCGTCAACTCACCTCAAGATTTGGATTAAGACTAGATACTTGACTTTCACGTTCCTTTCCACCATGTAGACCAAACTTGTGACTTAATAGATTAACCGTAGAAGTTCTCGATGGAGTGAAGGAGACAGTATCAATGGTTGATATTAAGTCCACCAATACACCCAGTAATTCTCATTCTGGAGAAAATATCAAGAAGATAATTCTGAGAACTCTCAGGGAACCTGAGGTCCTCTAGTTTGATCAGTTAGGATTTCCTTTAGTTGGGACTTAAAAGTAACCTTCCTGACTACGACTTCGACTTCGAGGTCATGAAACCGGTGGACTACGTTTCTCGGTTGAGTAACCTTTTCTAAGACTACGACCCTTTCTGACTTCCGTCTTCCTCTTTCCCCAATGTCCTACTCTATCACCCTACCATAGTGACTGAGAAACCTTTACTCAAACTCCTCAAGGTCCTCTATCACTTCCTGTTCCTTCGGACCACACGACGTCATGTACCCCAACGTCTCTATCTACTATGTTGAATCTTTGATTTGTTGTTATTAAGTCCATTATCGTCACGGGGGTCGGACTCAGAGATTTACGGTTACTACTGGAAAACTGAACTTTACGTAAACAATTCCCTCTTTTTTTATTCGTGAATGACAATTCACTCAGTAAACCCCAACAATGGTGTCACAATATGCAAGTTAGGTGTTGAAGAGACGGTTTGAGTGACTATAAATTGGAGTTGTGTTTAAGTCGTATATAAGTATTCAAGTTTCTTTTATAAAATCTGGAAACTTGTTGGGTTCCCAATTCTCACAGGTGTGAGGGGTCTCAGCTTTTAGACGTTTAGGCGTATACTTTACTATACGAAAGTGTATTCACCAAGAAGTAGGAACCTAAGTTGGTTGGTACCTAACTGGGTCAAGTTTAGGGATGACAAGTTCCCAGTAAACATTTCACAATATTAATTTCAGAAGGATTTAGACATAAAGGGATTGGTGTATGATATTCTTCTGTAACCAGGATCTTATATAAACATCTATAAGGAGAATTTTCTTAGGTTTTACTTTACTTACTTTCAGTGAGTCAGTACAGACTGAGAAGTGTTGGGGTATCTTGTGTCAAATACCTTAAGAGATCCGGTCTTACGACCTTACTTATCGGAAAGGGAAGAGGTCCCTTAGTTTGGGTCCAGAGGGTATAACGTCCGCCTAAGAAATGGTTGACTCGGTGTCCCTTCGGATTAAAAAGTTAGGTTACAAAGTTATTTATTTTCTTAGGTTACAAAGTTGTTTTAACTATTTGGACCATATGAGATCTGCAAAGAATCACTCGTCTGTGATCCCTGGGTATCCTCTAGGACGTCAAATTTTCGATAAAATTGAAAAATTTATTTTGAATGAACTGATCGCTATTTCTTTATTTAGGAAGGTATTATCTTATCTTGGTGTAAAGTATTAAACTCTTTATTACAATCTCCACTTTCACAATCAGTTAGAACAAACTGAGAAACGCTGGGGTACCTTACATCGGGTGGTCCAAGGGGACGGGTACCTTAAGAGGTTCGTTCCTACGACCCCACCCAACGGTAAGGGAAACGGTCCCCTAGAAGGACTGGGTCCCTGGATTGGGTACGGGGGGTGTACCGCCCATCTAGGAAATGGTAGACTCTTTTTCCATGTCGTGTAATTTTCGAGACACTGTAAATTGAGTTGTCTGTGAAATTAGAAACATTTTATATGCGATGATTAAAGGAAACGTTTATAAGAAGACTTCAAATCGTCGGTATAATGTCTCATGGGAGGGGAGACCATGATCCATAGTCTTCAGAAGACCGAGAATCAAGGGAGAGGGAACGACTTAGACACAAGGGTTTTTCTAAGAAACCAACGTAGACACATTTTTCTTTTAGGTTTGTAACGTTTCGTAATTCCTTACTCCATACTCCCTGAGGTTCTAAAACTGATAATTGATGAAAGGAAAGAGAGGTTTAAATCTTTTTAAACCGTAGACATCAGACTATAAGGTGTAGGAGACTAACCTTGTAGAGAATTAATTGGAAACTTTATTGAAACAAGTCAAACCTTTTGTAGATAATTTTCTAGGACGACAGGACTTTCAGAATCTTTTTAGGGAAATGGATGACCGGTTGGACTAACCGTGTCTACTGGGTCGGAACCGTTTCTAATATGTCTGGTTTTCAAACGAAAATGTAAACTTCAGTACTGGAATTGGAGAGGAGATTGAAGGATCCAGAAACTAAAATAGTCTATGGAGTATTAGATCAGTTTCTATATAGGGGTAAGACATTATTTTCCTTCGATTTCATCGTTATTCATCTTTCAGATCTGTTCCCTTCATAAAATGTCGGTCTTTTGTTTTTTCTTGTCTTTTTCCTTTCTTTTCTTTTTTTCCTTCTTCGCCCTTTACTTTCCATTATCTTATTCACAATCAGCGCGTCAACACAGACTGAGAAACGTCGGCGTACCTGATATCGGGGGGTCCGAGGAGACAGGTACGTTATGTTACGAACGCCTCAGTATATAGATCTTATGTAGTCTAGGGAGACAAAGTAAGAAAACACAAGACGGTCTTGAGATTTGGAAAGATCTACGAAATCCCTTAAGTCCCACGGAGTGTATTAAAATGATAATGAGTAGAAGCCGAGAAAACGAAGTCGGTAGACCATGGTCGTATGACTTACTCTCACACCCAGTAAACGGGTCCACAATAAAAGTTCACCAGGAGGTTCGACGTCCACAGACTCCACGGTTTACTTTTCCGTAGGTAGTAACGGAGTTTATCGAAAATTTAACGGGTCTTTACCCTCTTCAGAGAGGGACGGAACATGGTATATCAGTGGGTGTGGGGTTTCGTTTTGAACAATGGATTTGAGATCCGATGGGTGAGTGGATTCGGAGGTAGAGATTAGTACTGTTGAATGTATCAAGAAAAGAGACGACCATAATCACGATCAGTGATCTTGAGTCATCTGTTATTTACGGTACCAAACCCAAACAAAAAAAAAAAAAAAAACGAAAAATGTCTAAAGTCTACAACTTACTTCCATACAGGAGAGGTCTGAGATCACGAGATCACTTAGATGAGTGCGTTTATTTACTACACCCGGAGTGGTAGGAGTAGTCTGTGATATTTGTCGACTTAGAGATAAATTGGAATCGACCTTACTGATGGTTTTTACTTGTTTATTTACTTTCCCGTCTCCGTGTCGCCGTCAGAATAGGATGGACCTATAGACCTTTATGTACTCATATACTTCTATACATACGTTCATTTGTATTTACGTAGGAGAGTATAAACAATGTAGACCGAGTTACAATAACTTTTATGTCTTATTCAACCCTCTACTCTCCATTAGGACCTGACAGAACGTTACTGGTATAAGGAATACGAAAGTTCACTTCTACTCACGTGGTGTCCATTACCTCTAGACCCATGGTTTTACGTTATCATACTGAATCTCTGTAGAAAGTAGTGTAATCCCCATCTGCACTAAGTATTCACACTCACTGTCATAAAGTAATACAGTTGATTGGTATCAGTAAGAGGGGACACTACTTGTAAAGTTGACAAAGATATAAAATGATATTATTTTTATTTATATTCGTTACTGTTATCGACAAAAATTTGTAACCCAGTAAAAGGAGTCACATTCATTAATCTCCGTCCTGTCGACAAAATTTCTAATACATACTTATATTAATGTGAATCTGTGTATAACGGCCCGAAGGGTCCACCGCGGTCACCATTCCTTGAACGGACGGTTACGTCCTCTGAATTCTCTATGTCCAAGCTAGGGACGTAGTCCTTCTAAGGGACACTCTTCCGTACGGTGGGAAAGGTCATAAGAACGGCCCTCTTAGAGTATCTGTCTCCTCGGTCCGTCCGATGTCAGGTATCCCAGGGGTCTCACCCTGGGTTGACTTCACTGAATCGGACGTACGTGTATATGTCTATCGATTCAATGAAACAGGAATAAAAATAAATATAAAGTGACATTGTTTGAAAGTTTTTATCTCAATTAAAAGAATAGAACTCTATGTCTGAGTAATAGAGTTGTAGTAAAACGTTCTATTAGTGATTGATATGAAAACCTCTTATAATGTTTATAAGTTTGAAATTTGTAACAACTTTGAAAATATTACTCTACTTGAAACAGAAATTGGAATACTTTTTTTATATTTCGGTAAAGTTCTTTTAGTAACTGTAGACCTAATTTTATAATTATACAGATGACAGTTTATCTCAAAATTAGATTATTTTATGGTACCTGAATTAAAAGTTGAACAGGAAAAAGTAAACTTCTACGAAATAAAAGTAAACAGGGAAGTCGGACCATGCCAGTGACCGATGTGCCGGGACTGGTACACCGAAACGACGGGATATTATATCATATTTTGCGACGGTAACCATAATACTTCATTTATACGGAAACGCATATACATTTGTATACTTTACGTTAAGTACACGTGAAACTACACGTAGAATTGGATCAATTTTAGCGAAACGAGGTGATCCTGATCTCAGTACTTCAATTACGAGACCCGTCACTATTTCCCCGACTCCTAACGTGTCCTGTCTTGAGGTTTGGGGACGGACAGTCCGGACACGGTAATCGGGAGACCGATTCGCTTCAGGGTTGATTTCTTTCGAAGACTTAGTTCCGTCCCTTAGGTTGAAAGTACGGGTCCTTTTAATTGACAATCACGATAAGACAAATGTTTACACTGTTATTACGGAATAAGTACGTTACATGAAATACGAGAACATTTTACGTAGTTAAAAGGTCGAGATTGGAAGTACTTCATATATCCCGTCAATAATAACAATAACACGAAAATCATTAACAGTGTAGAGAGTGAATGAGAAAAGTTAGAGAAAACAGTTTAAAAGATGAAGAAACGACGGGTCAGACAGAGTAGTTATAAGTGCAGACAATTCTTCAGTCAAGTCGTCTTGTAAATGAGATGCCCCAAAGATAATTATCATTTAACATTCTGTACTAGGGTTTCGTCTCCCTCGGTCTCGGGTTGTCCTTCCATCTGTGAGTTCGGACACTATTTTAACACACTTCTCACACAAAGATTCGTCGCCGTGAAGTAAGTACTCGTTATCTCGGCGTTTCAGAGATGAGGACTCCTCTATTGTAGACACGGTTTAGGAGTTCTCACTCTCAAACGACCAGACACACCCTCCAAAAACTCTGCATTTTTTGTCGTCCAGAGTTCCGTTCTTTCGTGCGTTGTCCTCATTCCCTCAGGTCCGTAAGACTATTGTTACACTTCACATTCTGGGCTCTCTGTTTTAATCCGATCACAAATTGAACCAAGCTCCGGAAAGTCCCCACACACACTGTTCCTCCTGAAGATTCGGTACTCACGGTGACATTGGACGTAACATTCGTCTAGCACACGTGTCGTCAATACGTGTTGTTTTGCCTCGTATTTTCGAGTCACGTCTACTCGGTGACGTTAGTCTAGTCGCATTTTCACTTAGGATCTACAAGATTCTTGGGGTTGTTCCCGACACCGTCGTCTCGGTCTGTAGTCCCCAGTTACACTCTTCGCAAATCTTCCATTTATATTTTTCTGATTTAATCTACCATAATCCCTCTCTTGTCTTTCTCCCATACACTCCCGCGATATTTGTGTAACTTTTATTTTGAGTCTTTCAGACGCTAGGAGGGTGAAGGCGTGACGGTCGTCGTCTCTTATGTGACCTGATATTTACTTCGACGGTTGGTCTATAAATTTATGTAGTGTCCATGGAATGGAAGTTTTATAGGTCATTTGGGAAGTTTACGAGAAAGAGGAGAAAGAGACGGGACCGACTCCCTAGAGGTAGAAGAGAGAGATTTGTAATTTTAGAGTCCTGAGAATTAACAAAAATGATCGTCTTACCCTCTTACCTTTATTAGTTCCGGATCCTAAAATTGAAATTAACTCGTGGTTCAGGGTGTCGGAGATAGAGAATTTATACAGAACGGAAAGAGAAGAATATCACTGGAGGTGAGAGTCTCGAGATCAAGTTTGATGATTCTGATGTTGACAAACGAGTAAACAGAAGAACGGATGAGAGTAGGGAAGATCATTTAGGAAGTTTAACAACAGTCTGTCAATGGAGATTTTAAATTGATCCTGAACAGCAGTGTGACCACAATCTTACGAACTTAGAGAAGGATTGTGAGTGTACAGATTTTGTAACACAAAAGTAGGGGTTTAGATTACTCAAGTTTGAGAAGTTTTACCGATCATTTTAGGAACCATGAGATTGATGTCACACTTAGACGTTAGAATCTGAGGAGACTTTAACCACTTAGTGTGTGTGTTTTAGGTTTTATGTCTCGTGCGAGGTGTCACTTATACGACGAGTAAAACAGGGACTTCAGGAGGAGGTAGGAAACTCAAACACTACTCGAGGGTTACGGTAAGAGACAAATCCACTTCGTAATAAAAAGACACTATGACAGAATATAAGAGAAGAGTACACTGTGTCTTGTGTAACTTAGTATGCGAGATATCGTAAGAAGTCTGGGGGAATAACGTGTAAGTGGTCTCCCCAAACGTTACTACCAAAATGCATATAGAGACGATCTACTACTTGAGGGATGTCATTCTTGATACAGAAGTAGAAACTTCGTTGTAGTGGATCTTCTCCCCTGACAGAGTATGCATTGTGAATTTTTGAATAATCAACTTACTCAGTAATGTGTTGATTGTTGACATATATCTTAACTAGAACTACACTAAACGTTTTGTTATAAGTTGTATGGTAAAACTTCCCCGTGGATATAATAAAACCAGACATTACTCGTGCCACGTACGATTCAACGAAGTCAGTACAGGCTGAGACATTCGGGTACACGACATTGTGTGGTCCGAGGAGACAGGTACCTTAAGAGGTCCGTTCTTATGACCTCACTCAACGGTACGGGAGGAGGTTCCCTAGAAGAGTTAGCTCCCTAGTTTGGGGACAGAGAATACAGAGGACGTAACCGTCCGCCCCAGAAATGGTGCTCCCGGTGGACCTGTGCTACAACTTGTTTACTGGTTTATAAAATAAAGAAAACTTGTTAGTAAAACATTTTTAGTTGGGGGAGACTGTCTGCTGAAAATAAAGTTCCTTAGACACTCGATTCCGTAATATTTACTTAATTCGGAGGTAGATCTCAAAGTAGGAGGCGTTAGGGTCGCTCTTTTATGTTGAATGTTTACATGTATATCAAATTTAAAGTGAGTCAATGGATAAATGTATTTGAAGGAAAAGTTCTTGTAGTGTTTACTTAAATTCGTTGTTTTTATATCCATCAAAAGAGGGTTTTTGGATCCAGGTATTTTAGATCCATCAAACCAACGGCAAAAGTGACGCACCCTAAAAACCCCAATAGTGAAAGTTATTTACCGGAGAACATAAAGTGGGAATAGATAAAATATAAAATACAGGATTACACCGTGTTCAGTTTCTTTATCATTAATTCGAACAAGACTATTCGATAAACGTATCACTCGACAATTAGACGTATAGTAGACTTTATTTTTCTTAAAAGTACTGAATTCCCGTCGGTATCTTAAATATAATTATCAGAATCTTTGTACTAATAACTATGAAGTCCGTTACGTCTACAGAATCTAACAAATATAATTTCAAGACTACGTATCAAGGTGGACCGGAATATAAACAAGACAAAGTCGTTATTGTTTATATGGGTGGTTATAATTGTAAACCGACTTATTAGACTCAACATTAAATGGGATGAGCCAAGACATTGTAACAGGATTCAGTAACGAAAGAGGGAGACCGTAGTGTCGTTGGAGTAAAGAGAGGTGTACTATAATTTAGAGTGTCTGTCCGTAAACGTCCTAAATACCGAATAAAGGAAAGATAAGGGTAAACGGAACACAGACAAAAGGAATTAGAAGTGAGTAAAAACACATAGTAAAGGATAGACTCCACATTAAGATCCTACGACTCTAAAACTTAGAAGGGTCGTACGATTAGGTTGGAATTTTTCAGACAGGAGGACAAAAACTTTAGGGGTGAGTCAGGTCTTCGGTATAGTTAATAAGAAAGTTTGGGATTAAGAAGAATTAGAGAAAAGAAGTAGTTGAAATAAAGTATAAAAAGTAAATACTATCATTTTCGCAGAGTCTTTTTTTTTTAAGAAATAAAACAAAGAGAAAAAGAGACCTTAAAGACCTGAGAAGAACCACTTAGTTGTCCTATCAAAGAGACACAGGAAGAGGGTCACAGTCGGGGTAGAAAAGGGGAAGTCAAAAGTCTCAAAGAATATCGGATGAACTTGAGCAATGAAAATCATCCAGAAGTAAAACCCCCCTATTAAGGAACTCTTTAAGGTCTTATAGATTGTCTGTTACTTATGTGTAGTATATCTATAATTGGTTTTATTTCATTGGTACCCAAAAGAATTAACTCTAGGTGTCCTTCTCTATAGACTTATGTATAAACAGCTCACATTATTTTTACACACTACACTCTCGACACTCAAAGTCAAAATAAACCTCTGTATTACTCCTGACGTCGGCTCCTCTGACGGACGGTCTCTCAAGACTCTTTGACGAGGGTTCTCCACCTACCTTCAATCATATATGTACCACAACGACTTCCTCATGAACGCGAGTTCGTGTGTCGAGACACCTTCCAGTGACTGTGAGTGGTCGTTACCTGTGGAGTCAATTCCTGAAGTCTCAAAAGGATCATCTTCTACTAGATTCTTCGTTTCAAGCATTTTTTAGAGGACTTCATAAAGATTGATTAACTCCCGGACAAACGGAGAAAAGGGTCTCGTGTTTCACGAAGTAAGACTAAAAAAACGGGACTTAAGGAAAGTTTTACACAACATCCAGCCACTGGTGTCACGGATTACTGTACTAAGAACATCTTGACCTATCACCTGTTATAATAGAATATTATACTAATAAGTGTACATGTACTTTAACACATATATTGTTTTTTTGTGATCACCTTAAGTCTTACTTTTGAAATTTTACATGTTAAAATATATAAAAAAATTTAGCTGAAATATTTATGAGGAATTTAAAAGTTCCAACTTTTATAATATGGTAACTGCAAGTTTCCGAAAGATCATTTCACGTGTAAAAGACACTTTCGACTTAGTAGAAAAAGTGGTAGAAATACATACATGACTTAAAATGTATTGTTTTACTACCTAATTCGAGTTAAGTTATACCATTTGATTGTACTAAAATAAGAATCTTCTTGATCACAAAAGAAGTTAAAATATCTATGGTTACAGAGTCGAATTTATGAAGTTAATTACAGTGAAAGTCTCTCAAGATCCCTGAGTCTAAAAGGAACTGGCGTCTCAATTATATAAAACTTTGACTTACTAAGTGATCTACGATGGACCGGTCCAAAACACTTCTTAAAAAAATTATAATTCTAAGTGTCACTTTTTAAAAATGACTGGAACAATGTAATAAGCGGTTCTCGTGGAGGAGGAACTGACCGAGAGAAAAAGACATTTTTTCTGTTTGATCGAGAAATGTTGTTTCAACGAGAATAGTACTTATCGTATGAGGAGTCAGTTAATTTGTTCTTCTTTCTCCTTGTTCCTCCTCTTTCGTGTGAAGAATGTTCACGTAACTAATGAAGAAACCTCAGAATAAAATAAATCGCAAGTCTAAGTAGTCTAACAATATCGATTAAGAAGTTTGGGAACTCGTCTAAAGAAAATTGATTTTGGTTTCCGTAAATAAACAAAAACGAGTTTTAACATCTTACCTTTATTTATATTCGATATCTGTGATTCAAAAATCATTAATTTGTCTAAAAACCTGTACTCCCTACCATTCACACCAAGGGTCAGTCACTTATGGTCGATATTAATGTTTTCTCTGACGATTGATGGGTCTTTGGTTAAAGTCTCTCACATACTGTATTTATTCTAAGAAACCAGATACAAACCCAGGAGTCAAAACCTCCTGTCTATATAACTGAACTAGTGGAGTCTTTACGACTTACTCGGATTAATTTGGACGACGACGACGACGACGACTCAGTGAAGTCAGCACAGGCTGAGACACGTTGGGCCATCCGCCGTCGGGTGGTCCGAGGGGGTACGGACCCTCAGAGGTCCGTTCTTGTGACCTCACCCAACGGTAAAGGAAGAGGCTACGTACTTTCACTTTTCACTTTCACTTCAGAGAGTCAGTCCAGGTTGAGAAGCTCTAGGGTACCTGACGTCGAATGGTCCGAGGCAGGTACCCTAAAAGGTCCGTTCTCATGACCTCACCCCACGGTAGCGGAAGAGGCTTAATTTGGATTCCGTGTGTATAAATAGCTTTAGACTTATATACTTACATATCCTTCTTTATGTTGGCAGTTCACTCAATCTATAAAAATAGTCATCTCGGTAAGAGTCAAAGAGCAAATTCTTTTTGGTACTCTTCACTTTATTAATCTAATAAACTATTAGGTCTTTGACCGGATTCTCTGAACTGGGTCATTCATTACACTACAATTACGAATCGATGGGACTCCAGACCATTAGACTAAAGAGATGTACGTAGTCTCTTTATATAGTAATTTATATATTTCTCTAACTTATAAACGTAGTCGTAAAATTACATAAGAATGAGAACCTTTTATGACCCTTTCTTAAACTCTTTTGGAGTGAGAGTGGCGGTGATGGTTGAGAGGGAGGTGGGATGGGACCAAAGAAGCACACACACAAAAGTGAGTAAAGTGAAATTACCCGGAAAATAAACATGTTTTTAAACATTATATTATGAAGGTTTAAAGAACCTCAAAAATTTTACCTTTAGAGAAGCGGTATTTCTCAAGATAGGAGAGTATGAACAGACTCAAGAAGAGAGAGAGAAAGAGAGACATATTGAACTAGGCAGGGTACAGTATTAACTTGAGAGTCTGTGTACCCCTTAGAACGCACACAATTAGGAGGTTGTTACTTTTATAAAATTTTTATTCTGACCCAGTAATATAACAATTGTTACTGTGAGAGTATACACGACCTCCAACAAATTGTTGTCTTAATATTTTCAGAGGAGGAGTTTAAAGAACGATCAACCCCTAAGGGAGTACCCATTTCGTTCCTGATTCCGAAGGGTCCACCGCGATTACCATTTGGACGGACGGTTTCGTTCTCTGTGTCTCTAAACCCAAACTAGGGACCTACCCCTTCTAGGGGGCCTCCTCCTTTACCGTTGGGTGAGGTCGTAAGAACGGTCCTATTAGGGTCCCTGTCTCCTCGTCTCCTCGGACCGTACCCCAGTGTTTCTCAGTCTATGTTGACTCGACTCGTAGACTCGTGTTCAAAAGAGTTCTCAACCAGGATGGTGGTCCTGTGGACCAGAGAATTTAGTTGAGAATGTAGCTGAGAATGCCCTCGACGCATTCCTAGAGTCAGGAACACTTCCCTTTCCTTAGAAAGAAGAAGAGTAGACCTATTTCAATGTTCTTTTATATTCTGGGTAAAAAGATAAGACCTATAATTCACTACTTTTGAAATGTGACTACTAATTTAGTTTTTTCATTATATAAAAAATAAAACTGATTCATACACAACCCTTCATCTTATTAATTCGATATATTTATAGGAATCTGTTTGGTTTAATTTATAAAAATTTACTCTTTATATAAACCGTAATTTTATGAACTTTTAATCGTCTTCAGAAATAAGTATGAAAGATCATATACAGTCTGAATTTACCTTACTTTATAGAAGACGGATTAACGACAGAAACAACAAATCAGCGATTCAGCACAGAGTGAGAAACACTGGGGTGCCTGCCGTCGTACGGTCCGAAGGGACGGGAAGCAACAGACGGCCTCAACCGAGTTTGAGTACGGGTAACTCAGCCACTACGATGGATTGGTAGAGTAGGAACAGCGGGAGAAGAGTAAAACGGAAGTTAGAAAGGGTCGTAATCCCAGAAAAACCTCAACCGAGAAGCGTAGTCCACCGAGAAGTGTAGTTCATGACCTCTATGTCGAAGTCGTAGTCAGGAAAGTTACGTATGTTACATTTTGAGTTATATGGCTGTTTTAGATGTATGTAAAAGATGGATTACTTTTTAATTTTATTTTAACACACCCTAAAACAATCCAAATCCCTACGTCACCCTCCACTTTATGTCCTAGAAGTTCAAGTGAGATAAACACCACGATTTCTCCTCATAACGGTGATCTCCCGTCACAAACTGACTTTTTAATTTTTATGGTATGTTAAGGAACTTCTGTTTCAATAAATAGTTGTCATACAACAACGACGACGACGACGACGACGACGACGATTCAGCGAAGTCAGCACAGGCTGAGACACGCTGGGGTATCTGCCGTCGGGTGGCCCGAGGCGTCAGGGACCTTAAGAGGTCCGTTCTTGTGACCTCACCCAACGGTAAAGGAAGAGGTTACGTACTTTCACTTTGCACTTTCACTTCAGCGATTCTGTACAGGCTGAGAAGCTCTGGGGTACCTGACGTCGGGTGGTCCGAGGAGGCGGGTACCCTAAAAGGTCCGTACTCATGACCTCACCCCACGGTAACGGAAGAGATAGTTGTCATATGTAGAACAGTTATTTGTTGTACTCGAAGTAGCGACTGGAATGAATTAAAAGGAGATAAAAACACTCAAATTAAACTACAGATATATCGTAGTCGCTAGCTGTCTACACCAATGATTCGTCCATACAAAAAACATCCGTCTGAATAAGGAAAAGAAATTTCGACAACGAGAGAGAGTGAACCGTGAGGAACGGAAACTGTAAGTGCATTCAAGTTGGTTCTTTATTACGGAGTCCAACGATAGTGTTTGGTATGTGAAACTGGAAAAGAACATGTATAAACTTCGTCCATGTCAGGAAGGGGTTCGTAATCACACGGAATATTACGGGGGTTGGTGAATCCTGGAGGACGCTAACAGGGTGTCCTCCCTGTTAGTTTAGGATGAAACTAAGATAATAACAAGGAAAGAAAGTGGGGTTCGGGTACAAAAGATTAGAGTATCAAATAAATAACGATTCTTTAACCATATGACCGTATACTTAAATTGTTCCTAATTTTACTAACTAGCTAGACTGTCTCACGGTTTCCTTGATACCCACCTCCGAGTACCGTAACATGTCTTCCGTCACTAATTCTGATAGGGGTTCTTTTGCTTTACGTTTTTCTGTTTTACCGACAGACTCCTCCGGAATGTTTCCCGACTCTACTTCTCTTCGATTTCTGTTTCCTCTTTTCCTTTCTATATGGGTAGACTTACGTCTCAAGGTTTCTTGTCGTTCCTCTCTACTCTTTCGGAAGGAGTCACTAGTCACGTTTCTTTATGTCCTTTTGTTATCTTGCCTTTCTGATCCCTAGAGAAGTTCTTTTAATCTCTGTGGTCCCCTTGTCAAGTACGTTTCTACCCGAGCTATTTCCTGTCTTTACCATACCTGGATTGTCTTCGTCTTCTATGATTCTTCTCCACCGTTCTTATGTGTCTTCTTGACATGTTTTGTCTAGAAGTACTGGGTCTATTGGTGCTACCACACTAGTGAGTGGATGTCGGTCTGTAGGACCTCAGACTTCAGTTCACCCGGAATCCTTCGTAGTGATACTTGTTTCGATCACCTCCACTACCTTAAGGTCAACTCGATAAAGTTTAGGACTTTCTACGACGACACTTTCACGACGAGAGTTATGCGGTCGTTTAAACCTTTTGAGTCGTCACCGGTGTCCTGACCTTTTCAAGTCCAAGGTTATGTTAGGGGGTTTTTTCCGTTACAGGTTCTTACAAGTTTGATGGCGTGTCAACGTGAGTAGAGTGTGCGATCATTTCATTACGAGTTGTAAGAGGTTCGGTCCGAAGTCGTCATGTACTTGGCTCTAGAAGTTTACAACTTCGACCTAAAACTTTTCCGTCTCCTGGGTCTTTAGTTTACGGTTGTAGACAACCTAGTAGTTTTTTCGTACTCTCAAAGTCTTTTTATACATGAAAACGGTAAAACTGATACGGTTTCCAAACCTGATACGGTTTCCAAAACTGACACACCTAGTAATGTTTGACACCTTTTAAGAATTTCTCTACCCTTATGGTCTGGTGGAAGAAACGGAAGACTCTTTAGACATACATTCAGTTCTTCGTCGTCAATCTTGGACGGTACCTTGTTACCTGAACAAGGTTTAACCCTTTCCTTATTCAGTTCCGACATATGATAGTGGGACATATAAATCGAAGTTACGTCTCTGTAGTACACTTTACGGTCCGACCTACTTCGTGTTCGACTTTAGTTCAAACAGCCCTCTTTATAGTTTTTGGAGTCTATACGTCTACTGTAGTGGGAATACCGTGTTTCGTCTCTCCTTGATTTCTCCGAGAACCACTTTCACATTCTCCTCTCACTTTTTCGACCAAATTTTGAGTCGTAAGTCTTTTGATTCTAGTACTGTAGGTCAGGGTAGTGGAGTACGGTTTATCTACCTCTTTGTCACCTTTGTCACCTTTGAAATAAAACCCCCGAGGTTTTAGTGACGTCCACCACTTACGTCGGTACTTTAATTTTCTGTGAATGAGGAACCTTCTTTTCAATACTGTTTGGGTCTGTCATATAATTTTTCGTCTCCGTAATGAAATGGTTGTATCCAGGTAGATCAGTTTCGATACCAAAGAGGTCATCAGTAAATACCTACACTCTCAACCTGGTATTTCTTTCGACTTTCTGTTTCTTTACTACGAAAACCTGACACCAAACCTCTTCTGAGAACTCTCAGGAAACCTGACGTTCCTCTAAGTTGGTCAGTTAGGATTTCCTTTAATCAGGACATATTAGAAACCTTCCTGACTACGACTTCGACTTCGAGGTTATGAAACCGGTGAACTACTCTTCCTGACTGAGTAATCTTTTCTGGGACCACGACCCTTTCTAACTTCCGTCCTCCTCTTCCCCTACTGTCGCCTAATCTACCAACCTACCGTAGTGGGTGAGTTACCTGTACTCAGACTCGCTCGAGGTCCTTAACCACTACCTGTCCTTTCGGACAACACGACGTCAAGTACCCCAGCGTTTCTCAGTCTGTGTTGACTCGTTGACTTGACTTTACTTGACTTTTACTAGACTACGAAGAATTTTACGTAAAAGTACAATTTTAAGTAAGAACAATTATTGACTGATTATTACATAAATAAATTATAAACGTAAACTGTCAAAGAGAAATCGATTATAAAATTTTACAAGAGGTACACGGATCGTGACGTCCACATTCAACTAGGACTTAAATTAGGACATTCATGATATTAATAAAGGTTAAATGTCGAGTTCAATCCCTATTCCCATATAAAAAGTTGTAAATCTGTCAATTCTTGGTACTCCATGATAAGAAACCGATTAAACTCTAGTAACACGTTTATTCACCGTCTTGATCAAGGACTGTGATCTTAATCTTTGCGGACGGAGAGTCCAAAAGATGTTTACAGTTGAATTCAATAGATTTGACTTCGGGTATCACTGGGGACTTCACGATCCGTGTATAATCCATATGACTATAAATTTGTAATTCAGGACAGGTATCTGAGTACGAATGATCTAGCTAATTAATCAAGTAGTTTATACATTGAATAACAGTCCTAAACTCCCATGTTTTTACTGATTTTGAATTGAGGAGTTCCGTACAATTATTGTGTACCTTTGACTTCCTCCTCTAACAGGAAAAACACTATCAGAATTACTCCATTTTGTCTTATTGTCAATGTAGTTTATAGAGTACACATGTTCACGATTAAACTTCTGTCTTCAACATGACTTGCGTCTGTAGACGAAAGACTGACCTTTACTTTTCGGGTGTGGTTTACGACTGTTCCTATACCTCTTCCACCGAGAGAGTATGTAATAACCATACTTACTTTTGATCATGTCGTTAAGAACTTTCTGTCAATTATGAAAGAATTTTTGATTCGTACGTTGATGGGTATACTGGATCTTTAATATGAGGATCCGTAAATAGTATCTTTCAACTTGTGACTTTTGGACAAGTGTTTACAGATATCTTTGTAATAATAATGATCGGGGGTTTACCATCATTAAGTCTATAGGAAGTCATCCATTCATGGAGAGTTTGAGTACTGAGATCTCATACTGAATCGTTGTGTTTCCTCGTTTTATAACTGTATTTGTGTTCGTTGTTAGACATACTTAAAGGTTCCTCTGTGAGGTTCTCCTTTTTTTTTTTCGTCAAGGGTTTTCTAATTTATTAATAAGGTAAATATGACCTTCATTGTTCAATGTCTTTACTCCCCGTCTAATGACTATCCCCAATTATTGCCCAATTAACCCTACCGTCTACCTGTCCTTTAACCTTTATTAACGTCATGAATGTCTTAATTTAGCACCTACTCTTCTTTCACTTACACTGAGATGTCGTCGTAGTATCTCCCATGAGGGACCACTGCCTTGCACGGGGCGGAACCGAGGTGACTGTGGTGTGTCGTGACCGACACGATTTCGTGACTTCAAGACGTCCTGCGACGGCAATCCACATTGACCCTTTCCCTGCGTACCTTAGAGAGAGTTCGTAAAGAATGTTGACGTGTGGTTAGATGTTCATAGACTTTTTATTTTTCTAATTAATTTTTGTTTTTTAATTGACCAGACCCGTAAAGAATAGTGTTGGGAGAGAGAACCCGTTCTCTTTGAGTGTAATACATCTTTTGTTGTTCCTTATAGAGTCTCGTCCTTTCTACTTCCGTTCTTACCTACCCTTTCGACGTTTTCACGGTCAAAGACCCCTTGTCTTTTTCCTTAGTGATATTTGATCTTTCCCCTATTGTGCAAAGGTCTGATCTGGTGGAGAGGAGGTTGCCTCCTCTGGTCTGGAGTCCTTCCCTGTCACGGGACTACGAGTGTCCCTTCGAGTCCTCTTCTGTGACCCTAACTCCAAGACTCCTCTAAGGACTCGGATTTAACCCTCGTCTCTTTTCGGTCGTTTTCGAAGGTTTCCTGGTAAGAACTCGCCTGTTACTCGTACTCGTACAGGCATTCATGGCCGTCATGGTTGTTCGTGTGTTTCGGTGTCAGTAGTTCTGTCATACCATGACCGTGTTTCTGTCTGTATATCTAGTTACCTTGTTTTATCTTGCGGGTCTCTATTTAGGTGTGTGTATACCTGTGGAATAGAAACTGTTTCCTCCGTTCTTATATGTTACCTCATTTCTGTTAGAGAAATTGTTCACCACGACCCTTTTGACCAGTTGGTGAACATTTTCTTACTTTGATCTAGTGAAAGATTGTGGGGTGTGTTTTTATTTGAGTTTTACCTAATTTCTAGATTTACATTCTGGTCTTTGATATTTTGAGGATCTCCTCTTGTATCCGTTTTGTGAGAGTCTGTATTTAGTGTCGTCCTAGGAGATACTAGGTGGAGGGTCTTAAGACCTTTATTTTCGTTTTTATTTGTTTACCCTAGATTAATTTTAATTTTCGAAGACGTGTTGTTTCCTTTTATATTCGTTCCACTTTTCTGTCGGAAGACTTACCCTCTTTTATTATCGTTTACTTCGTTGACTGTTTGTTGATTAGAGTTTTTATATGTTCGTTGAATACGTCGAGTTAAGGTCTTTTTATTTGCTGGGTTAGTTTTTTACCCGGTTTCTTGATTTATCTGTAAAGAGGTTTCTTCTGTATGCCTACCGATTGTTTGTGTACTTTTCTACGAGTTGTAGTGAGTAATAATCTCTTTACGTTTAGTTTTGGTGTTACTCCATGGTGAAGTGTGGTCAGTCTTACCGACGCTAGGTTTTTAGACGTTCGTTATTTACGACCTCTCCCACACCTCTTTTCCCTTGGGAGGATGTGACAACCACCCTTACGTTTGATCATGTCGGTGATACCTCTTGTCACACCTCTAAGGAATTTTTTAACGTTTATCTTGATGGAATACTGGGTCGTTAGGGTGACGACCCGTATGTGTGGCTCCTTTGGTCTTAACTTTCTCTGTGCACATGGGGTTACAAGTAGCGTCGTGACAAATATTATCGATCCTGTACCTTTGTTGGATCTACAGGTAGTCGTCTACTTACCTATTCTTTCGACACCATGTATATGTGTTACCTCATAATGAGTCGGTAATTTTTCTTAAGTAAACTTAGTCAAGACTACTCTACCTACTTTGACCTCGGCTAATATGTCTCACTTCATTCGGTCTTTCTTTTTGTAGTTATGTCATATGATTGTGTATATATACCTTAAATCCTTCTACCGTTACTATTGAGACATACTCTCTGTCGTTTTCTCTGTGTCTACATATCTTGCCTGAAAACCTGAGACTCCCTCTCCCTCTCCCACCCTACTAAACCCTCTTACCGTGACTTTGTACATATGATAGTCCATTCTTTGATTAGCGGTCAGATACAAGCTATGTCCTATGTCCTACGAACCCCGACCACGTACCCCTACTGGGTCTCTCTACAATACCCCTCCCTCCACCCTCCCCCCAAGTACAAACCCTTGCGTACATTCTTAATTTCTAAAATTTTAAATTTTTTTTTTTTTTTCCTTTTTTTTTTTTTCTTTAAGGACTATGGAAGACCTGAAAAGTTTCTAGGGTCTAGGTGACGTGTACAAAACCCACGTCTCCCTTCGTTCCTCTCCCTTCGACCGAAAGGATAAGTATGGTATAACTGTCCTTGATTTTTGGACTAAAGTTAAATAAAGTCTTTTAATTTCGTTCACTCATAAAACGACAACGACAACTTCACCAAGAATAGAAGGCCTTGGTCCGTCATTTTAAGGACAGGCGGTCATCCACAGTGTTTTAGAAAAGAATGACTACGTGACGTGTTCCCTGCTAAACCTAAACATACTAAAGGTCTTAGTATAGAAGAAAGGTAATAGACCTCATTTATCGGACCTAGTAAAACTGTTTTACCGATCTCTTAAAAATTTCCGTTCTAAAGGATAGAATTAAGACTATTAGGGTTTGACTTATAAAAGTGTAAGATCTTTCTCACTCCCAAAGATAAATGACACACTAAAGAAAGCTTACGGAAACCTATTTGACCTTACTGGTATACGAATAACCGTTACCCTGACACGGATTCTATTAATCTGATTGCCTTCCTAATTTTCTTTTAGATATACGTCTATTACCCGTACGTTTGAGAATACGAAAGGTCTCCACTTATTCCATATACATCTATGGTTTCGTAAAGAATGAGATAATCATTAGGTTAAGTTATATAAAATTATAATTTGGAGATATTTTACAATTGACTTATTTCAATAGGACAATACAAAAGTCCGTGTTCACTTGTGAAAGAATCGAAAATACCACTACGAATGAAAGGGAAACTTCAACTTTAATGAGGGTTCAATTAGGGTTGACCATCTGTGAAAAAGGGTGTACCTCTTGTCCTTTAAACGAATAATAAGACTCAAGGGACCGTTGGTCTGAATGGACAATGTCTGAATGAAACTCTTAACATCACCCCTTTATTACGCACACGCACGAGTCAACGAGTTAGTACAGAGTGAGAAACTCTGGGGTACCTGACATCGGGTGGTGAGGAGAGAGGTACCCTAAGAGATCCGTTCTTATGACCCACCCAACAGTAACGGAGAAGGTCCCCTAGAAGGGTTGGGACCCTAGCTTGGGTACAGAGGACGTAGAAGACGGAACCGCCCACCTAAGAACTGGTAACTCAGTGCATCCTTTGGGTTATTAGGACAGGGAGGTATTGACTACAGATGAGTATTGGAGTCTTGCAGTGGAAAAAACTTTCATTCCAGAAATGTCTACATTAATAAATTCAATATCAGTCCAGTATGATCTAATCACACCCAGACTTCAGAACACAGGGATTTTCTGATCACAGGGAGTTTCTTTTCAGTCCCTTATATGTCAGTGTCTCCTTCTTCCGGTACACGTCCCTCATTTCACCGTGTCGACGTCGGTCCCTGTGGTTCCGGGAGGTCGTTGGGGGTCTTCGGGTCTTCTCCATCCGTTTCGAAGAGAGGATTTCGGAAGTCTCCTCGGAGTAGAACTACCGAGGAACTAGAGTTTGAAGATCGAGGGTCTTAACTACCTAAGGTAATGATCATAAAGTACAGTGGTCAAACACGTTTAAATACTTGTACCGGGATCCTGTGATTATTTGTTAGTTAGAAGTCGAAGAAAATAACCACTCTTTTACAGACCTACAAACTAAATTTTGTCTTATGAGTGAAAACAAGAGGTACCTCGTACGACGGAATGCTACGACACTCCTTTTCGGTCCACCGAGAGGTTGACAAAAAGGTCGGTTCATTCTCTCTTCAACAATTTGTCCACTTACCTAAAAATTTAATAAGACACTGGAAGTACAATTTTTCTTTTTAACTAAAGGAGTTGAGACTTAGTGTGATCGTCCTTGACGACAACTAGTCCTTCTGACACCATTGTCTTTTTCTCTGCTAGTTGACTCTTGACCCATTTCTGCTTTGTAGGTCGGATTGAGGTGGAATAAAAGGTCATCGCGAAGGTGGGATTGAGCGAACACTTTAATCACTGAGACCGTAAAATTTTTATAAGACCATAATAACGATGTAAATAAACATGTTACGGTAAAAGAAACCCCTTCCCCATTTTTATTTTAACAGTTATATAGCAGTATAAGACAAATTGGTCCTTACTATCCTAAAATACCTGTGATGGTGATATAGACCCGACGGGGTTACCGAGTCACCATTTCTTAGAAAGACGGTTACGTTTTCTGTGTCCAAGCTAGGGACCCAGTTCTTCTAGGGGACCTTCTCCTCTACCGTTGGGTTAAGTCATAAGAACGGACTTTTTAAGGAAACTGTCTTCTCGGACTGTCCGATGTCTGGGAAAAGGGTTTTCCCAGTGTTTCTCTGTCTGTGTCGACTCACTCGTGTGGTAATATAAGATTCTTATTACATAATATTTTTATATTTATCCTACTGGTGACCTTACCTCGAGTTTCCCTCTAAACCTCTTTTCCACCTTTATCTTAATTCTCCCAAAAAAGCAAGAATGAATAAATGAATAAATACATGAATAAGTAAAAACTAAACGAATATCCTAGTTAAATGTAAATGACTTTTGTTCCATCTGCTAACTTATAGGAGCCGGGACAAAAAGTCAACGAGTTAACACAGACTGAGAGAAACTGGAGTATCTGACATCGGTCAGTCCGAGGAGACAGGTACCCTAAGAGGTCCGTTCTTATGACCTCACCCGTCGCTAAGAGAGAGGTCCCCTAGAAGGGTTACGTCCCTAGACTGGACCCAGAGGGAGTGACGTCCGTCTAAGAAATGGGAGACTCGGTGGTCCCTTTGGGTAGGAGTCGGAATTGGGAGTTCTTTTGACTCGGACCGCGTATTCTGACCAAAAGATCACCTTTTAGTTCCCCTTGTAGTCCCATTAAGACGAGTTAGGCCGATCCAGTGAGGGGTCGCCTTTGTCGACTGTCCGGAACCGACCACGTCTGATATAGAACCACCTCTCTTTCACCTCTTCCCTTGTCCCAAAGAGCAGGAGGAAGTAGTGGTAGAAAGGGTGTCGACGGGTGTCGAACGAGGAGTCCGACCCCTGAATTGTGGAGTGGTCAGGTGGTACCTTCCTGTGTCATAGACGTACCTACCTCTTTCGTAAAAGAACATCTAAACGAGAGTAATACTCTAAAAAGTTCTAAAGACTGTACAGAGTAATATATTGAATAGTGTCCGGAAGTTTTTTAATTAAGTAATTTTTTTGAGTTTCATTTCTTCTTGTATTTAATAAGGTGAATCGTAATATTGTCAAACATGACAATTCCTTAATTTCAAGTAACTAAAACAATCACATTGACAAGTCTCAGTACAAGTGTTTACTGTTTCTCGAATTTCAAATAGGGAACTTCTTGTCCCACATGAAATTTGTCTCAACATTACAATTTTTACATAATCTTATTATGAGAACAGACTCTGAATTGTTTAACTCCCAATGTAAAAGTTTCAATCTGGTTCAGTATCTTTTATCAGTGGGTCAATGGAAAGGTTAAATATACGGGGACAAGAATGAGAGTAGATAATATTTTGTGGCTAAAAGGTTCCTAGTTATGTAAGGTTTCTTAGAGTCCCCTTTTATTCAGTGAATCTTCCCTTAATCAGTGCCGTATTTCATCGTCTCCAATATAGGGATCTATAGTAATGAGAAGACTCCAGGAAGTTGGTCCGGGCATCCATGTAGGTGTCTACACATACATGCACAATTACACACTTAAAGACACATACGTAAACATACTCACGTTTCTTCTCTCTCTTGTTCTTTTTTAACGAACGCGTTCTTCCCTCATATTTTATATTTGATCCGTGAAGTAAATTAAAAAAATAATATATAGAATAACCGAGTTAGAAGGTGATCCTAGTCTTGAGGTACTTCTCTCCCGAGTTAGACAATACAGTGGTAAAATCTCAGTTACTTATCTTGTTATTGGTAGTAAGTTTCGGACATCAAGTGCAATCCCAAGTGAGAAAAAATTTTAAAATAGTCTAACATCAACTAAATGTTACAACATAATTCACAGTTCACATGTCGTATCACTAAGTCAATATATATATGTATATAAGTGAGAAAAAATCTAAAAAAGGTATGTCGAGTAAGGTCTTATGACTCATCCCAAGGGACACGATGTGTCATTCCAGGAATAATCAATATATAAAACATATATTTTCGTACATACACAGTTGAGGTTAGAGGGTCAAATGGGGAGGATCTGAGGAAAGGGAAGATCATTGATATTAAACAAAAGATGTCGACACTCAGATAAAGACAAAAGGTTTATTCAAGTAAACATGACAAGAACCACAATATACAACACACCTAAAAATACTTACATCACCGTACATAAGATGTCTTATCAAAGTGACGAGATTTTTAGGGGATACAAGGTGACTGAATAGGGAAGGAGGGGAGATCGGGGACCGTTGGTAACTAGAAAAAGAAAATATATAAAAATCGATAGAGACATCAAAGTAGAAAAGATCTTACAGAATGTCGACCTAAGTAATAGCATATACCAGAAAATATAACCGAAGAAAGTGAATGATTATACGTAACTCCAAAGGAGGCACAGAACAGTACGGAACTATCGAGTGACTTATTATGAGGTAACAGACCTATCTGGTCCACTAGGTAAGTAGCTGACTTCAAGATACTGATTTTGAGAAAATTTATAGGTACACGTCCAAAGATAGAACCGTATTCGAAAGGTGAGTAAACCCATTTATGGTTCCTTACACTAAAGACCTAGAATACCATCCTTATACAAATAAAAAATCTTTTTTTGACGGTTTGTCAGAAAATTCCCCCAACATGGTAAAACGTAAGGATGGTCGTACTGACATAAAAGACACAACGAGGTGTAAGAACGGTCGTAAACTACAACGTCACAAAACCTAAAACCAATAAGATTATATATGTAGAATCTTTGTTAGAGTAAAAAATTTTTTTAAAAGGTTAAGGGATTACTACATACTACGTAGAAAAGTATGTCTACTCTTTTATACTTTACATAGTTAAATGTAGTAGAAACGTCTCCTGTACGACTAGAGACACACTAAGATTAAAACCGTATACACGAAGGTTCCACTCGTGACGGAAAAGAAAGCTAAGGGTTCAACTTCCTACATTGCCGATTTTGTTTGTACATTGGTACTCTATTTGACCTCATACGGTAACTGACGTCTCAGAACAGATAAAGATATTTTATATATACTCTAGTCTGAACACTTAACTCTCCCTCGTTCTCTGTGGTTCTTAACGTCTTCTCTTTTTTGTTTGTCATCCTTCCTACACATGAAAGTCTGTCTTGGTGTTTCCGTGGGATCAAAGTTGTACACGTCTGTTTTGTTCCGTCCAAAAATCTTCTTTCATTTTTTATTTTTGCCCCCGTCACTTCATTAATCTTGATTGAAATCTTTGTACAACCTTCAAAAGAAGGTTGTAAAATGAAAGTGGAAAAGGAGGACGAAGTCGGACAAATGTTTCTCGAATCTTTTTGTCACACTGAGGTGTGAATATTTTTTTCATTAGTTTGCCAAATTTTTAAAAATTTGAGTTTTAACTCGTGGACATAAAATTCTACACATCCTAAGGTCCACCACGTCGCCATTTCTTAGGTGGACGGTTACGTCCTCTGCGTTCTTTGTGTCCAAGTCAGGGACTCAATCCTTCTAGGGGACCGTATCCTTCACTGTTAGACGAACTCATAATAACGGACCTGTTAAACATTGGGTCAACACGATCACCATTTCTTGGACGGAGGTTACGTCCTTTGTATTCTCTACACCAAATCTAGGGATTCAGCCCTTCTAGGGGATCTCGTCCTTTCCCGTTGGGTGAGGTCACAAGAACGGATCTCTTAGGGCACCTCTCTCCTCACCACCCGATGTCAGGTACCCCAGAGTTTCTCAACCTGTCCTGACTCGTATGTGTGATATATTCTACTACCTACGAGTGATTTGAATGACACCATTAGTAAAGTACCAAATACGTTCACTTTAGGAATAAAAAATGTAGAATTTGAATATGTCACGATATACAACTGATATAGTGTTATTTTGACCTTCCTCTTTTGATTTGACGTCTAGTTGTAGAGAGTACTTGTATCTGTGTCTATAAGATTTGTTTTATAATACTTTAGTTTGAATTACTATATTTTTTCCTAGTATATGATAAAGGTGGATTCTAAACGGGATTTTTAAATTATAAATACATTGTCTTAGGTCAGTTTAGATCTTATATAATGTGGAGACTAAGTAATGAGAACTTTTTTCACTAATAGGAATCCTGAAATCCTAATAAGAATCCCGTAATCTTACTAAAGGTTCCTTAGTTCTTAAATCCTCTTAGTGTCTAAGTTTTGACCGACGAAAAACTCAAATAAAAATCTGAACTTTCTCTACTACCAATTACCGTAAACGGAAGGTTGTGACTGATAACAAATATAGTCTGACCGACGTTAGTAACACACGACTCACTGATTACTTCCACTATTAATTACCTTTGTGTCGGTGTTATGTTACGTTACCTGACTGTAAGTGTTCTGGAATCTTCTTTCAATGTCCCTGAACTCCTTAATACAAGAGATATAAGAAATAAACAAGTATTAGTCGGAAAAAACAAAACCTTTTATGATGGCACCTAATAAAGATTGTGTGTGTATGAGTATGTATGTACTTATCTTGTCGACGAAAATTTGTCGTCGTCGAAAGTCTTACAAAGTCTGATAAAGGAAGGGGAAAATTATCGTGTATACATTGTTTGAGAAGGAAAATACGTCTAATAAAACTCCGTGTCACGTCAGAGTCATTACCTCTCACATTTCGAATATAAACTTTGATTTGCATGTCACTTTTGGAATATAAACTTTAATAAAGGAGGATAATCGAATGTAACAGTTAAAATCCTATAATCGATATTGAAGGTTCCTTCTTAAAAAACGTTTTATAATAATCTAATTAAAGAGTCAATAAATATTCGTTGTTACTTAAGTGATTTAAGTGAATCCTATAAAGAAATGTACTTAATTATTGGGATTCTTGTTCTTTGTCCTTGTTCTAATGTAGTTTCATGTACTATTCGTCTGAAGAGTTTTCGTCATTTGTTCTCTTTTATAAAATTTTGGTCGTTCTCTTTTTTTCTATGTGATTCCATGTGATGTATTATTTTTTCTAAAGAACAGCCTTTGATAGGTTCGTTCTTCTGTCACCGGTCAATAGAAATTTCTTTTATAATTTCCTGTTTACTACTTTTGATGTTAAGTTATGGTCACTTTTTGTAAAAAATTTGTTTCCTCTTTATTTCTAAGTAAAAGATGGTCGTCATCGTTTCCTTAAGAAACCCTTCTTTCTTTTAATGAGATCTACCTTTATACTTAGAAGTTCAGAGAAAAGGTTTACAACTGGAAATTCGTCTTTATTTTTGTTACTTTAGTTACATCTATTATATACTTTTGTTAATGTCTTTCCGACTCTCTCTTTTCTTTGTCTTCGTTTTATGAAGTTCCAAGAATACTATAGATATTATACCATATTTTTACTGTGAAATTCCACCTGACAAAAGTTATTGGATATAAACTTTTATTGAGTCCAGAAAGTTGACTAATTTGTTATTTGTACAATACCGTGTAAGTATTATGAAACATTATATCTTTTTACTTGATAGTCATTGACATTGTCGTATCTACTTAGAGTTTCATTTATAGGATCCCTTTCTCTTTTGATCTGGTTTTTTTACGTGTATCAGATACTATGGTGAATTTACTTTAAAATCTCTGATATGTCGCTGTTTTTCATACAATTACCAACAGACTTCTGTCCTACACTGACCCTTCGTACCCTTTTTATTAATGATTTCCCCTGCTCCTTAAACCCGAAGGGTCCACCGCGATCACCATTTCTTGGACGGGTGGTTACGTCCTCTGGATCCTCTGTGTCCTAACTAGGGACCCAGACCTTCTAGGGGACCTCCTCCCGTACCGTTGGGTGAGGTGATAAGAACGGACCTCTTAGGGTACCTGTCTCTTCTGTCCCCCGATGTCAGGTATCCAAGCGTCTCAGCCTGGGCTGACTTCGTTGTCGTGTATATGTCCGTACTCCTTAAACCCCCTGATTACTCATACCAGTAATCAAACGCGAGTACAAAAGTGTCCTTCTACGACGACGACGACGATTCAGTGTAGTCAGCACAGGCTGAGACACGCTGGGGTATCTGCCGTCGGGTGGTCCGAGGGGGCAGGGACCCTAAGAGGTCCGTTCTTATGACCTCACCCAACGGTAAAGGAAGAGGTTACGTACTTTCACTTTTCACTTTCAAGACGGTTTTATATTTAAACACGTTAAATATATAAACAAATGATGTTAACCTTTTTTGAATACATTATATAGTACGTATTTAATAAAAATAATACCCCTACATCAACTACAAATTTTAACCTTTTCGGCTTTCCAATAGTCTATGTGTCCCCTTTCCTGAAGGGAGCATCGAGTCATCCATTACTTAGACGGACGTTACGTCCTCTGGACCGAAGTCAGGGGTTTAGTCCTTCTAGAGGACCTCTTCCTTTACCGTTGGGAGAGGTCATAAGAACGGACCTCTTGGGGTACCTGTCTCCTCGGTCCGTTGATGTCAGGTACTCCAGTGTTCTCAGCCTGTGTTGAACCACTGATTTGGGTAGTGGTTGTTCTCCCTTTTCTTTTAGTAGGAGTAGAACTCTCTATTCCTTCGTAAACGATTATAAGTTGAGTGTAAGGACTATTTTTGAGTGTAAGTCAACAAAAAAACAACAAGTCAACGATTGAGTAAAGGTTGAGAAGCACTAGGGTACCGGACGTCGTGTGGTCCGAGGAGACAGGAGGTGATAGAGGGGTTTAAAAGAGTTTAAGTACAGACAACACAGTCACTACGAAAGATTGGTAGAGTAGGAGACGGTGGGGGAAGAGAAAAACGGAAGTTAAAAAGGAGTGTAGTCCCAGAAAAGGTTACTCAGTCGAGAAGTGTAGTCCATCGGTTTCATAACCTCGAAGTCGAAGTCGTAGTCAGAAAGGTCACTTACAAGTCCTAACTAAAGGAAATACTAACTGACCAAACTAGAGGAACTTCAAGTTTCCTAACAATTCTCAGAAGAGGTCGTGGTGTGAAGTTTTCGTAGTTAAGAAGGCACAAGCCGGAAGAAATACCAGGCAGAAAGTGTAGGAATGTACTGATGACCTTTTTGGTATCGAAACTGATATGTCTGGAAACAGTCGTTTCACTACCGAGACGAAAAATTATGTGACGGATCCAAACAGTATCGAAAGGAAGGTTCCTCGTTCACAGAAACTTAAAGTACCGGCATCAGTGACAGACGTCACTAAAACCTCTTTTATTTTTAGACAGTGACAAAGATGAAAAGGGGGAAGATAAACGGTACTTTATTACCCTGATCTACGGTACTAGAATCCGAAAAAAAACTTACAACTCAAAGTTCGATCGTAAAAGTGAAAGGAGAAAGCAGGAGTAATTCTTCGAGAAATCGAGGAGAAGTGGTAGACGGTAATCTCACCGTAATAGACGTATAGACTCCAACAACTATAAAGACGGTCGTTAGAACTAAGGTCGAAGACTAAATAGGTGGGGTCGTAAATCGTACTGCATGAGACGGATCTCCCGAAGGGACTACCAAGTCATCATTTCTTAGGTTGACGGTCACGTCCTCTGTGTCCTCTGTACCCAAGGGTAGGGACCCAGTCCTTCTAGTAAGTTCTTCCTTTAAAGTTGGGTGAGGTCATAAAAACGGACCCTTCAGGGTGCCTTTCTCTTCAGACCACCCGATATCAGGTACCCTAGTACTTCTCAGTGTGTGTTGAAGCGTTGGTTTGTCATTGAAACGTGTCTTCAATTTATTCGTCCACTGTTAGTTATATGTCGGAATAGTATGAGAAAAGGGTTAAACTTGGTCAGTCAACAATGTAAAGACCAAGATTGATAACGAGGAACTGGGTGTATGTCCAAAAAGTACTCTGTCCATTCAAACAGACCATAAGGGTAGAGAAATTCTTAAAAGGTGACAAACAACACTAATTACAATTATCGAAGACTCTTATTTTTTCTACGATAATTATACCATTTTTTTTTAGGGTTTATCACTCCTATATATATATATATACTGTTTTCTTAAAATAGTCTTACATACTTTTCAAGAGATGTACCTCCATTACAGAGTGGGGTAACTATAATAAGTGGTCTGAGAAGTATGTTTTACTATAAGTTTATTGTTTATTCGTATTTTCTTCCACGTGTTAAAAGGAAAAGTAGTATCTCGATGTTTTGTGTTTGGTAATGTATGAGTGGTCCTATTGATGATACTTTTTTATCTGTTATGGTTCATGATCACTTTAGATTTGGTTGACTTTGAGTATTTTACGACTACTCCTTATGTACAGAAATTGGTGAAACCTTTTGTTTAACCATCATAGATGATTTCAAAATGTATATGGTTTACTAAGTCGTTCGGATACGGATAAATATGTGTTCTTTTAAGTATCTATATAAAGGGTTTTTTAACCATCATAGATGATTTCAAAATGTATATGGTTTACTAAGTCGTTCGGATACGGATAAATATGTGTTCTTTTAAGTATCTATATAAAGGGTTTTTTGTACTTGTTTTAACGGGTATCGTTCGTAATAAGAATCATTACGATTTGATTCTATAAAATTTTACAATTTACACCCTGTTGTTGGTATGTTTTTAGTTGATTTATTTTACTTTAATAAAACCTTATGAGTTACAATGTTTTCATTATAAAGAGATCTTTAATTAGATTTTTAACATTAAATTGAAGTCAATATAAAAATACTTTAAGACTTTCGACTAAAATTTAAAATATCCCTTTTTAATCACGTATTCATGTCTTTGTTTAAAACTGTCTTCTGATGTTCTTCTAGAACTGATTTATATATAATTCGATGATATTTCAATGTCATTAAATTTCTTTTGTCGAGACTTTGTCTTTAAAATTTTATTTCGATAAATTTTCTTATCTTTAAAGTCCTTTTCTAGAAAAGGATATATCTGTATAAACTACATTATTTATTATGTACATATATTATTTTTTACTTATTAGTAGAGTTGTATTCTATTATAACTCTATTAACTATAAGTAAAATCCTTTTATACGTTTATATAAATTATTATGGTTATCTTCATTCAGGGTCTTTTCGATTTTGAATTTTAATCTCCGAGGATTAAAAACGATTACTAAAAGAAGACGATTCTAGGTAGAATCACGACTTTTACTTTTACGATTTATTAAAAAAAAAATTAGATTCGTGTTTTACAGACTTTATGTGTGACTCCAGTTTTATATGATTCCAGTTTTAAGTTCTCCTTTACCTTGTGTTGACAAAAAGAATAGTTCAGAGACATTTAACGTGAAGACCAAGACTAATGGAGGGGTTTATTTTCCGCATATTTAGTTTTGGGTCTCGAGTACGACTCCTAAGTTGAGTGACTTTTTACTTCATCATTAGGTTTCATTATTTGGGAGTCACGTTCGTTCTCGACTTTAATGTGGTCGGTAGTACGTTGAAATGTCGACCACAGGTGTACAAGACCTTCCAGTTTCTCCGTGTTCTGTAGTCCAACAAAATTTCTGGAACCTGATGGTTCCGGAAATCCTCGTGTCACCTGTACCAATCCGTTCTGGATATGTTTATCTAAAACTTTACCAGGTGGTCCAGTTTCTATAAGACATATCTCCTTTTACTCTTGTAAACTCTTATTTGTCTTTACTGTCGACCTTCTTTGTCCCTCCAATTTTGTAGTTTATGACCTGGTTTACCTGTATCCAATAACTCTTATATTTGGATATTATTGACGAATATTTTTATTTTCTTTAAAAACCTTTTGAAACCTTTCTTTCCGTTTTAATGTCTTTCTCAGTTCCTCTAAAATCTTTCTTAGTTAATCACAAAGATTTTTATTTTTGAGTAATCGTATTGAGTTCATATTGTATTGAGTTTAAATTTTAATTCGTATATCTTCTCCGAGACCAAAGTAATTCCGTACGAGAAGTCTCGTGTAGAGAGCGGGAAAGATGTTGATTTGAAACCGTTTATGTATGTCTGTCCGTATGTATTTTTAATTTTTTTTATTTGGTAAATAGAATGATGTATGTGTAGATGACATTGTTCAAATTATTTAAAGAAGTTCATCTATAAGTAGGAACCGTTTATTATACATCACAATAAAACCCAGTTTGTTCTGACATATAACATGATTGATATTCAACGTACATATGAACGTCGTGGGACCTCCTCCCGTACCGTTGGGGGAGGTCATAAGAACGGACCTCTTAGGGTACCTGTCTCCTCGGACCACCCGATGTCAGGTACCCCCAACGTTTCTCAACCTGTACTGACTTCGTTGACTCTTACGTAACTAACTTCACTGACTCGTGTGTATGAAGATCATTGGGGAAAGACAAAAATGAGTTAGACGAAGATTTTATTGATAAGGAGAAGGACATATAAATAGATCAAAAAACGACACACAAAATCAGTCAGTACAGACTGAGAAATGCTGGGGTACCTGACATCGGGCGGTCCGAGGAGACAGGTACCCTAAAAAGTCCGTTCTTATAACCTCACCCCACGGTAAAGGAAGAGGGTCCCGAGAAGGGTTGGGTCCCTAGTTTGGACCGAGAAGACGTAACGTCCGTCTAAGAAATGGTAGACTCGATGGTCCTTTTGGGAGGTGAACTAATATAAATAAGTAATGGACTTACTAATTGAGTCTTAGGAGTAGATCTAAGGACGATGACCTTTGTTGCGACACCACCCCCCCTTTTTTTTTAGAAGAAGTCCACATAAATGTAGCTTGACCTGAAGGGACCACCGAGTTTACCATTTCTAAGACGGACGCTATGTCTTCTGGGTCCAAGTTAGAGACCCAACCCTTATAATAGGGGACCTCTTACCTTATCGTTGGGTAAGGTTATAAGGTACCTGTCTCCTCGGACCGCCTGATGTCAGGTACTCCAACGTTCTCGGCCTGTGTTGATTCACTGATTTTGAAAGTGAAATAGTAGTGAAACACTCGAAGAGTGTACCGGGATCAGTATTTCTTGGCGGACGATTACGTCCTCTGTATTCTATGAGTCCAAACTAGGGACCTAACCCTTTCTAGGGGACCTCCTTCCGTACCGTTGGTGAGGTCATAAGAACGGACCTCTTAAGGTACCTCTCTCCTCAGACCGTCCGATGTCAGGTACCCCAACGTTTCTCAGACTGTGTTGACTTCGTTGAATCGTGTGTACGTGCGACCTATTAGTGAAATATTACCAAAACAGGTAAAAGTAGCCACTATTCTCATTACCACCCTACTGACTTTTTCTGTTATTACCCTTTTAAATATTTAGAAACGGTCGTATTGATAGTTTTACACACTAAGTATCTCTTCACATCTAGGTCAAGTCAAGTCAAGTCAAGTCAGCGAGTCAGTGCAGACTGAGAAATGCTGGGGTATCTGGTGTCTTGCGGTCCGGAGGGACAGGTAGTGGTTTAGGCTCAAATGGGTTTGAGTACAGGTCACTCAGTCACTACGGTAGGTTGGTAGAGTAGGAGACAGCACGGGAAGAGGAGGACGGAAGTTAGAAAGGGTCGTAGTCCCAGAAAGGTTTACTCAATCGAGAAACGTAGACCACCAGTTTTTATAACCTCAAAGTCAAAGTTGTGGTCAGGAAGGTTACTTGTGAGTCCTCACTAGAGGGAATCCTACCTGACCAACCTAGGGGAACGTCAGGTTCCTTTAAAGTTCTCAGAAGAGATTGGGTGTAGTGTCATTAAGTCATATAGTTCTCACATAGGGACACAGTTCAAGACACTGAATGTGCTTTAGTGATTAAGTGTCCCTTTCTTACATGACGTTAGATTAGAAAAAGGTAATCTATTAGTAGCTGAAAGTGAAATTTCTTTTTTCTTTTACTCACTATCAAATGAATTTTTGTTTTAATAATAAACGATAACCACCTCAGTTAGTAAATTTTACGGAGCAATACAGTGTTTACAGACGTAAAATAGAATGTCAAAGTTTTCTGGTCCTCAAAGAACAGTTTACTTTAGTGACTAATTATAAAGTAGGAACGATTTAGTACGTAAGAGTTAATGGAAAACAAATTAAAACCCCCACAGACTTTATCCAAAAATGTAAGGATCTGACTTATAATCCATATATTGAAAAATTTTTAGAGTTAAGTGTATGTTGATATGTTCCTTAATTTAAGTTGAATTGTAAGTAATATAATTAAATGAATAAAATTTGATTAAAAAAGTTTCGGGATCCACTACAGATAAACATCTGTTACTAAAGTAACAATAAAATTACGGTTACCGATATTAATTAAGGAAACTGATACTTTAAAATAATTTTTATAGTAACTCTTTGTTTTATTAGTCTTACTAATAATATATTAGTATACTGTGTTGTTTTTATTTCGTCTACCTTTTTAGTCACTTTCTCGTAACAAGTATGTTTATTAATAAAGTAATCGATATAATAATAGTGTTACCCTTTATATCACCGTTCGACGGGTCTGTTGTAATTCTTTCTGTTAACCGTGGTAAATTTAATTTCAAATAAAACGATATAGAAGTTGTGTCATAAGTGTGTTTTATCAAAAGTATAAATAATGATGAAAATCTTTATAAAGAAATCTCTCCTTACTCACATAAGGGGTCTATACAAAAAAATACTCTCTATTCTTACGTGACTTTTCGTCGTCATCAAAAATATACCGTTAAAAGTTTAAGTCAGTAAATAAAAGAAAGACAAACCTCAGAATGTCCGAAAACTTACCGAAGGTTCGATCAAGGGTGGAATTAGATTAGGTTCAAAGACTAATACGAACTTACTATTATTCGTTTAATTTAAAGTCACCCTTTTACGTCAAACTGGGTTCAGTGAATCATATTAAAGTCGTAGTAGGTCAGTCTAGTCCTATTGACCCAACATTAAGACACTTAGGTTCGTCTCTTGAGTATCGGATTTCCTGTTGTTACATAAGAGTGTATTCAGACAGTCCCATAGTATTAACGGTAATAATTATTATTAGTCAAGTCAAGTCAAGTCAGAGAGTCAGCACAGGCTGAGAAACACTGGGGTACTTAACGTTTTTTACGTTACTCATAAACTTTTTAAAAGGTCCGTAATAGGTCACGTTGTACATGGTGTCATTTGGTATGATACTTCGTGATAAAATAGATAGATAGATAGATATATTAACAACAGCGACGAATCAGTGATTCAGTACAGGTTGTGAAAACACTGGAATACCTGACATTGGGTGGTTCGAGGAGACAAGCACCCTAAAGGGTTCGTTCTCATGACCTCACCCAATGGTAAAGAAAGAGGTCCCCGAGAAGAACTGAGTCCCTACCTTGTGTGTAAAGAACGTCATCATCCACCTAAGAAATGGTGACTCGACGTTTCCTTCTGGAGATGTAACACTCACCCTTACATTTAACCACGTCGGAGTCACCTCCTGTCATACCTCCAAGGAACTTTTTGGTTTTTATCTTGATGGTATACTAGGTCGTTAGGGTCAGGATCCGTATATAGATTTTTTATTTTTGAGAGTAAGTTTTTCTTTGTACGTAGGGTTCCGAGTATCGTCGTGATAAATGTTTTCGGTTCTATACCTTTGTTAGATTCACAGGTAGTCATCTACTTACCTATTTCTTCTACACCATGCATATATGTTACCTTATAATGAGTCGGTGTTTTTCTTACTTTACGGTAAACGTCGTTGTACCCACCCGGATTTCTAATAGTATAATTCATTCAGTCTCTCTCTTTCTATATACAGTATACTTTAGTGAATATCTTAGATTTTTCTACTACGTCTACTTGAAATGTTTTGTCTTTATCAGAGTGTCTGTATCTTCGGTTTGAATACCAATGGTTTAACCTTCTTATTTAATTTAGTACAGAACCAATTGTCTATTTACACACGTATGAGTCAGTGAGTCAGTAGATACTGAGAAACGTTGGGGTACCTGATATCGGGTGATCCGAGAAGATAGGTACTTTAAAAGGTTCGTTCTTTTGACGTCACCCAACGGTAAAGAAAGAGGTCAATTGTCTATGTGTGAGTCAAGGTAAATCATGTCAGTGAGTCAGTACATACTGAGAAACGTTGCGATCCCTGACGTCGTGTGGTCCGAAGGGACAGGTAGTGTTCGAGGGTCTCGAACGAGGTTGAGTACAGGT
The DNA here is from genome assembly GCA_006410555.1 of Capra ibex. Lineage (NCBI taxonomy): Eukaryota > Metazoa > Chordata > Mammalia > Artiodactyla > Bovidae > Capra > Capra ibex. Next base: position 226,181 of record SJYO01016727.1, read on the forward strand.
AGTTCAGTCACTACGGTAGGTTGGTAGAGTAGGAGACAATAGGGGAAGAGGAGGGTGGAAGTTAGAAAGGGTCGTAGTCCCAGAAAAGGTTACTCAGTCAAGAAGTGTAGTCCACCGGTTTCGTAACCTCAAAGTCGAAGTTGTAGTCAGGAAGGTCACTTGTGGGTCCTGACTAGAGAAAATCCTAACCGATCAACCTAGAGGAACGTCAGGTTCCCTGAGAGTTCTTAGAAGAGGTTGTGGTGTTAAGTTTTCGTAGTTAAACCCCATGAGAAAGATGGGGGAAGATTACAGATACAGTCTTCGAAAGAGATAGAAGAAATATGAAATTATTTTGAAATAATATGTTTTCGAGACTCACTAGTTCGGAAAAGAGACCGGGGTCTAACTTAAGAAGAGGAGACCTCCGGTTCCTAGGACCGCAGAAACGTACCAAGTTGTTGTTGGAAAGTAGAACCCCCGAGCAGACCTTAAGAAGTCCTGTTCTACTCTCGATTGTTAAGGTCGGAGTGAGGAAACTTGACATAGGACTTTTTGACCCTATCTAAACTAGGGGTCCCGAATTTCTTCTGTGTGGACCAGAAGGATACACTATGACGTACCGGCGCCATGGGTGACCTCCTGCCTCTTACCACTGGTCAACCTCCCAGAGAATTCATATTACGACAAAATGTTAATCTGGTCAAGACATCTTTTGTTCCCTTTACCCATCTTCATCGGATACACAACGGGAAAAAGAGAGACGTTTTATACGGTCTGAATACAGGATTTACATATCTAAACCCACACTGAGAAAGTCGCGGGAGGTCAGGAGGATGAAACGATCTACTCTACCTCCTGTTCTCTGTTTCTCTATTCCTTTTCGTCCAAAGAGGTTAGATAGGGACCCTAGTATACGAGTCTCGTAGGTCTCTCTGACTCATTGTCGGTGTGTTCGACAACGGAGAAGTACTCCGTGGGCGGCCCTCTTTATTAGTCAGATACTCTCAATTATTCGGAAAAAGAATAGTTCTTTATGTTTCTTAGTTTCTCCTAGACCCTCTGATAAATCTCCTGGGTCTTTTTATATAATCGTGAAAATTTTCACAATGAGACGAAATACTGGAATGAACCTTCCTACACTACATATAGAACCCTGTTTGCGACTGAGGGTTGAGTTTCTCAGCTCAAAACCCTTTTCACCAACGAATACCTCTACTTCCCGAACCATTAGTTAGTCATCCCTTCTCCCTCCTGCTCTATCGTCGGGAGGGGTGACTCTTAGTCCGTCAGAGTTGATCTCTTGTTCTGATCCCGATGTTGTGTCGATTTCCTTCTACCCTAGTCTCAGTAAAACAGTCTACATAAGAACTTCCTGAGTCCGTCCATGCTCGATTCGGAAATTTGATACCGTTTAACCGTTCGTATCTTTTCACTTCTCCCTTTGCACTAGAATTTTCTATCTAAAGAGTGAGTCAGTCGAGGTCTATAGGCGGTATTCGATAGTTTTGTCCGCATACCTGGTTTAGTCAGAAATCTATTAGACAATGTCGACCGAGTCTGTCAGATAATACCATCCCTTATGCTCCTTTTCTTTCTTTCCGTCTTTTTCTGTTTCTTTGTCCGCCTTCGGGAGCTTTACCTATACTTTTGGCAAGAATTTGTCGGACTCTTTTTACGGGTCTCCCTGGGTCCACTTTTTCACTACCCAAACGATAATGACACCTTTCCTCCCCGTAGAGTTCGCCTTATCGGGAGTCCGTAGATTCGGCGGGGGTACAGGCCAGACGTTTTCTAGTGTGACCTTCTCTCTGACGCGGGTCTCCGTATCCGAAGTCCCCAGCCTGAGAACTCTGTTTGTCCTGCCTTCCACGGGTCTTCAGGGGTCTGTTCGAGGGTAGGATTAATGTGAACTCCTTGGGGCCCATAATTATTGATACCCCCCGGTTAGGCAGCTAAAGGAAAATCTGTAACCCCGTTGAATAAGGCACGAATGACTTCGGGGACCGGGTGAAAGAAGGACTAGGTGATGACATTACTCTGACAGACCTGCTCGGTTTTCTACCCGGACTATTATATACACTCGGATGAAGACGACTGAGGTTTTCAGGACTCAGACGACAAACTAGGAGTTCTGTTACGGAAGGACAGGACCCGAGTGAGGATGTGACGGAAAGTATTAGTCAGATTGACGACCCAGACACCTCACGAGGGGAGAAGTAGTCACCTTCCGAAGGTACCACCTATAGAGGTGAAGTTCCTTTTCTCAAAGAGGTTCAGACGTTTATGGAAGTTGTTGTTAGTGTACACTACGGAGAAGAATTTGACTACTGTAGATTGTTAGGATTCTACCTGACTACATTGATACCTGTATTGTACTGAAAATTAAAACTAAAATTAAACAAAACTACTGATAAAACGGAATGCAGACATTGACATATTACCCCAAAAGATCGGTAGATTTTCGAAAATTAAATGTTTACCAACAGGTTCGAGGATACTCATAGTGTCGGAGGAGGTTGATAATGAACCCCGAGGACCTAGTCTCTGGGAGTTATACTCCCAATCCTCTTATAAAACGGACTTGTTAAATCCCTGGTGTGGGGATTTGTCGTCCTCCATCAATACCTTACTTTTGCTACGGGGAAAGGCAACCGTTGTATTAAGAGGATTTTCTTTTCCCCTTTTACTCTCTCAGTAAAGGATCCGTCCAACTATTCTTCAGATCCCCAGGGGTTCCTCCTCTCCCCAGACCTTAAGGGTTCCTCCTTCTTTCCTGTTTGAAAAAAAGGGGAGATATAAGGAATCCTAATACATAGGACGGACTTCTGTCGGAGACCTAATTTGGAAGACCGATTAGGACAATAGAATTTTAAATTTAATAACCTCATCCAGACCAGAAATGTTTCTAACATATTGTTATTACATAGGACGGACTCCTATCAGAGACCTAATTTGGAATACCGATTAGGCAATAGAATTTTAAATTTAATACCCTCATCCAGACCAGAAATGTTGGAGGTCTGTAAGAAACCTAAGTATGACGACGATGACGATTCAGCGAAGTCCGAAGTCAGCACAGGTTGAGACACGCTGGGGTATCTGCCGTCGGGTGGTCCGAGGGACCAGGGACCCTAAGAGGTCCGTTCTTGTGACCTCACCCAACGGTAAAGGAAGAGATTACGTACTTTCACTTTTCACTTTCACTTCAGCGAGTCAACACAGGCTGAAGGTCGCTGGGGTACCTGACGTCGGATGGTCCGAGGAGGCAGGTACCCTAAAAGGTCCGTTCTCATGACCTCACCCCACGGTAACGGAAGAGGTTCGTCGGAGAGGGTAAAGAGTGACAACAACCGAAGGAGAGGTAAAGACAGGACTGGTCAAGTCTGGGGAGAGGGTCCGCGGGAAGATATAGGAGAATCTGTTAGGGGAATCTACGGAGGGAGCCTCAGGGATACATGTGGAATTTGTGTCAAACGGGACTTGAGTAAAAAAGACGATTTGGACGAGAAGGGGAGGAAGGGATTGGGTCATTACCGGGGTGGTGCACGAGTCTCTAAGTAACCTCTCATATATTGAGGTAACGATTGTGATCGTTCGCACATGAGAAAGATGGGGAAAGACTACAGATATAGTCTTCGAAAGAGATAGAGGAAATATGAAACAATCCATCCATCTTATCCCTTTTCCTCAGGTTTTACCGTCACCGATGCTCTGTTCCTTCCAGTTTCCTTCCAGGCTCCTGGTCTCACTTCTGAAGTCCATCTTGTTTGTCGTGAGGACCGATTCGGGGTAAACGTATTCCGTCCGGGTCCACCTCCTTTTGTGTATATTTTCCTCCTCGGTTTCGTGAAAGAGGGAGGGAGAGAGAGGGAGGGGGTGCGCGAGGAGGTGAGAGAAGAGAAGCTCAGAAACCCAACCGTATGGGAGTACGAAGTTCCTACCTAAGAGGACGATAGAAGATTTATTTTATCTCGACATTGTGACTAAACGGATTCTCGATATTGTGTCAAACAGTTCTGGGTTCTCGACACTACGTGGTTCCCGAAATTACGGGTAACGAGGTTTAGAAACAACACTGTCCTGTTTCTTGGTTCCTTGTATGTGAGCACACTGTATGAAATTATTTTGAAATAATATGTGTGTGTGTGTGTCGCGTAGTTAAGAAGTCGTGAGTCGAAAGAAATACCAGGTTATGAGAGTAAGTATGTACTGATGACCTTTTTGGTATAGAAACTGATCTACCTGGAAACAACCGTTTCATTACATAGACGAAAAATATTACGACAGATCCAACCAGTATCACAAAGAAGGTTCCTCGTTCGTAGAAAATTAAAGTACCAACGTGAGTGGTAGACGTCACCAAACCCTCGAGGTGTTTTATCGGACAGTGACAAAGGTAACAAAGGGGGAGATAAACCGTACTCTACTACCCTGGTCTATGGTACTAGAGTCCAAGACTTAGAACTCAAAATTCGGTTGAGAAAGTGAGAGGAAAAAGTGAAAGTAGTTCTCCGAGGAGTCAATGAGAAGTGAAGGACGGGATTCTCATCGTAGTAGACGTATAGACTCCAATTAGAACTAAGGTCGAATACGAAGTAGGTCGGGTCGTAAAGTGTACTACATGAGACGTAAATTCAATTTATTCGTCATACTGTTATATGTCGGAACTGCATACGGAAAGGGCTAAACCTTTGTCAGGTAACAAGGTATAGACGAAGATTGACAAAGAAGAACTGGACGTATGTCTAAAAAGTCCTCTGTCCCTTCCACCAGACCATAAGAGTAGAGAAATTCTTAAAAGGTGTCAAATACACTAGGTGTGTCAGTTTCCGAAACCGTATCAGTTATTTCGTCTTCATCTACTAAAAGACCTTGTAAGAACGAAAAAGTTACTAGGTTGTCTACAACCGGTAAACTAGAGACCAAGGAGACGGAAAAGATTTAAGTCTCACTTATAAACCTTCAGGTACCAAGTACATGACAACGTCGTACCGAACCTCTTACAACTCGTAATGAAACGATCGCACACTCTACTCACGTTAACACACCATCAAACTCGTAAGAAACCGAAACGGAAAGAAACCCCAACCTTACTTTTGACTGGAAAAGGTCAGGACACCGGTGACAACTCAAAGGGTTTAAACGACCGTATAACTCACGTCGTGAAAGTGTCGTAGTAGAAGGCCCTAAACTTTATTGAGGTGACCTTAAGGTAGTGGAGGTGATCGAAACAAGTATCACTAAGAAGGATTCCGGGTGAACTGAAACGTAAGGTCCTACAAACCGAATTCACTCACTAGTGTGTTAGCACTAATAGACCCAGTACTTCTAGAAAACACATATCAAGAAGACACATAAGAACGGTGGAGAAGAATTATAGAGGACGAAGACAATCCAGATATAGAAAAGACAGGAAATAACACGGGTAAAATCGTACTTTACAAGGGAACCATAGAGATTAAAAGAAATTCTCTAGAGATAACAAAAGGAGATAAAGAAACGTAACTATTGACTTCTTCCGAAAGAATAGAAGAGGAACCATAAGAAACCTTGAAACGAAAGTTTACCCATATAGAAAGGAAAAGATGAAATGGAAATTGAAGAAAAGAAAAGAGTCGATAAACGTTCCAGAGGAGTCTGTTGGTAAAACGGAAAAGTGTGAAGAAAAAGAACCCCTACCAGAACTAGTGACGGAGGATATGTTACAGTGTATGGAGGTAGGTCTCAAGAAGTCCGTGAGACAGATAATCTAGATTAGGGAACTTAAATAAAGCAATGAAGGTGACATATTAACATTCCCTAAACTAAATCCAGTATGGACTTACCAGAGATTTTAGTGACATCTACTACTGACGTTGGTACTTTAATTTTCTACGAATGAGGAACCTTCCTTTCAATACTGGTTGGATCTATCGTATAACTTTTCGTCTCTGTAATGATACGGTTGTTTCTAGGGATATCAATTCCGATACCAAAAAGGTCACCAGTACATACCTACACTCTCAACCTGACACTTCTTTCGACTCGCGGCTTCTTAACTACGAAAACTTGACACCACAACCTCTTCTGAGAACTCTCAGGGAACCTGACGTTCCTCTAGGTTGGTCAGGTAAGATTTCCTCTAGTCGGGACCCACAAGAAACCTTCCTTACTACGATTTCGACTTTGAAGTCATGAAACCGGTGGAGTACTCTTCTCAACTGAGTAACCTTTTCTGAAACTACGACCCTCCCTAACCCCCGTCTTCCTTTTCCCCGGCTGTCTCCTACTCTACCGACCTACCGTAGTGGTTGAGCTACCTGCACTCAAACTCACTTGAGGCCCTCAACCACTACTTGTTCCTCCGGACCACACGACGTTAAGTACCCCAGCGTCTCAGCCTGTACTGCCTCGTTGACTTGACTTGACTTGACTTGACTTGACTTACCGGATGACTAAAAGAGATGAAAGAAGTCAATTTCAGACTTAAACCGTTATTCCTCAAGTACTAGACTCGGTCAGTCGACGACCAGAACAAAAACGACTGATATATATCAAAGAGATGGTAGACGACGTTTCTTATATTAGTTAGACTAAAACTACAACTGGTAGACCACTACAGGTACACATCTCAGAAGAGAACACAACAACCTTTTCCCACAAACGATACTGGTAACGTATAAGAACGTTTTGAGATAATCGGAAACGGGACGAGGTAAAACATGAGGTTCCGAGTTAAACGGACAATGAAGTCCATATAAAAACGAAAGGCGAAAACGTAAGGTCAGGGGACATTACTTTTCCTGTAGAAAAAACACACACAATAAAGATCTTCTAGAACATCCAGAAGTATCTTGACAAGTTGAAGTCGAAGAAATCGTAATGACCAACTCCATATCCGAACCTAATGACACTATAACTTACCAAATACAACCTTTACTTGTCTCTAGTAAAACAGTAAAATCTAAAGTGAGTTCATGACGTAAAACCTGAGAAAACACCGATAAGGTCAAGAAGGTTCCCTAAGAACGGGTGTCATCACCTATATTACGGTAGACTTAATTTAAGTGGGTAGGGTAAGGTAAAATCAAGTGACTAAGAATTTTTACAACTACAAGTGAGAACGGTAGAGGACAAACTGGTGATAAATGGAGCTAAGAATCTGGAGTAAGGTCCAAGGATATATTATAACAAAAAATAGAGTTATAACTCGATTACAGTCGTAAAATGAAAAGTACTAATGAAAAATGATTCAGAAAGTATTTTATATAAATTTTAATGTACAAAAGGTCATGTATGTAGTTGGATGTAAATGGAACTGTGTCTTAAATTATTGACTACGTATAGGTCATTAGGTTATCGGAAAGAAGTGATCTTCTCTCTCTTCATCCAACGGTATACTTTTAAGTCTTTATCAAAAGTGGTACCCCCTCGATCATGAGTTCCGATCTCAAAGATGGGTGGTATGACGTGATATTCCCTGTAAGTACACAAAAAATTCTGTCTTTATAGGGTGGATCTTATTGAATATAAAAAATAAACGTATTTTATTTAGGACTTTTTTGAAGTTCCCTTTAATATACACCTTCCAAATTTAATGAGTTTCACTATAACGAGTCCTTAATCCTTACTGGATTTAAATCCTTAGAAACTTATCAAATGTTGAAATCAAAGTTAGAGGATTTATAAAGTGAGATGAGTTTAAACTACTGTAGCATCTTCAATCGATGACGACTTGTTCCTGCTGTATGTTTCTCTTTCAGGGACTGGATCACCTAACAATAATTAATCAAACTAAACCAATTTATTCAAGTGGTAGTTGATTTAATTTCTTTTATTGTTTAACTCTCCTTCTTTACTTGTCTACCCTTCGATGGTATACGAACACTGTGTGTGAATTAACTATTATTAATTCGTTAATACCTTACCTTCTTTTACGATTAAGTCTACAGATACCGTAAACTTTACGGACAAATATTTTGACACAGTAAATATTACCTATGACAAGGTGAGCCGGGGACTTAATCGATGTTCATAACTTCCGTTTCCTTTCTTTAGTGAGGTCACAAAAGATTACGTCGGAGTTCGTGACTGGTGTAAATAATTCGTAAATTTTTTATGTGTCTAAGATACTGTTTACACCTTCATTATTTGTATTTAAAATACAAAATGTATTTTTATTTTAGAATAAGAACCAGAGTTCTGTCGATAACTCTACAAATACTTACCACTACCTGTAATATAATCATCGTGGAAAGTGTACCGAACTGACGAAATACCTTAAATCTGAAATCAACGAGTAAGTATGTCCCTTCGGTCCGTTCCAGACACAAGTTTTGTAGTAAGTACAAGATTCTTGTTACCACAATACTGAGGGTTTAAAATGAAAAAATACAAAGAGAAAATGGATTAGATGAGAAAAGATAGAACAGTAATATTCATATACGGAAAGAAACGAACAGATTGAGAGAATTCTTGAAATGAAGTGTAATCTCCTGACAAAGGAGAACTAAATAAATAGGATGTCCAGTTAATAATCTTTCTATTTGGTTAAAGGATAACAGTGTTGATCAAACGAAGAAAGTTACTTTTTTTCTTTTCCTTCTTCGGTCGATCGTTGTGACTTAACGTCACTAGAAATTTTACAATAAAAATGACAGTAAAACAAAACAATAGTATCATGGACGGAACGTATTTGTTTAAACTGTAACTAGAAGGATTTGTAAAAATACCATTCCATTATTTAATCTATCTTAAATATCTTTAAGGACGAGTCTATGTCATAACTAAGGAGTTTGATGGACTTCGTTCGTTTAAAGGTCATGACCTATTTTAAACTAATTTATGGGTCACAGTTTCTTATGGTAAATAAAAGTAATTCCACCCATTTATTCGTACACGTTATGGCGTTTTACACGGAAACTCCGTATTTTTTACTAATCGGAGGGAGTGAACTTAAAGTAGTGTCTTAGACTTTAGATACTGTCCATTATACGATGGATTATTTGTTCAAGTTCTTTTACAAAGGACTTAAGTCGAAGATTCCGACGATATTGTTTTACGATCTCTTCCTCTGACGATGACGACGACGATTCAGTGAAGTCAGTACAGGTTGAGACACACTGGGGTATCTGTCATCGGGTGGTCCGAGGGGGCAGGGACCCTAAGAGGTCCGTTCTTGTGACCTCACTCAACGGTAAAGAAAGAGGTTACGTGCTTTCACTTTTCACTTTCACTTCAGCGAGTCGACACAGACTGAGAAATCGGTGGGGTACCTGACATCGGGTGGTCCGAGGAGGCAGGTACCCTAAAAGGTCCGTTCTCATGACCTCACCCCACGGTAACGGAAGAGGCTCTCTTTCTCTGATCTATCGAATTTTTTGTTTAAAAACGAAAAAGAGTGTCAAGACCTCCTGTATTTAAGATCTAGTTCCACGATCGACACAACCAAAGAAGGTTCCGAGGAAAGTAACTGAACATTTACCGTTAAAGAGGTATATGAAAGAGTACCAAAAACGAGACATAAAAAAGGATTCAAGTTTAAAGAAGAAAAGTATCCCTTTAGTTAGTATGACCTAATCCCAGGTGGGATTAATGGAGGAAGATTAAATTAATGGAGAAATCTTTGGGGTACGGGTTTATTTCGGTGTAAAACTCCATGACGTCCAATCCTGAAGTTGTATAGTTAAACCCCCTTGTGTCGGTTATTGTATCGGATTCTTAACTCTTGTAGACCATTTAGTAGACGTCCAATCCTGAAGTTGTATAGTTAAACCCCCTTGTGTCGGTTATTGTATCGGATTCTTAACTCTTGTAGACCATTTAGTAAAAATGAAATTTTATAAAAATACCGTTAATAGATGTCCACGTACGTAAAAAAATTTTTAATCACTAGAGTCAGTAAACTCACCCGAAGGAACCACTGAGTCTGTCATTTCTTAGGCGGACGTTACGTCCTCTGGGACCGAGTTAAGGACCCAACCCTTCTAGGCGACCTCCTCGCGTACCGTTGGGTGAGGTCATAAGAACGGACCTCTTAGGGGTACCTGTCTCCTCGGATCGTCCGTATCAGGTACCCCAGTGTCAGTCTGTGTTGACTCGTTGATTCGTGTGTATCGACTAAACGTTATAACAAAGGTTCCTATATAACATATCGTGTCCCTTATTATCGGTAATAGACCTTATTGTAAATCACCTCATATTAGATATTTTTATTGTGAGACTCTCTGTTTTTGTTTTTCATGTTATGAACGAACTGAAAATATGTGACTAAAGATATTGAGGGAAAGAGTATCAGAAAGGGGTACAAACGTATTCTAAACCATCTTTCGTATAAAAGATTCATTGTATAACTTGTGATTACTGTAGGGTCCGAGGTTTGGTTCATAAAATAGAATAAGTTTTTGTATTGGTCATTATTTACTTCGTAAAATACAATAATAAAAGGTAAAGTGTGTTTTTCTTAAATTTTGAACCACATTTATTAAATAGTTTCTAATTGTTTTCATCGTTCACATCTCGAACTAAAGTTTGGGACCCATAGATTGAGGTGTCAGTAAAAGAATTCGAGACGTAAGATGATGAAGATGACTCCTTAGTTTTAGAGTAGTTTTAAACTTCTTCTTACGTAAGTCAGAATTCATAGTACACTCAACGTCCAAAAGTATATGTAGGAAATATTCTGACTCCTCTCAGACAAATAAAAGGATGAGACGACTCTCAAAATAAAAAGAGGGTATTTAATATAACTTGAAACAGTTTACGAAACAATAGATGATTTTATTAGTATTGAAAAAGAGAAAAATAAAACCAAAAACCACGTCACCTCAGATGAACCAAACTTTGGTCCGTACAGCAATCGTAAGTTGTGTTTAATGAATCTTTTATATGAAAGATGGCTTAGATCCCTTTGAACCCTCTTTTTGACACTCTTTCCCCCAATTTCATATGAAAAAGTGACGTTATTAAAAGTCTCTATTCTTACTTCTTCTATGGTATTTATAAAAAACTCAATTGTGCATCTTGAACTTCTAATATATAATGATTTCGTCTCATCGAAATGACTCCCCCGTAATGATATCATAGTCGTTCATCCACATACATTCGGTATCAATCTGAAAGAACAAATTTCCTGTTTGAAAACACGGTTCACTTTTATATATGTCTATAAACAATGGGACAATGACTACTACACCGAATTGTCTGTACCTTTGATCAGAGGTGACCCCAGTTCGTATCACTAAAAAACCTCCTTCTACCCCACCTAATCCCACCCTCTTCCTTCTTAAACTCTCGATTAAGAGAGACTTTTTATTGATTACACCTATAAAAAACGGAACACGATGTTAATCCAAGTGAGATCATTTGTAGTTATGATTAATGGACTCGATAAATGTCTTCGTCGGTGTATTTAGAAGTTACTCTCAAAGTCGGTGTTCGTAGATTTCTACCTATCTTTTAGTATCGTTATTTAAAAATCAGTATCGTTCTAAAGAATGAGACCATGATAAATCCTGTATTCAAAGATCGACTTAAGGAGTCTTTATAAATGTAAAATGAATTATAATCCATGACCTACGAATCGAAAGAACTGGACCGATACAGACCGAACTGAAGAGAACGAAAAAGACGGTAACCGGGTACAAACAAATATTCTTGTGTCCTCCTTTGTGAAGTTGTTGTAAGTATCCGGTTTCGTTCCATATGCCCATATACTTTATCCAAATAAGTTCCCGGGCATCTTCGTTTATCCCATCTTTTCAGAGTTCATGATCCTAGGAACTTCATTGTCGAGACTCTTACATCGTTATCAACAACGTTACGTTCACAACATTAAGGTACGGTGTGATTCGTGGGGAACCTTTGTGATCAGGTGTGTCAAGTCAGTGAGCTAGTACAGGTTGAGAAACGTTAGGGTACCTGACTTCGTGCGGTCCGAAGGGACAGGTAGTTGTTGAGGTTCTCTAATGAATTTGAGTACGGGTAGCTCAACCACTACGGTAGGTTGGTAAAGTAGGAGAGGGGAAGAAGAGGATCGAAGTTAGAAAGGGTCGTAGTCCCAGAAAAGGTTATTCAGTCAAGAAACGTAGTCCACCGGTTTCATAACCTCAAAGTCGAAGTCGTAGTCAGGAAGGTTACTTATAAATCTGACTAAAGGAAATCTTAACTGACCAACCTATAGGAACGTCAGGTTCCCTGAGAGTTCTCAGAAAAGGTTGTGGTGTCAAGTTTTCGTAGTTAAGAAACCGTGAGTCGAAAGAAATGTCAGGTTGATAGTGTAGATATGTACTGATGACCTTTTTGGTATGGAAACTGATCTACCTAGAAACAACCGTTTCATGTCACTAAAATCTCGGGTTCTTTTATTTCAGACAGTTACAAAGGTAACAAAGGGGTAGATAACGTTACTTCACTACCCTGACCTACGGTACTACAACCAAAAGACTTACCACTCAAAATTTAGTTGAAAAAGTCCGAAGAGAAAGTGACAGTAGTTCTCCAAGAAATTAAGAAGAAACAAAAGACGGCATTCTCACCACAGTAGACGTATTGACTCCAATAACTATAAAGAGGGTCGTTAGAACTAAGATCGATCACGAAGTAAGTCGGGTCGTTTGGAGTACTAGATGAGATGTAAATTTAATTTATGCGTCCTACTGTTATATGTCGGAGTTGTATGAGGAAAGGGTTAAACCTTGGTCAGACAACAAGGTACAGAAGAAGATTGATAACAAAGAACTGGACGTATGTCTAAAGAGTCTTCCGTCCCTTTCACCAGACCATAAGGGTAGAGAAATTCTTAAAAGGTGTCAAACAACACTAGGTGTCTCAGTTTCCGACACCACATCAGTTATTTCGTCTTCATCCACAACAAACACCTTGAGAGAAAGAAAAAGTCACTGGGTTGCCTATAACCGGTAAACTAGAGACCAAGGAGACGGAAAAGATTTAGGTCGAACTTGCAAACCTTCAAGTACAAAGTACATGACAACTTCAGATCGAACCTTTTAAAACTTGTAATGTAAAGATCGCACACTCTACTCACTTTGACACACCATCAAACTTGTAAGAACTCGTAACGGAAAGAAACCCTCACCTTACTTTTAACTAGAAAAGGTCAGGACACCGGTGACGACTCAAAAGGTTTATACGACTGTACAACTCACGTCGTTAAAGTGTCACAGTAGAAAGTCCTAAGCTTTATCGAGTCGACCTTAAGGTAGTGGGGGTGATCGAAACAAGTATCACTAAGAAGGATTCCGGGTGAACTTAAACGTAAGGTCCTACAGACCGAGATCCACTCACTAGTGTGGTAGCACCAATAGACTCAGTACTTCTAGAAAACACATATCAAGAAGACACATAAGAACGGTGGAGAAGAATTATAGAAGACGAAGACAATCCAGGTATAGTAAAGACAAGAAATAACACGGGTAGAAACGTACTTTACAAGGGAACCATAAAGATCAAATGAACTTGTCTAAAGATCAGAAAGGGAAGATAATAAAAGGAGATAAAGAAACGTAACTATTGACTCCTTCCGAAAGAGTAGAGAGACACCATAAGAAACCTTAAGACGTAAGTCTACCCATATAGAAAGGAAAAGAGGAAACGGAAATCGCAGAGAAGAAAAGAGTCGATAAACATTTCGGAGGAGTCTCTTGGTAGAACGAAGAAAAAGGACCCCTACCAGAAATGGTGACGGAGGACATGTTACAGTGTTTGGAGGCAGGTCTCAAGAAGTCCGTGAGACAGATAGTCTATATTAGGGAACTTAGACAAACAGTCAAGATGACGTATTAGCATTCTATAAACTAAACCCAGTTTGGACTTTCCAGACCTTTTCCAGTTAAAAGTAAGGTTAGATTTTCTTTCCGTTACGTTTCTTACGAGATTGATCACGTGTTAACGTAAGTAGAGTGTGTGATCATTTCATTACGAGTTTTAAGAGGTTCGGTCCGAAGTTGTTATACACTTGGTACTTGAAGGTCTACAAGTTCGACTAAAATCTTTTCCGTCTCCTTGGTCTCTAGTTTCACGGTTGTAGGTGACCTTGTACCTTTTTCGTTCTCTCAAGGTCTTTTTGTAGATAAAGACGAAATAACTGAAACGGTTTCGGAAACTGACACACCTAGTGTTATTTGACACCTTTTAAGACTTTCTCTACCCTTATGGTCTCGTGGACTGGACGGAGAACTCTTTGGACATACGTCCATTCCTTCGTTGTCTATCTTGACCTATCCCATCTTGTCTGACCAAGGTTTGTCCTTTTCCTCATGTAGTTCCGACATATAAAAGTGGTACGAATAAATTGAATATACGTCTCATGTAGTACTCTTTGCGACCCGACCTTCTTCGCGTTCGACCTTAGTTCTAACGGCTCTCTTTATAGTTATTGGAGTCTATACGTCTACTGTGGTGGAAATACCGTCTTTCACTTCTCCTTGTTTTCTCGGAGAACTACTTTCACTTTCTCCTCTCACATTCTCAACCGAATTTCGAGTTGTAAGTCTTTTGTTTCTAGTACCGTAGACCAGGGTAGTGAAGTACCCTTTATCTACCCCTTTGTCACCTTTGTCACAGTCTCAAATAAAACGCCTTGAGGTTTTAGTGACGTCTACCACTGACGTCGGTACTTTAATTTTCTACGAATGAGGAACCTTCTTTTCAATACTGGTTGGATCTATCGTATAAGTTTTCGTCTGTAATAAAACGGTCGTTTCCAGGTAGACACCAAAAAGGTCACCAGTACATACCTACACTCTCAACCTGACACTTCTTTCGACTCGTGGCTTCTTAACTACGCAAACTTGACACCACAACCTCTTCTGAGAACTCTCAGGGAACCTGACGTTCCTCTAGATTGGTCAGGTAAGACTTCCTCTAGTCGGGACCCACAAGAAACCTTCCTTACTACGATTTCGACATTGAGGTCATGAAACCGGTGGAGCACGCATCTAAACTGAGTAACCTTTTCTGAGACTACGACCCTCCCTCAACCCCGTCCTCCTCTACCCCTACTGTCTCCTACTCTACCGACCTACCGTAGTGGCTGAGTTACCTGTACTCAAACTCACTTGAGGCCCTCAACCACTACCTATCCCTCCGGACCGTACGACACTAAGTACCCCAACGTTTCTCAGCCTGTGCTGACTCGTTGTCTTGACTTGACTTTCCAGGACACCAAAAGGGACGAAAGATGTTAATTTCAGACTTAAACCGTTATTCCTCAAGTACTAGACTCGGTGTCAGTCGAGGACCAAAACAAAAACAACCGACATATCTCGAAGAGGTAGTAGACGACGTTTCTTATATTAATTAGACTGAAGTCATAACTGGTAGACCACTACAGGTACACATCTCAGAAGAGAACACAATAATCTTCTCCTTCAAACGATACTGATCACACAAGAGAACCGTTTTGACATAATCGGAAACGGGACGAAGTAAAACATGAGGTTCCGGTTTAAAAGGACAATGAGGTCCATAGAGAAATGAAAGATGAAAACGTAAGGTTAGGGGATATTACTTTTCCCGTAGAAAAAACACACAATAAAGATCTTCTAGAACATCCAGAAGTATCTTGACAAGTTGAAGTCGAAGAAGTCGTAATGACAACTCCGTATCTGAACCTAATGACATTATAACTTACCAAACGGAACCTTTACTTGTCTTTAGTAAGACAGCAAAAACTATAACGTAGGTTCATGACGTAAAACCTGAGAAAACAACTGGTACTACCGATGAGGTAAAGAAGACTCCCTAAGAAGGGACGTCTTCATCTATATTACCAGTAGACCCAATTTAAGTGGGTAAGGTCAGGTAAAATAAAGTGACTAAGGATTTTACAGCCACAAGTGAGAACGGTAGAGGACAAACTGGTGAAGGTTAAATGGAACGAAGTACCTGGATTGTAAGGCCGAAGGGTACGTTATAACGAGAAATATCGTAGTCTGAAATGAAGGTAGTGGTCAGTCTAGGTGTTGACCCACGACAAAAACGAAACCGAGGTAGAGAAGTAAGAAAGACCTCAGTAAAGAGGTAAGAAAAGGTCATCGTATAACCCGTGAATGATTGGACCCCTTAAGTACAAAGTCAAACTTTTATAAATCACCTTTGTGATTCTGAATTAAATTTAGTGTTTTCTTTCTTATGGTAATTCGAGGGGACGGGGAGGTTTTGTGTGTAGTGTGTCATTCCGTGTCCCAAAAGGGATATATTTCCCATTGTAGTGTCATTTACAGTCAAATATGTCTACCACTTTTCCCCCATATAATATTTTTTCTCTGATATTACTTTGTAATAAAATAAAAATATACTTTTTCTGTGTTTTATAAAAACATCAGTAGAGTATCATAAATACTCTTTTTCTTTATTGTAGGAACACTCCAGTGAAAACTAGAAAAAAATTAATCGAAGGATTTCTACAAGTGTCACTAAAATAAATATAAAAGGGAAAAAGACAAAGTTTATAGAAAGATGATTAATGGAAGAGTGAGATCGTTTGGAATTTCATTTTAGTACTTTGTTACTGAGTAACACAAAATTGTGACCATAAAATTTTCGATACCTTCAATAACTCTACGTACATTTATATCCGGTAAACTCCTGTCCGTTTTAGTGATGTCATAGACTAGATCCACCTCGAAACCATTGATCGTTCCGTGTGTCCTTGTGTCATTATGACAAGGTCTTTCTTACGTAATAGTATTTTAAGAATCTTTTATTTACACAGTAATTTTTACCGGTACAGTTACTGAATTTTTTTTATTAAGAACCTATTGATAGTGTAAAATAAAGTAAAATGATCAGGTTTGTTTCGTTCCTAAAACTTACAATTATATACTTCACTATTCACATTCAGAACGTTTCTACAAATTCCATGTAACCAAAATTTCACAAAATGGATAAAGATTATATAACAACGGTAAGAGGTTACCGAGTCGACCAATTCTTGGACAGACGGTTAAGTCCTCTACGTTCTCTACGTCCAAGCTAGGGACCCAGTCCTCCTAGGGGACCTCTTCCTTTACCGTTACGTAAGGTCATAAGACCGGACCTCTTAGGGTACCTGTCTCCTCGGACCAACCGATGTCAGGTGCCTCAACGTTTTCTCATCCTGTACTGAATCACTGATTTGTTGTTGTTGGTGTTTTTGATTATAATCATTGGTGACATACCCTGAAAAGAAATAATACAAAACCATAAAGTGGAATTGTCTATACTTACGTCTCGTTTACAATCGTATAAATGGCTACGGCCGTTTTCGTCCATTATTGGACCCTCGGGAACTTGGAGAGCGTATAATAGTCAGCACAGACTGAGACGTTGAGGTACCTGACGTCGGGTGATCCGAGGAGACAGGTACACTAAAGGGTCCGTTCTTATGACTTCGTCCAACAGTAAAGGAGGAGTTTCCTTAAAAGGGACTGGGTCCCTAGCTTGGACGTAGAGGATGTAGAAGACGTAACCGTCCGTCTAAGAAATGGTGACTCGGTGGACCTTTCAATTAAGTATCATAATGAGTTTAAACGGAGCAATTTCGTTCTCATTCTTCAATTCTGTAATTCTTCGTGTTGTTGTTGTCGTTTCATAGGCATATAAAAAACAATGTACATCTTTTACGATCCACTTTAAATAAATCTCTTTTTTTACAAATAATCAAATTTTGACTTTTCATGTTACACATAATTAGAATTAATACCTAATTGTCTCCAGAGTTTAATAAATTGGTATTTTATTCATACGGGAGAGGTTAGAAAGATTTGACATAGGGATTTTATCCGAGATAAGAGTCCAGACGTAATAAATATCTTATAACCAGTGTCAAGGTAGACCATGTGTAAGAGAACGGATATAGTAGACTATTCCCCTTCAAAAGAAAGGGGTTATTGAGTTCCTTTTCGAGACTTTAATCTAATGTAACTGAAGTAACCGACTGAACCCGTTACAGGAAGTAGACAGTTTGATAGTACCCGTCGTCCTCTACCACGACTGGTCGTGTTGTCTCCAGTATTCAAGGTGTCAATCATGACCCCTATCTGATTCAAAGTAACCTCGTAGATCCTATTAAAATGGTGCTGTCTAATTTCATGATTACGATTTTATTGCTCACCTGAACACCGACGATTTGTTGTTTGTCGGATATTGGTGGAACTTGCTTTATCCGAGGACTGTTTACGCGGAAGGTGGGGATGTAAGGGGGTTCTGAGTACACCTCTCTTATTCTCATCAGTAACATTCTTCACCGATTTGTATCCGGAGACACTAAGTGTAGAACAAATGAACCTAGGACAAAACTCCCACTTGGGTATCCGATCGAGGAACATATTTGTTCACTGTGGATTTTGTGGTTTCGACGGTTCCATGTTTGATCTTCCACAGTAGTGGTAAAATATACAATAGTCGGTGTAGGTGGAACTTTTTCCTGTTGGTGCGTCTCATCGTCCGGAGTCTCAGTCAATACGTACACATCAACTTACCCGAAAGTCACAGTAGTAATAATCGACATGGGATACTTTATATTTTATTAGGATTAAAACTTATTCAGTCGACAACCTACGAATGAAAACAGTAAGTTATATCCCGTACGGTCCCATTAAATCCCATGCTGTAAATGTGTCTGTTTGTGTGTCTGTGTGAAAAATTAAAGTCGATTTTTAAATCCAGAAGATTTGGTCCGTGTAAAATCTTGTGAATAAGATGATCGTCTTTCCGTGACCACGTACACGTTCCCTACACGGAATTTATCCTATAACAAAGACAGAAATTCCTTGAGAGTAAGATTGTTATTAGTATTCTAATGGTTGTCCGTGATTCAATAAGTATTTAAGGACCATTGAATGGACTGTTATTGAGTAAATTAAAAGTACGGTCCGTACATAAGATTCCTGACGATAATAGAGGTAAAATTCTTACCCCTTTATCCCAGTATTCCTCTAACTCGATTATTCGCCGTCTAAATTTATATCCCTGAGACTAAGTTTTCTGTCTAAAGAATTAATAAGACACTATGAGATGTCAGATGATCCTTTTTATCTCTTCATCTCGTAGTGAGATCCCCCTTCTTTTCGAACGTTTGTGTACAAAGTCCTCTTCATTACACAGTATCGTTTACATACTAATACCATCCTTTTAGACCCATTACTCAGGTATAATGTACCCTTTAACTTCCGTAGTAAAAGAGAAACACTACTAAGATCCTACCAAACAACTGTAGTAATGAAAAACACAGAAGTCGACGTGAGAGTAGTACGAAATAATATCGTGAAGTGTGTTGAATATCATTACCTAAACAAATGTTCAAAGTTGAGGAGGTAATCTGTCATTAAATAGTGTCTCGTTCCTGGTTCAGAGAAAGTGCTAACTTACGTATGGTAAATTGAGATACTTGTGTTTTCTTTATAAATATACATTCGTTTAAGTGTAATTCTTGTGAAGAAAGTGACCTTCGTTTTATAAATTTGGTGGTTTCTTCTATAAACGTTGGGGTCTATATACGAATAAAATGAAGTTTATTGAGGTTTCTTACTCAATCAATTAAATGTTTGTTTTTTTGACGAGAATTTCGAAAATGTAAATTTATATATTCGAACGAGATGAAAGCATATACTCAACTTACGGGATTTTGGTCTCAAGGTACAAAGATGATATCGTAGGGAAGGTATTATCTGTCTTGAGATGAGTATCTACCTGAATGGTCCACAGAGTCATCATTTCTTAGACGGACGGTTACGTCCTGTACGTCTTCTGTGCCCAAGTAGAGACCCAGTCCTTCTAGGGGACCTTGTCCTTTACCGTTGAGTAAGGTCATAAGAACGGACCTTTTAGGGTACCTGTCTCTGATACCACCCGATATCAGATATCCCAGTGTTTCTCAGTCTGTTCTGACTCACTGACTCGTGTGTTGTTATAAGTATATATAGAGTTTTATGATGGTCTTTCAGTAACTGTTATGTATTTTATAGAAGGGGGTAGAAACTATATGGGTAAATGAAAGAAGATAGATATTGACGATTTAAAATAAATCTTTATTCAGGACACGGGAAGTATCAAAGATGTTTATACAGTATTATGGAAGAACTGTAATAATACACTTAAAGGTCCCAGTCTATTTCACCTGTAGACATACAGATAAAGGTTCTATAAATAATTCATTTATTAACACCCCTTACATGATGATAAATCTCAGTGTAAAGACTTTCTATGTTTATTTTTGTTCGATACCGAATAATAATACCCACGATATTACTTTTAACGTTCTACGACACCTTTGATAGATTGGGTGTCCTTTCTTTCTTTTCTATACTTGAACCCATAAAGTTTTCGTCTAGTCAAAATGATATTTTTCTACTACCATTTTACCTCATTCTTTGACAGTCTCTCATCTTTCCGTCTGATCTTAACAAGAGTGGTCTCGTTGTTCAAACATAAAAGTAGATTAATATTCCCTTTCTCACTTGTAAAATTCCATCGTCCAACTACATTTAGAATAACGTAAAAATTCTTGTAAATTTTACAAGAATTTTGTACGGACGACGCACCTCTTACTAGACATCATCCTTCGTACCTAAATTGAAGATTTCTACATAACTATATTAGTTGAGGTCCAAAAGGATAGAAGTACCCACGTTGATCGTTGAGTCTAAACATAGATCTTTAGGTGAGTTTTATTACAATTAGTGCGTTTTTCAGTTGCTGAAAATCAAGGAAAAGTTCCCGATATCTATTATAAGACCTGGGTTAGGAAACTCGACAAAACGTCTATGACTTTGGGGGTGTTCCACCTTCTTCAATTGACAACCGACGAGTGTTCGTCCTTCTGGGGTCTCACTAACCTGTCTACCAACTACTACAACTGAGGGATAATGTAACTGATGGAACAATAGTTGGTCAGTCTTCTTACAGGTGTCAGACTAGGGTATGGTGTGTTGGGAGAGGTAATGGGACAGAAATTTTTAGAAAGGGACTTTCGAACTCAAGATCAGAGAACTCGTAATCGATGGACCTGAGGAACGGACCATAGGACATTATTTGTGACGTGAAAGAAAGTGAAGTTGAGTTGCCGTCATCTGACTGAATGATGTAAGTACGTCCTCTAGGTTCAAGTCAAACTATTACATAAGTGCCCACAAATTTTATTACGACAAAAAAGTCAATGAAAAGGTTATACACGATGAATTGACTAGAAACTATTTAGCAAAAGAGGAAGTTTCAATTTTCATTATGAGATAGATTGAACCGGAGTATCCGTTTACTAAGACTTAAGTCTCTTACTTTCGTAGTTCCACTCCGTGTCATACTAGACAAAGTCACATAAAAAGTAATTTTACCTTAAAGAACTCAAGATCTATTCTATTTACCGACACTCCCAAACAATACCCGCAAAGACTAAAAATTTTGTAAGAGAACTTTAGGGACTTATACTAATTCAGTTTTTCACTTTCACTTTCTTTCACTTCAGCGAGTCAGGACAGGTTGAGAAACGCTGGGGTGTCCGATATCGGATGGTCCGGGGAGGCAGGTACCCTAAAAGGTCCGTTCTCATGACCTCACCCAACGACAAAGGAAGAGGTCCCCTAGAAGGGCTGGGTCCCTAGTTTGGGCCCAGAGGACGTGACGTCCGTCTGTGAAATGACAGACTCGGTGGTCCCTTCAGACTATTTCAGTTTCGAACAATAAATAAGTTGTATAACTGAGTTTTCATTTCGTGACAAAGGTATGAAACATTATTAATCGTGATTCGTAATAAGTTAGTAGTTAGAAATAAAACCTTTCAAAACAAGGAAAATTTTACACATGTCTGTATTCGTTTAGAATACTTTTGTTAACGACGTTATTTAAGTAAACAGATGACGGAGTGTCTTTGTACTAATCATTTTATGATACAACATAATAAAGAATTGAGAAACCCAACTCAAATTACAATCATAAAGAATTGAGAAATTTACCTAAATGTAGTGGTGTAAATATTTGAGACTCTTCATTATAAAAAGATCCTTTATGTATAGTAAGTAATAAAATCTTTACATTGTTTTTATTTATGAAGAAGTCTCCAGTGTATATGTATATATACACTGTATATATATACCATTCGTAACAAAAAAGTGTTTGTAACAACAGGGTCACAAAATCAATACTTAATACTTACAAATTACCCATTTTACTGAGTAACCTGACTGAGTTACCTGTACCCAAACCCACCTGAGACCCTCAACCATTACCTGTCTCTCCGGACCACACGACGTCAAGTACCCCAGCGTTTCTCAGTCTGTACTGACTCGTTGACTTGACTTGACTTACCCATTTTATAGATACCACCCGAAATATTATGATCTTATATATTTTCTTTATGACATTATAAAGGGTCGCATCAAAATTATATAATGTGAAAAATTTACCTGATTCGAAATCTCCTGAGTAAACCGAATGTGATATACTCACTAATACAAATTTAATTTTCTTAGAAAGGTATACTTAACAATTCTACTGGGTCTTAATACATTTAACTTCATGTCTTACTGTCTTTTAAATTGAAAGTTAACAAACATATAAAAATGTTTTTTCAAAAAGAATTTTATTAAAATTCTACAAAGTCGATTAAAATATGTATTATAAGTCAAAACGTCTTAATCGACTTAAATTATAAATTTCTTTGGGTTTGTTAACTCCGAATTTGTGTTAACTGTAAATTTATGGAAGTTACACTTTGTATTCTAGACTTTCGCTAAAAGTCTAAAGTTGGGAAGTGAATTAAATCTAAATCAATACATGAATGACGATCTTTAGAGTTATCTTTTCTATTAAAACCATAACGTGTCTATATCAATTATATAGGTTGTCCAACCAAGTTGTCGGTCAAGACATGTTAGAGTGACATAAACAACAGTAAGAAACTTGAATACTAGATAAATAGAATTATAGTGTAACAACTCTATCCTCGATTTTACGTACAAGGTCTTTTTATCACACCAGTAGGAAGTATATTGGGTTTCTATCTCATATAATCCAACTCAGATTTCAACGAGGGGGGTGGGATGGTACTAGGAGTAGAGGACGATAAGTGTGAGGAGACATTACGAGAGGGTGATTTATTTCCCATCCACGAAAACTTGACACCACAACCTCTTCTGAAAACTCTCAGGGAACCTGACGTTCCTCTAGGTTGGTCAGGTAAGACTTCCTCTAGTTGGGACCCTAAAGAAACCTTCCTTACTACGATTTCGACTTTGAGGTCATGAAACCGGTGGAGTACACTTCTCAACTGAGTAACCTTTTCTGAGACTACGACCCTCCCTAACCCCCGTCCTCCTCTTCCCCTGCTGGCTCCTACTCTACCGACCTACCGTAGTGTCTGAGCTACCTGCACTCAGACTCACTTGAGACCCTCTACCACTACCTGTCCCTCCGGACCGCACGACGCTAAGTACCCCAACGTTTCTCAGCCTGTACTGACTCGCTGACTTGACTTGACTTGACTTGACTTGATCACTGAATCAAGTTTACTTATCTTATGGTTTTTTTTACGATACCTTATAGTGGGAAAATTTTAATAATAATGATAAACCAATTGTAATAAAAGTCACCGTAATTTATGGAGGTATTACAATATTGTTAGTGGTGATGGTAGGTAGAGGTATTGAGAAAATTAGAACATTTTGACTTCGAGACATAGGTAACTTGTTATTGAAGGGTACAGGGAAGGGGAGTCGTAAACCGTCGGTGGTAAGATGAGACAGAGATACTAAGATTCAAAGAGTATTCACCTTAGTGTGTCACACATTGAAAAACACTTCCCAGACAAAGTGAAACATACTATAGGAGTTTGAAGTAGATACAACATCGTATACAGTCTTAAAGGAAGGAAAAATTCTGACTTATTGTAAGTTGACATATCATATATATTGTAAAACGAATGGATAAGTAGTTATCTACCTGTGAACCCAACGGTGTCTCTCCAAGGACAATAAGGACTTTCTAATACATAGATTGATAGAACGATTATTGTACTATACATTTAAAGTTTGTATAAGGGAGGTGGGGTGTACTGAAATTAGTGGATAATTGAGTTAAAAGGAAGAGACTTAGAGAGTATGAAATACTAAAGTATTACACCTTTTATTTTGTCTTGACCAATATCTTAATTTGTATCTCTTTATTATTTATGTAGTGATAAAATACTCATGTTCCATTATAAATGTAACAACGATGACACATGAACTACGGAAAAAACTTTAACACGTCGTAGCACTACTGACATAACTGATGTCTTGAACTGTGGACTTAAACTTGAGTTCAAGAAAGGGTTCAACAGAGTATATGAATTTGTGGTAGGGTTAAAAGAACTCTGATTCCCAAAAGTCGTGGATTTTGATTTTGTCCGGATCCTTTTAACCCTCTCGACCAGTAGGACGTACATAAACTGTTTGCATATTCGAGAGGCATTATTCTTTCGTGACAAGAATCGTGTCACTTACGTGTTAAGGGGATGTGAATTGGAAAATTTAAACTTTAAACTTTTAAAACACAAACAAATTAGTGTAGTGTTACAGAAGGCCTTCAAATCAGTATCTTTGTATATATAAACTGAAACATAAAGTACAATTTTTATTGAACAAATTTGTAACTAAGTCAGGGTGATGATTACGAGTGACTATGAGGTCCATGAGGAAGTTATACCTTCAGAGGGAAGATATAAGTCAGTAAGGATGATAAGTCAGTAAGGACAATATCACTCAGATCGATTTCCAACAGTCACTCGGTTTAGACACAAAGTAACTAGAAAAGGTGAGAAAAAATCAGGAATAAATTAAATAAAAGTATGACGAGGAATAATAAAGGACGACTTAATCTGAAAGTCAACAACAAATAAAGGATCAAGAAAATTCACATTCCAATCTCACTAATTCTAAAAAGAAGAAAGAACTCCATCTAACATAACGATATTTAAAGGAAGAAACACGGTGACAACGACATAGTTATCTAAAACTATTGTACAAAAATAAAGGTAGACAGAGGTAAATAAAGAAGAAACTAGAAGTAACTAGATTATCAACAAGTCATTGTACGACAAGTCAGAAGTGTTTGATGCTAAAAAGGTTGAAAGAAGAACATAAACTAAAGATCAAAATGTAGTAAAACTAGTCTTGTCTGTGAACTATACTAAAGTCAGAAACATTTAAATAACTAAATACATGGTTATATACCAGATAGGAACCCTTCCAAAGTACACGTAAACTTTTCTTACCGATAACATGAGACGACCTTACCTTACAAGACGAATTGATAATTCAGTCAGACCAAATTACAAAATAAATTCCGGTGACAAAGGAATACCATTTCTAATTCAGTAGTAACACAGTGTTTTATCAATAAGTTTCTAGTTAAAACATTATACTCGAGGATCCATTCTTACTTGTATAGTTTTTTATTCTTTATTTGACAGGGGAGTTCTTCAAGTATTATAAAATAATTAAATCCTATTGTGTATTTTGTTAATCTTTTTGTTATTTGATTGATGTATTACACAACTTTCTTGGTTGTGATTTTTAAAATATAAAACCTTTTGACTCAGTCAATTATAATAGGTCCTTCAGGGGTGAGACCTCTTTGTTAAATCTGATCTAGACTCTTTTCCTCGTAAATTAAGTGGTGTAATTGTTTCACTTTTTATTTTTGGTATACTAATAGAGTTATCTACGTCTCTTTCGGAAACTGTTTTGAGTCGTAGGTAAATACTATTTTTGAGAGGTCTTTCGTCCTTATCTTCCTTGTATGGAGTTGTATTATTTTCGATATATACTGTTTGGGTGTCGTTTGCAATAGGAATTACCACTTTTTAACTTTCGTAAAGGGGATTTCAGTCCTTGTTCTGTTCCCACGGGTGAAAGTGGCGATGATAAGTTGTATCAAGACCTTCAAACCGGTGTCGTTAGCCTCGTCTTTTTCTTTATTTTCCTTAGGTTTAACCTTTTCTTCTTCATTTTGAGAGTGACAAACGTCTACTGTACTAGGAGATGTATCTTTTGGGATTTCTGAGGTGGTTTTTAAATGATCTCGATTAGTTACTTATATCATTTCAACACCCTATATTTGAGTTGTGTGTCTTTAGGGAACGTAAGGATATGTGATTATTACTCTTTCATCTTTTTCTTTAATTCCTTTGTTAAGGTAAGTGGTAACGTTGCTTTTCCTATTTTATGAATCCTTATATAGATGGATTTCTTTGATTTCTGGATATATATCTTTTGATATTTTGTGACTACTTTTTTTAGTTTCTCCTGTGATGATCTACCTCTTTATATGGTACAAGTACCTAACCTTCTTAGTTATATCACTTTTACTCCTATGATGGGTTTCGTTAGATGTCTAAGTTACGTTAGGGATAGTTCCATGGTCGTCATAAAAAGTGTCTCGATCTTGTTTATTAAAGTACTTAACATACCTTTATGTTTTTTGGAACGTATCGGTTTCGTTAGAACTCTTTCTTCTTACCTTGACCTCCTTAGTTGGACGGACTGAAGTCCGAGATGATGTTTCGGTGTCAGTAGTTCTGTCATACCATGGCCGTGTTTCTGTCTAAAGATCTAGTTATCTTGTTATATCTTTCGGGTCTCTATTTAGGTGTGTGGATACCTGTGGAATAGAAACTGTTTCCTCCGTTCTTATATGTTACCTCATTTCTGTTAGAGAAATTGTTCACCACGACCCTTTTGACCAGTTGGTGAACATTTTCTTACTTTGATCTAGTGAAAGATTGTGGTGTGTGTTTTTATTTGAGTTTTACCTAATTTCTAGATTTGCATTCTGGTCTTTGATATTTTGAGGATCTCCTCTTGTATCCATTTTGTGAGAGGTTGTATTTAGTGTCGTCCTAGGAGATACTAGGTGAAGGGTCTTATGACCTTTATTTTCGGTTTCATTTGTTTACCCTGGATTAATTTTAATTTTCGAAGACGTGTTGTTTCCTTTTATATTCGTTCCACTTTTCTGTCGGAAGACTTACCCTCTTTTATTATCGTTTACTTCGTTGACTGTTTGTTGATTAGAGTTTTTATATGTTCGTTGAATACGTCCAGTTAAGGTCTTTTTATTTATTGGGTTAGTTTTTTACCCGGTTTCTTGATTTATCTGTAAAGAGGTTTCTTCTGTATGTCTACCGATTGTGTACTTTTCTACGAGTTGTAGTAAGTAATAGTCTCTTTGCGTTTAGTTTTGGTGTTACTCCATGGTGAAGTGTGGTCAGTCTTACCGACACTAGGTTTTCAGATGTTCGTTATTTACAACCTCTCCCACACCTCTTTTCCCTTGGGAGAATGTGACAACCACCCTTATGTTTGATCATGTCGGTAATACCTTTTGTCACACCTCTAAGGAGTTTTTTGACGTTTATCTTGACGGAATACTGGGTCGTTAGGGTGACGACCCGTATGTGTGGTTCCTTTGGTCTAAAACTTTCTCTGTGCATATGGGGTTACAAGTAGCGTCGTGACAAACATTGTCGGTCCTGTACCTTCGTTGGATCTACAGGTAGTCGTCTACTTACCTATTCTTTCGACACCATGTATATGTGTTACCTCATAATGAGTCGGTAATTTTTCTTGTGTAAACTTAGTCAAAATTACTCCACCTACTTTGACCTCGGATAATATGTCTCACTTCATCCGGTCTTTCTTTTTGTGGTTATGTCATATGATTGTGTATATATACCTTAAATCTTTCTACCATTACTATTGGGTCATACGCTCTGTCGTTTTCTCTGTGTCTACATTTCTTGTCTGAAAACCTGAGACACCCTCTCCCTCTCCCACCCTACTAAACCCTCTTACCGTGACTTTGTACATATGATAGTACATTCTTTTCTTGGTGGTCAGATCCAAGCTATGTCCTATGTCCTACGAACGCCGACCACGTGACCCTATTGGGTCTCTCTAATATATCCTTCCCACCACCCTCCCCCCCAAGTCCCAACCCTTGAGTACATGTGGACGCCGTCTAAGTACAGTTACATACCGTTTTGGTTATGTCATAACATTTCATTTTTTTATTTATTTTATTTTTTTATTTATCGGACCTTTTTATTTTATTTATTTATTTAATGGTCTCTCTATTCTCTTACTTCAGTCTCTCTGTGTTTTTCCCGAATGACTAAACAAATTCTACCCTTACATCTTTTTCCTTCACCTCCCTTCTTCTCACTATCACAAATTCTTATGTTTGAACGTTAATTATCATTTATTCGGTGTCTCTAGATTATGTGTTATCTGTCAATATATATAATATATTAATACATTATACTATTTATAGAGATAACACTGGTATAATGTTATATATTCAAGTAGTTTCATGGTACGACATGTGGAATTTGAATATGTTACAATGTGTAATTTAAATAAGTTAATTTTTTTATTTTGCGTAACGAGGTGATCCGGAATATAGTAATGGTATTAAACCTCACGAAGTATTTATAAGTTAAATAAAAAATAAACGACTCGAGTGAACACAAAGAAGTTTTTTATAAAAACCTAGTTAGACGTTTATGTCATCATTGTTTAGTAAGTAATATAAACAACTTTTGATAAATTTTACGTATCTCTAAGTCAAGTGAGTTATTACCGAGTTTAATATGATTATTTATAGAAGGTGTATTCCTCTCTCTAAAACAAAAACCTCAATTCGAGACCTAGATCAAAATCATGTCTCTCCTTCCCTTGAGACCCGAAAATTACACTGTATACATCGTAAAGTATACGGTATACATCATTGAAGGGACCACCGAGTCTGCCGTTTCACAGACGGATGTTACGTCCTCTTCACTCCACTTCACTTTAGCGAGTCAGCACAGACTGAGAAACGCTGGGGTACCTGACATCGGGTGTTCCGAGGAGGGAGGTACCCTAAGAGGTCCGTTCTCATGACCTCACCCAACGGTAAAGAAAGAGGTCCCCTAGAAGGGTTGGGTCTCTAGTTTGGGCCCAGAGGGCGTAAGGCCCGTCTGCGAAATTGGAGACTCGGTGGAAGTTAGGGACCCAGCCCTTTTAGAGGACCTCTTCCTTTGCCGTTGGGTGAGGTCATAAGAATGGACCTTTTAGGGTACCTACCTCCTAGGACCGTCCGATATCAGGTGCCCCAGTGTTTCTCAGTCTGTGCTGACTGAAGTGATAGTGAAAGTACATCGTAAATTACTCTACGTGAAAGAAAGAAGGGGGAATAAACATTTCCTTAAATAGGTTTCGATAGGAGATTTATCCATAGAAAAAGATACTTTTATTATATTTAGATAAGAACTGTACTGTAACGAATTTTACTAGACCCGATAAGAGACCGAATGACTTCACGTGCCCTCGTCATAATTATAATGATATTGACCTTCTGTTGGACAGACGGTAAGATAGATCTTCCTATATAGTATGTTATGAACTCTTCCGAAAACGTTTTCACAAGGAGGAGAAGGTTCTCTTGATACAAATAAATTGAGGAATGGTGTATAAAATATCTAAAAAGTTTTTCTAATTAAAAATAGTAATATCTCTACTAAATTTAATTATTTTTAATATCTCGTTTTGACTTCTTATCTTACTGTCCAATTGAACCGTCCCACACGTTTCAGTGGTAGTCGGAAAAAAAAAAAAAAAAAAAACGTTTTATCGTGATTAATATCGAGAACGAATTATTTTTTGTTACGATTCGTCAGGGTCTAACGGTTCTAATATATTACTGGTAGAACCGTCGTCAAAATTTAGTGATATTAAAGTAAGACCTAAAACTAATAGTGTTAATATGAAATAATTTTGTTGAGTGAGTGTTCTTTTATTATAGTTTCATCTTCTTAACATAAACAAATAA
Organism: Capra ibex; assembly: GCA_006410555.1. Classification (NCBI taxonomy): domain Eukaryota; kingdom Metazoa; phylum Chordata; class Mammalia; order Artiodactyla; family Bovidae; genus Capra; species Capra ibex. The sequence continues at coordinate 255,986 of SJYO01016727.1, forward strand.
GTAAACACAACAAGAACTCCATTCATCTCAATATTACTTAACTCTACTGTTTTAAAAACTGACTTTAACAGAAAAAGGATACCGAGAGAAAATATAATTTTCACACTGTTTAAGTCCTTCTCACATCTCAAGTTTCTAATTACACATATGTATATGTATATAGGTAGATACGGTTACAAAGGGAAGGCAAGTCAAGTCAACGAGTCAGCACAGGCTGAGAAACGTTGGGGTACTTAGTGTCGCGCGGTCCGGAGGGATTAGTAGTGGTTAAGGGTCTCAAGTGAATTTGAGTGGACGTAGTTCAACCACTACGGTAGGTCGATAGAGTAGGAGATAGCAGGGGAATAGGAGGACGGGGATAAGGGAGCGTCGTAGTCCCAGAAAAGGTTCCTCAGTTGAGAAACGTACTCCACCGGTTTTATAACCTCAAAGTCGGAGTCGTAGTCAGGAAGGTCACTTGTGGCTACTGACTAGAGGAAATCTTACCTGACCAACCTAGAGGAACGTCAGGTTCCCTGAGAGGTTGTGGTGTCAAATTTTCGTAGTTAAGAAGCCACGAGTCGAAAGAAGTGTCAGGTTGAGAGTGTAGGCACGTACTGGTGACCTTTTTAGTATCGGAACTGATCTGTCTGTAAACAACCGTTTCATTACAGAGACGAAAAGTTTACGATAGATCCAACCAATATTGAGAAGAAGGTTCCTCATTCGCAGAAAATTAAAGTACCGACGTCAGTGGTAGACGTCACTAAAACCTCGGGGGGTTTTTATTTCAGACTGTGACAAAAGTGACAAAGGGGTAGATAAAGGATACTTCACTACCCTGGTCTACGGTACTAGAAACAAAAGACTTACAACTCGGAATTCGGTTGAAAAAGTGTTAGGAGAAAGTGAAAGTAGTTCTCCGAAAAATCAAGGAGGAGCGAAAGACGGTATTCCCATCACAGTAGACGTATATACTCCAATAACGATAAAGAGTCTCGTTAGAACTAAGGTCGAACACGAAGAAGGTCAGATCACAAAGAGTACTACATAAGACGTACATTCAATTTATTCGTTTACTCTTTTTTTAGAGATTTTATTATTTAAGAGGTTTAATCTAATTTTTTAAATGAGAACATAAATAAGGTAAAAAATGAAAGAGGTTAACAAGTGTTATATTAATTATAAGTAAGTCACCTACTAATGAAAACTCTCACGTACACCAACGTACACATATTAAAGACCAAGGATAATCTGGTATTCATTAAGTTTTTTTTCCTATTATAAGACACATAAAAAGTGAGATAAATCTACCGAATAGGGGTAGTATGAAGAACCAAAAAAAAACTAAGTACTGACAGAGTGTATGTAAGTGTCGTGTGTACGTGTGTGTTTGGGTCTTCTCAAGTAGGTGACTCTTCAATACTTATTACATCACTTATTATCCACTTGTACATTATCTCCATGGTCGTTTCTCAATAATATCAAACTTAATAAGTTAATGATCTGCAAAAGATCACAAACTACCTTCGTTCCCCTCTTTACCATACTACTATATCTTGTGTTCCCCGTCCTTTCCTTCAGTTTAATTCTTAATCAAAACATGAGTATATTCTTAATAAAGTCCGATAGATATTTCTTCTCTTATATTACGACGATCCACCGACTGACCAGACATATTCCCTTGTCAAACCCCAGATTTCCACTCGATGACCGTGATTCGTGTCTCGAGAGTTATCACCACTTTTGACGTCTTTCGAACCACTTTCCTTCCTCTGTGTCACAACTCTTGTGTAGATTAGAGATAGGGATTTTTAAACAGATGAACGGAGTATTCCTGTGATGACTTGTTTAGAACTCTACAGTCCTTTCTTAGACGTACACAGCGATTAGATGCGTCCTTTTCCTTGGTTGAGATAGAGTTCCTGTTTTTCCTAGATTTTGTCCTTTTTACTTCTTCGCTTTAGTGAGTCAACACAGGCTGATAAACACTGGGGTACCTGACATCGGTGGTCCGAGGAGCCAGGTACCCTAAAAGGTTTTTACTTATGACCTCAATCAACGGTAAAGGAAGAGGTCCCCTAGAAGGGCTGGGTCCCTAGCTTGGACCCAGAGGACGTACCATCCGTCTGCGAAATGGCAGACTCGATGGTCCCTTCGGGTTTTGTCCTTTTGTCTGTGTATTTAGTGACCATACACTAAATACCTTTAGTCTCCGTAATTGACCTGACATCTAAGTCACAATAAGTCAAGTCAAGTCAGTGAGTCAGCACAGGCTGAGAAACGCTGGGGGACTTAGTGTCGTGCGGTCCGGAGGGACAGGTAGTGGTTGAGGGCCTCAAGTGAGTCTGAGTGCAGGTAGTTCAGGCACTACGGTAGATCGGTAGAGTAGGAGACAGTAGGGGAAGAGGAGGACGGGTGTTGGGGAGGGTCGTAGTCTCAGAAAAGGTTACTCAGTTGAGAAGCGTACTCCACCGGTTTTATGACCTCAAAGTCGAAGTCGTAGTAAGGAAGGTTTCTTTAGGGTCCCGACTAGAGGAAGTCTTACCTGACCAACCTAGAGGAACGTCAGGTTCCCTGAGAGTTCTCAGAAGAGGTTGTGGTGTTAAGTTTTCGTAGTTAAGAAGTCACGAGTCGGAAGAAATGTCAGGTTGAGAGTGTAGGCATGTACTGGTGTTCTTTTTGGTATCAGAACTGATCCACCTACAATCAACCGTTTCATTATAGAGACGAAAACTTATACGATAGATCCAACCAGTATTGAAAAGAAGGTTCCTCATTCACAGAAAATTAAAGTACCGACGTCAGTGGTAGACGTCACTAAAACCTCGGGGTTTTTTATTTCAGACCGTGACAAAGGTGACAAAGGGGTAGATAAAGGGTACTTCACTACCCTGGCCTACGCTACTAGAAGCAAAAGACTTACAACTCGAAATTCGGTTGAAAAAGTGAGAGGAGAAAGTGAAAGTAGTTCTCCAAAAAATCAAGGAGAAGCGAAAGAGGGTATTCCCACCACAGTAGACGTATGGACTCCAACAACTATAAAGAGGGCCGTTAGAACCAAGGTCGAACACGAAGAAGGTCGGGTCGCAAAGAGTACTACGTGAGACGGAGACACAATAATAATAGACCTCCACGACGAAAAAGACGGAGACGACGGGGTTGTGTTGACGGTGTGTAAGCACTTCAACAACTGATTTGTAATCTTGCACCTCGAAGTGGTGGTATTTGAACGAGTAGACGTTTTTCGACGGACAGGTGGTGGCGTCGACAGTCTTCGACCGAAGTCGGAATGAAGGTAGAAAGTTTATAGTCTGTAGAGGTAGAGGGACCTTCTTGGGTTGAAAATAAGTGTTAGAATTCATATATTCAGTACTTTTTACATTTAAAAAAGGAAGATTAAGAACACTATTCTTTTTTATAACTTCCCCACTCTTCTCTCAGGTAAAGTGTTACTCGTCATAAGTTGTGTCTTCCAACTAAATAAATTGTCCTCTCAATAAGAAAGGTAAGAAGATACAGTAAGAAAACTATTCGTAAGTGTAACTTTTGTTAATAAAGGCACGAGATCCCAATAAGGTTTACAAAGAGGGTGACTGGAGGAATGATCTGAAACAGTTTTTTTTAAGAGAAGAAGTTTGAACCTTTCAAAACTGAAATTCCAGATTTGGATCCTTAGACCCTTTAGAAATAGAGACAGGGAGACAGAGTTTGTTTCACCTGTTGTCTTACTACAAGAAAACTCCTCTTAAAGAGATAAGATAAAGACTACTAATTACAGTTTAGTACGTCTTGTTAGATTTTTAGTCCAGTATTAAAAAAGTGTGAGTCAACAAAATTTCTAGTAAGGTATTCCAGTATGTCTAGGTAACTTCCTCCCTACTGTCACTAATCCTAATCCGTACGACCAGGACACTCGTTCATAGAGTACGTTAAATGTACACTGGTGTCCCGGAAATATCGGACCGAGACTCATGTCAAAGTGTGTCCCGATAGTCAAGACGGACTGAAAGACAGATCCTCCTACTTTAGTATAGGTCAACTATAACTCACCAAAACTCAACGTAACAATGATGGACCACGAAATTCTATCCGAGTCAGAAAAAGTTTTCAATAATATAACGGTTCTCGTTAAAGAGGTTTCATGATGTAATGTTTCACGTGTGGTCAAAACAAGGTTTGTGGATTTTTAGACATTATACGGAGGATAAAGAGTCGTTCGGTACGGTGTCCGAGAACCGTTATAGAACAGTCGTGTTTATGACGACCATATATTTTCGGTTTATTGTCCGACGAATTAAACATCGTATATTGGGGTTTTTACTCGGTTTAAGTATCGCCCTTCGAGACCCAATATACTATTTACGGGACCTCGTCGTGTGGGTATACATGGTACATAACGGAATCTTTATGTTTTTTGTTACGCAGAAAAGAAAAGGACCAGTACTTACTGAATTTTACGTAACGAAAAATAAAACAATCTGTGATTACCTCTGAGACTCGTGTCTATATACTCTGTTGTAAACAACTCATGGTTGGTCAGAGTCGGATAGTTGAAGGGTACAGCACCGACCTGACCGTGAATACTACTGTAGTCTGTGGAAGTCGTTATTGGTAGTCCTTCAAAACCCCTTTTGTAAGTGATGACAGGAAACAGGACCTGTGTTTCTCCAGGACCCCACCCCCTTCTCCCTTTCACCCGGACTCCAAGACGGAAATAACCCCAACTTACACCACTGGACCCAATTCAACGAAGTCTACACAGACTGAGAAGCGCTGGGGTACCTGACGTCGGGCGGTCCGAGAAGACAGGTACCTTAAGAGGTCCGTTCTTATAACCTCACCCGACGGTAAGGAAAGAGATCCCCTAGAAGGACTGGGTCCCTAACTTGGATGCTGAGAATGTAGAGGACGCGACCGTCTGTCAAAGAAATGGTGATTGTGATGGACCCTTCGAACCCTAGTGAGAGATAATTTTCACAACTTTTTTTACTTTCACAATCAGTGAGTCAACTGAGACTAAGAAACAATGGGGTACCTGACATTGGGTGGTCCGAGGAGATGGTACCTTAAGAGGTCCGTTCTTATGGCCTCACCCACCGGTAAGGGAAGAGGTCCCCTAGAAAGGTTAGTGAGATATAACCACTCAAATTTTGTATTTTCGTCCTTAAATTTCTCACTCGTCTTCTTCTTTTTTTCCGTCAGGTTTATCAGTCAATAGTTTTAATTAGTTCTAGAGATTTGACTTCCTCGGGCCCCAACGCCCATCCCCCACCCCACTCGTCGGACCACTAAATAGCTCGACACACGGACCCCGTTACACAAATAAAATCTATAGGTAGACACTTCACTTGAGGAACGGTGAGTTTCGAATTCTGTCCGTGAACATAGTGTTTTTTCTTTTTGGCTGAGAGTTCCGAATGTAATTTCGTGACGTGTGTATCTCTTGTCGTCCGTTAAGTAACAACCCACTCTCGAGTCGCGAGTCAGCAGAGACTGAAACGCTGGGTCATCTGACATCGGGTATTCCGAGGAGACAGGTACCTTAAAAGGTCCATTCTTATGACGTCGTCAAACGATAAAGGAAAAGGTCCCTAAGAAGGGATGGGTCTCTAACTTGGGTTCAGAGAACACAGAGGACGTAACCGTCCACCTAAGAAATTGTGGTGTAGTGGACCCTTGACAACAATTGTCGTATGTTTGATATTGACTTACAATACTCCGACTATCTATGGTCAGTGTCACCTAGAACCTAGAACTACTGTATAATTCTCTAAATTCGGAATAAACTTTCCTCTACCCCAAGACACTAAACTCCTAATTCAAGTCGTCCGAACTTAAATAAAGTCATTTTACTGTTTATATGACTGAGGATCAGTCGTACACTGTATGATTAATTGTCGCGACGCACCACCGGTGTTCCGCAACTTCCAAGTCCCTTCAAACATAGTCGAAGATTTGTTCTAAACACTAACCGGAGTTCAGAACCATTCTGGGGACGGAATTCATAGGTCTTATACGGCTGTACTGTCCGTCCCATATTCCTTGGGGTTGACTTTGATTTAAAACCCAAAAGAATAAGCCTTCTCAAGGTAAGTGTGTAACCACCAAAGACCAAGTTCTACCTTTCACACAGCACCTTATCGGGAGCCCCTCCGTCCTGTCGACTAGAGTGAAGACCGAAGAGGTCTATGAAACGGCACTCGTCGGAAACCGATACTGTGTGCAGGAATAAAATTACGACACTGATATAGTATGGAGAAAGGAAGCTATTTGACCTCCAAACAGTCGTGACTGTGAAACACAGAACTCTCAAAGGGAATCGTTGATCTTAACAACGATTCCCTACAGTGTAGTCCCGTCCGGTATACTCTCGTAATTAGTTACTTACCAATTAGTTACTTACCATATAACAACCAACGTCTACACTCCCTCCCTCTGGGAACGCACAAAGACCAAACCTACTGACATCTATCTTTGTGGTAGTTGATTTTAACGTTTGTGTCTATTGTGTCTAAAAGAGACCTTATGTTACACGTATCAGACCCTTATTCCAACCCAAACCCACACAAAATTCGTAGACTTACTTTTACAAACCTGTCAACTTATTTATTCGGACTTCCACTTCATTATTCAAAAAGACCGTCAACATTATCAGCGAACGTCTCTAGAAACATCTCGTTCTCATTACTCTTCTGATTACTGTAAATTTGTCTACCTCCTTTATTTTCTCGTCTATAAAGGTTAGTAATTATAGTAAGAGGGTCTAAGTCTACCGCAGTGACTTGGACATGAACGAATATAACAAATACTTGTAAAAGAGTTACACGATCAAGTTGACACGAAAAAGAGGAATTCATTATATGACCACTTACTCTGATCGTATACGTACTGAAACACAGACAAATTTAAAAGTGTTTTTTCTCTAGAGAACATTTTTAAATATAAAATTAATAATCAACAATATGTAAGAAATGGTTGTAAGAGGGAAGAGACCTTTGTAAAAAACCTCTAAATTGAAATGGTGATACGAATAAAAAAATGGGACTTATAAAACGTATAAGGAGTGTTTAGATTACTACGAACAAACTATATTAATTATGTACTCCAACTTTAATAGTAATTGACATCAGTTCATTGTAAAGTGGAAACACTAAAATATCCCAACATTTTCATTTAATGGTACTTAACTATTACAAATTAGATAATTTTTTGTAACAGTGTTTCTAAACTAATTAGTTAATGTAAAACTTTATACTACAAATTTTTATTGACAGATTTACTTTTAACCGAGGTTCTATTATTAATTTTGTATGAACTTATTTTTACTACATTTTTTATCTATTAAATAAACGACTTTTCTCTTATCCCTACATTATTGTCTCAATAACCAACGGTCCCCGTGTTAAGGTTTACTAATTGTCGCATCTTCTATCTTCCATTTAATAAAGTCAAGTCAAGTCAAGTAAAGTCAAGTAAAGTCAACGAGTCAGCACCGGCTGAGACGTTGGGGTACTTAGCGTCGTGCGATCCGGAGGGACAGGTAGTGGTTGAGGGCCTCAAGTGAGTTTGAGTGTAGGTAGCTCAGCCACTACGGTAGGTCGGTAGAGTAGGAGACAGTAGGGGAAGAGGAGGACGGGGGTTAGGGAGGGTCGTAGTCTCAGAAAAGGTTACTCAGTTGAGAAACGTACTCCACCGGTTTCATGACCTCAAAGTCGAAGTCGTAGTAAGGAAGGTTTCTTGTGGGTCCTGACTAGAGGAAGTCTTACCTGATCGACCTAGAGGAACGTCAGGTTCCCTGAGAGTGTTCAGAAGAGGTTGTAGTGTCAAGTTTTCGTATTTAAGAAGTTGAGAGTCGGAAGAAGTGTCAGGTTGGGAGTGTAGGTATGTACTGATGACCTTTTTGGTATCGGAACTGATCTGCCTGGAAACGACCGTTTCATTACAGAGACGAAAACTTATACGATAGATCCAAGCAGTATTGAAAGGAAGGTTCCTCATTCACAGAAAATTAAAGTACCCACGTCAGTGGTAGACGTCACTAAAACCTCGGGTTTTTTTATTTCAGACTGTGACAAAGATGACAAAGGGGTAGATAAAGGGTACTTCACTACCCTGACCTACGGTACTAGAAGCAAAAGACTTACAACTCGAAATTCGGTTTAAAAAGTGAGAGGAGAAAGTGAAAGTATTCCCACCACAGTAGACGTATAGACTCCAATAACTATAAAGAGGGACGTTAGAACTAAGGTCGAACACGAAGAAGGTCGGGTCGTAAAGAGTACTACATGAGACGTATATTCAATTTATTCGTCCCACTTTTATATGTCGGAACTACATGAGGAAAGGGATAAACCTTGGTCAGACAACAAGGTACAGGTCAAGATTGACAACGAAGGACCGGACGTGTATCCAAAGAGTTTTCCGTCCAGTCCACCAGACCATAAGGGTAGAGAAAGTCTTAAAAGGTGTCAAATAACACTAGGTGTGTCAGTTTCCGAAACCGTATCAGTTATTTCGTCTTTATCCTACAAAGAGACCTTGAGAGAACGAAAAAGGTACTAGGTCGTCTACAGCCGTTAAACTAGAGACCAAGGAGACGGAAAAGATTTTGGTCGAACTTGTAGTTCCTCAAGTGCCAAGTGTATAACGACTTCGGACCGAACCTCTTAAAACTCGTAATGAAATGATCGCACACTCTACTCACGTTAACAGATCATCAAACTCGTAAGAAACCGTAACGGAAAGAAAACCTAACCTTGCTTTTGACTGGAAAAGGTCAGGACACCGGTGACGACTCAAAAGGTTTAAACGAGATCACTTTTACTTTGTTGTTTTTTATTTCAACTTTGATCAAAGACCCAGAAAACCTCGAACCTTGATAGATGGTGATTCAACAGAGAAACAAAGAGAGACACATAGGGAGACAGATAAAAAAGAACAGATATTTAAAGTAAATGGTGACGAGTATAGTACGGAAGATCATTGAGGATAAATAGAAAAGTCACAATAGTTCTCTCTGATTTCCAGTAAAAATCAAGAAAAAAAAAAAATTAAGAATTCCTTCCTGTATTCTACCGAAGACAGTGTCCGGGTAAGGACGTGGTTCGTAAAAATAGTTCTTCACTCACTCCATTATATTCTTTTACCGTAATTTTTCTTGCTTGAAGACGGTAACGTCGTAGTACGTACTTGAATCTCTTATAGTACGAATCACTTTATTCAGTATGTCTCTTTTTATGACATACTATAGTGAATATACACCCTAGACTTTTCATTATAGTTGCTTACATATACGTTTCATCTTTGTCTGAGTGTCTACATCTTTTCTTTTAACACCAATGGTTTACCCTATCCCCTTCCTCCGTTCTGTTTAACCCCCACGATCTAATTCTATGTTTGATGATACATATTTTATGTATCCCGAAGGGACTCTCGAGTCAACCATTTCTTGTGTGGACGTCACGTCCTCTGGGACCAAGCTAAGTACCCAGCCCTTTACCTATCCGAGGGGTGAGGTTATAAGAACCCGAAGGGAAAACCGAGTCGACTATTTCTTAGACGGACGTTACGCCCTCTGGACCCAAACTAGGGACCCAACCCTTCTAGGCGACCTCTTCCTTTTCCGATGGGCGAGGTCATAAGACCGGGTCTTTTAAGGTACCTGATATGTCAGGTACCCCAACGTTTCTCATCCTGTACTGATTCGTTGAAAGTGAAAGTATTTTATGTATTCGTTATTCCTATATGACATATTGTGTTCCTTAATATCGGTAATAGAATATTATTGGATTTACCCTATATTAGACGTTTTTATGACTTAGTGAGACGACGTGTGGACTATGATTACAATTTTTAGTTGATATGTGGTTTTTAATTTCTTTTCTTTTTTTTTCTTTTACCGTTGGTTACGACCTAGTATTATCCCTACCACCGGTCCTGACCTCTTCTCACTTAGAACTTTTCTCCCACGATGAGAAGGGTCTTGTTCTTTCTCCATGACCTCTCTCTGTCATTAAACGCAGACGATTTTACCAATATCATTAGGGAACTATAGAAACGGTAACTGTAATTACCACATCTGATTGACATTGTTTTTATTACTACAAAGAAAGATATACACACACGTAAGATTCAACGAAGTCAACACAGGCTGAGAAACACTGCGATACCTGACATCGGGTGGTCCGAGGAGATAGGTACCCTAAGAGGTTTATTCTTATGACCTCACCCAACGACACAGGAAGAGGTCCCATAGAAACACTGGGTCCCTAACTTGAGTACAGAGAATATAGAGGTCGTAATCACCCGTCCAAGTAATGGCAATCACGGTGGACTCTACGGGGAAGGAATATGTACCTTTATATATTGAAATAACTCTTTTCAAGGTAGAATTCTCGAATTCTGATCACTGTTTTTGGATTTGTTGTTTTACTTCGTTTCGATTTAGAGTAGACTGGGAGTGGGATGGTGTACATTTTGTTAGTCTCTCTATTCAGTCTCTATCTTAAAATGATTTTAAACCTTCGAGATTAAAACTCAAACTCTGATATATTCTTTATAAACTAAAAGGTGGTTTTATACGTTATACAACTTTTTTTATTGAAAATACTTATTAAAATATAATTAATTCTTTCTGAACCCCAAATTCTTTATTAAATCTCTGTCTGTCATTATTAACAAAAGATGTATGGACAAAAATATTAAATCTAACGAATTAAAAATTATTCAATTGGAATAAAAAATATATTCTGTCACATTTTCGTCAATGATTTCATTGTACACCAATAAAATTATCTTTCCTCTATAACATCGAACCATTCTTCGGTGGTGGTAAAAACCATTCACTTTTAATAAACAAACATCTGTCATTTTACGTGTGCAGTCCGTGAGAATTCCATTAGGTTCGTTTATATTTTTTTCGAATCAATCCGAAGTTGAAAAGTTAGTAGACTTTAGTCTCATAAATATATTGTATGTCCTTAATGTAGTTCTATTTATAAGAATGGTAACAATAATTTAGTTGTACAAGACACTTGTTCCATGAATAAGAGATCAAAGTTATTCCAGATCAAAGGAATAACTCTCTAGACCTTATTTTGTGTCAAAAGTTTTAAAAAGTTTATAACAGTCTCTATTTTTATACGGTTATATATTTTGTCTTTTTATATATTTTATATATGTCTTTTTGAGTGGTTCAATGATGTTGACTTCAGTTCTTGCGACATGTTAAGTCTTGGGTAATAGAGTCCAAGGGAATCGACTCTATTCCTTAGCGAATCAGTAGGAACAGGTATTCTTTAGAGGGTCTTGGTTTGTATTACTCCTTATAATGACTTATAGAACTAATCTACCAAAAATCCCAAGATGAGTCAAGATTCTACAATATGAAAATTAAGATTCTTTTACGTCTTTACAACCGGTTTCTCCTGTTCGAAAGATATTCTGCTCATTCAAGACTCCCAGATTATATTTTGTACCATTGATATCAATTGTCACACACACACGAGTCAGTAAGTCAACACAGGTTAAGACACACTGGGGTACCTGACATCGGGTGGTCCGAGGAGACAGGTACCCTAAGAGGTCCGTTCTTATGACCTCACCCAACGGTAAAAGAAGAAGTCACCCTAGAAGGTCTGACGTGTCGTATGGACTTTAAAAGATTCTCTTATCTAGAATTCGTAAGAGTGGTTTTTCTTTTTTTATGCCGGTATACTCCACTACTTTCATAATTAAACGAACTAACACCATTATTAAAACGTTACATATGTAAATAGTTTAGTAGTGTAACATATGAAATCGATATGTGTTAAAATACAGTTAGTATGGAGTTATTTACGTCCCCCTTTGATGTTTAATATGAATCAGACATTATAATCTCTCTTGTTAAATTATAATGATGATTTATTTTCCCCCGAAGAGTCCACCATGATCGCCATTTCTTGGACGGACGGTTACGTACTCTGTATTCTCTACACCTACAACAAACTAGGGACCAGTCCTTCTAGGGGACCTCCTCCCGTACCATTGGGTGAAGTCATAAGAACTGACCCCTTAGGATACCTGTCTCCTCGGACCACCCGATGTTAGACATCCCAGTGTTTCTCAGACTGTACTGATTTCGTTGAACCGTGTGTGTGTGTGATTTATTTTATAGTTTTGATTCCGTTAAATTTTAGAATGAGAAATTTTAATCTAGTATTGATATCTCTAAGTACAGACTAGGTGACCTCCAAACTTAGTCACACTCAAAATGAGAAAGGTAGGAAGTACGATAGGTTTCCGTCGTCTCGGGACAATCATAGGTGTGTCACTTTGTGTGTGTGTGTGTGTGTGTGTGTGTGTGTGTGTTTTGAATTTTCAAACTTACAATAATATAATCTCGACGTTAAGTTTACCCGAAACCTTTTGTGACAACAGGTTACTCATTAACTTCAGATCACTGATAATGAAAATTTAAGTTTAGCTAACAGTAAATTAATAAAAAACATAAGGGTATATCACAAGTCGTGACATAAACTCACAAGACTAAAAGGACATTCGTATGATATATTTTATATTTTTCCAAAAAGATAAGGTGACTGTTCTTGTTTAAAAAGACAAAAAACAAAACTAAGACACTCTGTATCTAGGTAGGAAACTTCCATTCCAAAGAAAACACGGTCATGAATCCAGTCACGTGTCTACCGGGACTCCCTCTAAAAGGAATATGCTGTACTTAATCCAACAACCAAAACTGTCTAAGTCCTTTCCGGGAGAACTCGTAGTGATCTCTGTTCAATGTTCTTTAGTTTTTGAAAGAGATAAAGTAAGTCCGAGGTATTTTGTAATCTAGTATATAAAAAAATTTAATTGACAATCGACTGAGAGGAGACTAAAGTTCTGACTTCGAAGACCGAAGAGGTCTCATAGGACAGTACGTAAGTGAACGTCTCACCTCTCGGTAGGTAATCTAATAAATTGACGAGGTCGTGATTCATGATCCTTTAATGGGAGGTTTGAGGGGTTGAGTATCGTCCCAAATAGGGTCACGACCGACAGATACACAATCTTACATGATGTACACCATTTCTTAGGCGGACGGTTACTTCCTCTACTACGTTCTCTAAGTCCAGACTGGGTACCCAGTCTTTCTAGGGGACTTCATCGTTTACCGTTGGGTGAGGTCATTAGAACGGACCTTTTGAGGTACCTGTCTCCTAGGACCACACGATGTCAGGAACCCCAGAGTTTCTCAACCTGTGCTGACTCGCTGTTGATTCGTGCCGTGACGTTGTGTAGCATTCATTGATACAGACAATGAGTAATAAAAAACCGAATTAGTTTAACACTCTCTGTAAGGAAGAATTATTTTATTTGCAGATTAGAGTCTGTAATTAAAGATGATATAAATATTTAATTACTATCTAAATTACAATATCCTATGTAAACAAAGAAACCTATAAAATCACGTCACGGTTTAGGAACAATCGAGAATAAGATTGGAATAAGTGAACTCTTATTAATAATGACTATGGTCATCCAGAACTTTAAAGAATTCAATATCTGAAATTCATTTCTTGGAAGAGTTCAAGATCCTATTTGACTCATCCTTTTGTTAGACTTTTACTTATCTATATATATACATATTGACTTAGTGAAACGACAGTGGACTTTGATTGTGTTGTAACAGTTAGTTGATGTGAAGTTATATTTTATTTTTTTTAAAATTCTCAGTATTAATTAATTTAAAAATTTTTGGACTACTTTCGAAACCTTAAAAAAGAGTATGAGGTAGTCGAAATGTGTCTTTAGAAGACTTCAAGTAGGTTCCAGAGTCCATTTCTTGAACTCCACCGACGAATTCCTTCACAAAAAGGAAGAACGATTCTTAGTTAACTTTGAGGTTTACAAGTGAGATACAGTTTTTTCCTTGACCCCACTGTCTCCGTCACAGACATCATTAGAGTTTTTTCTTGTCGTTGTCACCCATACAAAAGTTAGACTTTTCTACTCCAGTAAAAAGTCACTCACCTTTCTCATTTCACGTAACCCTCGTTTCGTTCTCCTTCGGTCTTTTTGGGGGTTTCGATGAACTCCAGTTCGGAGACGACAGACGTCTACTTTATTGTCTTCGAAGATTGGCCCGTAACACCTTCAGTCCCTTTTAACATAAATAAATGACTAAAGTCCGGTCCTTCAACTAGTCTCGTATGATGGTAGTATATATCATAATATGTATCAGTGAATTTATTTATATACATTCCCCTTTTTCTCGAAGGGAGTATCGAGTCAACCATTTGTTAGGTGGACATTACACCCTCTTGGGTCAAGTTAAAGACCCAGTCCTTCTAGACGACCTCTTCCCTTTCCGGTGGGTGAGGTCATGAGAACGCGAAGGGAACACCGAGTCGAGCATTTATTAGGTGGACGTTACGTCCTCTGGACGCAAGCTAAGGAACCAACCCTTCTAAGGGGACCTCTTCCCTTTCCGATGGGTGAGGTCATAAGACCAGACCTCTTAAAGTATCTGATATCAGGTACCCCAGTGTTTCTCAGCCTGTGTTGACTCACTGAAAGAGAAAGTCTGAAAGTCTCCTTTTTTTCTCTGATACTCCCTCTTTTTATTTTTATTGTCATAGATACAAGATTTAAAGGATAAGACTTGAAAGGACACAAAAGGACCAAGAGAAGTTACCTGTGTTGAAAAAAAAAAAAGTTCATATAAAACACAAAGACCAATCTTTCACCCATGTGTAGGTCTTCAGTTCTCAAATCCATGTTTCGACTGTCTTTCTGCCGTACATCAAAGTCCTCGGTAACGTCCATGACTTTATTTCGTTCTTGACTGAGTTAATTAATTGTCTTACCTTTACTAACACAAATTTGGGGCTATTTACCTTAAATACTTTACCAATTAGTCTGGGGTTGAGAAAGACCAACACCATGTCACGAGTCTCACCCTCTTTCTCTAACTATGTGGCGACTAGTTTACCAAGTATAAGTTTCACTAAACAAAAGACGTGATTCTATTGTCTTCAGTTTTAAGAACTCTTGGATGTTTATACGGTTCGTGACGAGACTCGTACAACATACTCTAAATACTAACTTAAGAAGACCTTTTAAGAATTTCTCTACCCTTATGGTCTGGTGGACTGAACAGAGGACTCTTTAGACATACGTCCAATTCTTTGTTGTCAATCTTGACCCGTACCTTGTTGTCTGACCAAGGTTTAACCCTTTCCTCATGTAGTTTCGACATATAACAGTGGGACGAATAAATTGAATATACGTCTCATGTAGTACTCTTTGCGACCCGACCTATTTCGTGTTCTACCTTAGTTCTAACGGCCCTCTTTATAGTTATTGGAGTCTATACATCTACTATAGTGTAAATGCCGTCTTTTACTTCTTGTCGATTTCTCGGAGGTCTACTTTCATTTTTTTCCCTCACTTTTTCAACCGAATTTCGAGTTGTAAGTCTTTTGATTCTAGTACCATAGACTAGGGTAGTGAAGTACCGTTTATCTACCTCTTTGTCACCTTTGTCACTGTCTGAAATAAAAAACCTCCACCCCTCCGAGGTTTTAGTGACGTATACCATTGACGTTGGTACTTTAATTTTCTACGAACGAGAAACCTTCTTTTCGATGCTGGTTGGATCTATCGTATAGTTTTTAGTTTCTGTAATGAAACGGTTGTTTCCAGTTAGATCAGTTTTGATACCAAAAAGGTCATCAGTACATACCTACACTTTCAACCTGATATTTCTTTCGACGTATGACTTCTTAACTACAAAAACTTGACACCACAACCTCTTCTGAACTCTCAGGGAACCTGACGTTCCTCTAGGTTGGTCAGGTAAGATTTCCTCTAGTCAGGACTTATAAGTCGGAAGGGACCACCGAGTCTACCATTTCGCAGACGGATGTCACACCCTTAGGGCCCAAGCTGGGGACCAAACCCTTCTAGGGGACCTCTGCCTTTACCGTTGGGTAAGGTCATGAGAACGGACCTTTTAAGGTACCTGACTCCTCGGACCATCCGATGTCAGGTACCCCAGCGTTTCTCAGTCTGTGCTGACTCGCTGAAGTGAAGTGAAGGACTTATAAGTAACCTTCCTGACTACGACTTCGACTTTGAGGTTATGAAACCGGTGGACTACCGCTTCTTGACTGAGGAAACTTTTCTGGGACTAAGACCCTTTCTAAGACTTCCGTCCTCCTCTTCCTCTACTGTCTCCTACTCTACCGACTTACCGTAGTGACTGAATTACCTGTACTCAAACTCATCTGAGGCCCTCAACCATTACCTGTCCCTCCGGACCTCACGACGTCAAGTATTCCAACGTCTCAGCCCGTACTGGCTCGCTGACTTGACTTGGCTGACTTGACTTTTTTGAGATACTCCATCCTTCGATAATAATACAGGTAAAGTGTCTACTTCTGAGTCTCCATTGCACGGGTCTTCTTGACTACGAAAGCTTAACACCACGATATCTTCTGAGAACTCTCAGAAAACCTAACGTCCTCCAGTTTGGTCAGTTAGGATTTCCTTTTCACTTTCACTTCAGCGAGTCAGCACAGGCTGAGAAACGGTGGGGTACCTGTTATCGGACGTGGTTCGAGGAGGCAGGTACCCTAAAAGGTCCGTTCTCATGACCTCACCCAACGGTAAAGGAAGAGGTCCCTTAGAAGGGCTGGGTCCCTAACTTGGGTCCAGAGGGTGTGACATCTGTCTGCGAAATGACAGACTCGGTGATCCCTTCAGAGTTGGGAGTTATAAGTAACCTTCCTGACTTCGAGGTTATGAAACCGGTAGACTACGTTTGTCAGTTGAGTAACCTTTTGTCGGACTACGACCCTTTCTAACTTCCGTTTTCCTCTTCCCCTGTCATCTCTTCTACCAATCTGTCTTAGTAACTGAACTACCTGTGCTTAAACTCGAGACCCTCTGTCACCTCCTGCCTTTCGGACCGCACGATATCAGGTACCCCAGTGTCTAAACCTGTGCTGAATCGTTGACTTGTTGTCGTTGTTTAGTGTTTCAATATAAGGTCAGGACAAAATGATATTATACGACGGAGAGATAAAGATTTACAATTACTAAATAACGTACTTCTGACTACGGGGAAGAATTCTTACTACTCTGTGGTGACCGCTCGGTCTTCTAGTACTGTCTTTCCTATCTCACCACGATCCCGTCTCTACGATTAGTGACGTACGACCGTAGACTCGAAAAGATTATTACCGTTTAAAGTGAAAATACAAGACCTGACACATTTCGTCGACGTGACTAAATAAAATTAACAGATTAATCAGAAATAAAAGTAAAACACGATACGGGTCTGTTTATTATTGTACTTGATCTTTAGACACTACGACTTTTTGATGTAGAAAATTAACAGAATTTTTTTACTAAATGATTCCTCTATATAAATGTTACTGTCATAAATTAAAAGAACTAAACAGGGATTGACCTGAAGGACAGACCAAATACAATCACGACATACCATTCTCTAGTCCTAGTTTCTAAGTTTCGTTTCGTCCTTACGGTCCAGGACCGTAACTTCTACTAATTTTTAACCTTAACAGTAATCAACCTCTAGTTTTTCGTCGATCATTCTTCAAGTCAAGTCAAGTCAACGAGTCAGTACAGGCTGAGAAACACTGGGGTTTCTTTGAAGTCCTAATTACCTCCCTTGTTTATCTCTGTTTTCAGCTCCAGTCCAATTATCAATACTTTGGTTAATCTCATTTATCGTGCATATCGGAATCTATGTTCTTCTGGATATAATTTCACTGAAGACGGAGTCTTGATACTTTTGTCACTCTATAATACTTCCGGTAGGGTTCCGGGTACTTATTTTCACTCACTCTGGTCTTTCCACAATTCACCATACACCAGAACGAAACCCTCTCACACATTCGTTCAATTTCTTCTAAGATAAATATTATTAAGAATAACCGTGTCACCTCTTCCTTTACCGTTGGGTGAGGTCACAGGAACGGACCTTTCAGAGTACCTGTCTCCTCGGACCACCAGACGTCAGGTACCCCAGCGTTTCTCAGCCCGTACTGACTCGCTGATTGTGAATGTGACCCGTGTCAATCGTTCCATAGTTCTTTTTTACACGTTGATAAATAGACGAATGTATATTTTGAGTTTCGTCTCAACTCTATTAGAATAATCCGAAAGTTTTAATAATATGGTATTTATTCTTTGTTATAAACTGAATCAAAACCGTGTTAAAACCAATATATTTCATTTAAATGTTATATTACAGTTTAATACATTAGTGAACGTTCGAAATTAAAGAGAAAGGTTATATACACCGGTACTAATGATAGAGAGTTTTTTAACTACTTTTTGTTAGGAAGGTTCACTTTTTTCTTCTCCTAAGTTAAACACGATGTTCCAGACCAAACTATCTTGTCGAAAAGAATTTATAAACTTCTTCGTCTAGTTTCAATAGCATTTCTTTGATCTGTTAACAACCTCTAAACAAGTTCAATAGATAAGAATACTTTGTTTGGTGGAGTTAGAATGACCGTATTTTTTGGGGTTGTAAATATCATGAGTCTCTATGATACTCAGTACGAAACTTATCTCGTTTCGGACCTACCGAACAGAGACCAGGTACAGACTCTGAAGTCGACTTTTCTGAACCTCTGACCTTACTGAATTGTTGACCTCGAAAATCTAGATTCTAGATTACGCAGAAGACTAACTCTGAGCGAGAATTTACCTGAGGACGTGTACCGGAGAAATTCATCGACGAACACACGCACACACGATTCAGTAAAGTCAACACAGGTCGAGAAACGTTGGGATACCTGACATCGGGTGGTCTCAGGAGATAGGTACCCTAAGAGGTCCGTTCTTTTGGACCTTACCCGACGGTAAAGGAGGAGGTCCCCTAGAAGGGGTGGGTCCCTAGTTTGAGTGTAGAGGACATAACCGTCCGTACAAACAAAAAAAACAAAAACAGTGGTGATCACGGTGGACTCTTCGGGCTCATCGACGAATCTAAAGGGGTTTCGTATCACTGACCCAAGTTTCTCGTTCATAGGATTCGGTGATCTGTGACATAGTGAAGAATCCTGGATTGTGGTTTTCAGTGTACCGTAGCATAGTGATATCAGTGTTCGGGTAGGTCTAAGTTTTTCTCCCCTGTATGTGGGTTACAGAGGTACCTTCTTTACAGTTTCACTTTTACGTCCTTCTCATACACCTTATTCATTGTCGCACGTGTAAAAACCTTTTATTTTAGACGGGGGTTTGTACTTTGTGTAAACTCTCATTTATAAAGTATGTTTGTTGTATTTCAATATTTCTTCTTTTTTAATGTTTCATTTTTTTCATTAAATACACGGTGGTTTACGTTCGACCCTCATATCTTTGACGTATATACATGTTTCTTTCTTTTACGTTTGGGGTGACAGACTAGAAATTGGAGTCCCTAGAAGTGGGATTTCTAATCCCTAGAAGTTTAGAGAATCTACAAGAGTAGTACCGTCTTTACAGGTGAAAAACTGACACTCGAATTCTTTGCCGGACGAAAGACACTTTTCCGATAACTTTCCGCTTTCGTATAACCTTTTTAAGGTCATAGTGATGGTAGATAGTAATTCCAAATTAAAACAGAGTTCTGTATCCAGATAAGTATGATCAAAGTCTTTTTGACTTATTTAACACTTGTTTGACCAAGTCTTCTGTGATTTTTACCACTTTTCGTTCAGTGTATTTAAATTTTGATGAATTTTGTGTACAACTTAACCAACGATAACTTTGATAATAGTCCTCCTTTTGACGAATTTTTCTATAAGTGTGACTAAAATCAGTTGACATTAGTTATGAGAAATTAGGTAAATTAGTAATTTGTTACTTGGGATTTGAAGATTTAAAGTAAATTAGATCCATACTTACAAAACCCATAAATCAACTCAAGTCCAGTCAGTGAGATAATGAAAACAAGTTAATACATTTAAATTAAAGAAAACTCATTGAAGTTCATTATCGATTGTCGGTACTCGTAAGTATAAGGTTACCTTCAGTCTTTAACTGTATTTAAATTTAATTGATATTAATATGACATTTTATGTAAAACTTTAAAAAGGAAAATTTTAAGTCAAGTCAAGTCAAGTCAAGTCAAGTCGGCGAGTCAGCACAGGCTGAGAAACACTGGGGTACTTAGTGTCGTGCGGTCCGGAGGGACAGGTAGTGGTTGAGGACCTCAAGTGAGTCAGAGTGCAGGTAGCTCAGGCACTACGGTAGGTCGGTAGAGTAGGAGACAGCAGGGCAAGAGGAGGACGGGGGTTAGGGAGGGTCGTAGTCTCAGAAAAGGTTACTCAGTTGAGAAGTGTACTCCACCGGTTTCATGACCTCAAAGTCGAAATCGTAGTAAGGAAGGTTTCTTGTGGGTCCCGACTAGAAGGATCTTACCTGACCAACCTAGAGGAACGTCAGGTTCCCTGAGAGTTCTCAGAAGAGGTTGTGGTGTCAAGTTTTCGTAGTTAAGAAGCCGCAAGTCGGAAGAAGTGTCAGGTTGAGAGATCAATATTCAATTATAAGTGTGGAGACTTAGCTCGAGGTGTGCTAGGAGTGACACGGGGAGTTCACGTCATTAGGACTTTGCGTTTTGGAACAAGTTCCATCATCCAAGCAGGAAATTTTATCTTGATAGTTTTCTTAGGAGTCATTGTGGGAACGGTTACCGACAAAGGACCATCTGTTGTCATAATAACGTAGAAGTTAGACTCGAGGTGGACTTGGACATTCTACTTACAACAACGGTTTCCTCGTATCAACTAATTATTACAAAACAATCAAAGTTCAATGTCGTTTCAGTAAGTCAATATGTATATGTACAATAGATAAGAAAAAGTTTAGGAAAAGGGTAAATCCAATGATGTCTTATGACTCGTCGTAAGGGACACAATATGTGATCCAGGAACAACCAATAGACGAAATTTACCTCGTTCCACATGTACAGTTAGGATTTTGAGATTAGACAGGGAGTGGGGTTAGAAAGGGGGACCATCGGTATAAAATTTCATTTCATCCCGTTTGACTTTTTGTATTGTATGTGTTCGATTGTTTCAATAGAATCTTACTTAATCACTCTTCTTTGAACATTCAAAATATGTTCACTATTGATTCCTGTCCCTCTTATCATGGGTTTAAGTATTCGATACACTTTATTTTTGATTCTAGAACACAAATGTAAGGGGTTTCTTTTTCATACCCAAAAAATTTTCGTACGTACATTATTTGAACAAAATATCTAAACTGTAAGTCTATGAGTTAAACTACTTCAGTAATTTATTTAACAAATCGAGTATTTGATTGGTCAGTTAGTCCTGTTTTGAAAAAGATATTATACGATATTATAAGGACCAATTTTATAGTTAATTTAACGAGATTGCACAGACAAGTATTTAGTACCAACTTACCGAAATCTATGATTACTACTGTAAGGACCCTAATCCTAGATCCCACGAGATGTCAAAATAGTACAACGTGACGTTTAATGTTTGTTTAAAAATAGTCCAAAAGACAAAAAATGAAGGTGATTTCGGGAGTATAGTCGTGAAAGGATGAATAATTAGAGAGTACACTTTACAATTTTACAAGAGAGTATTATCTATAAAAGTGTATTATCTAAGAAGAGGTTTTGTGTATCAATAAGTATACCACGAAGTCTAATCCCACGATCTTAGTCTTAACCTAAATTCAAATAGGGTGAATCTGTGAGAAACCAGGACCATATGATAAATAATTATTTGAGAGACATGAAGACAAAAGGATTTTCATTTTGTTTCTTCACGGATTGAATATCACAATATGACTTTTACTATACGTTTATTTATATATGTATTTATCTCTGTTTCTGTCTCTCTCTATTACTTTGGGAAGGTATTGTAACTTTCGAGAGTTATTTGATAAAATTTCGGATTAAGGAAAGCATAAATGATTGAACTGAAACTGAAAACAGACCAAAAAGGGGAGGTAAATAGGACTGACTACCAAAGACTACCAATATTGTAAATAGACTTCTGTATTAAATAAAAGGTCAAGTTCTGTTCACGTATTCATTTAAATTATTAGAAAAACTAAATCAAATGATTCTATTATAATGTCGAAGAGACTAATTATAAAATTCTTCAAAACTTTAAGAAAAGTCCTCTTCTTTAAAGAGTTAGGCATCTATATAGACAGAGGACAATTTAATTCTAAGAGAAAACAAGGTTGAGTAGAGAAGAGTTATACTGAAGATATAATAACCGGTTAAAATAAAAAAAATTCATTTTTACGTATCGTCCCTTTATTTCTCACACATCTTCATTCTTCCTTTTATATTATTTAGACTGACGGTGTCGATAATTTTAATTAACGTTTCTTTACTTTCGTTCCCATTTCCTTACGTTTACACGGTTGGTAAAGAGTTATATGTATAAAAAACCACTGAGTATGTATAACATATCTAATTTATATCTGGTGTAAGTCCCTCTTTATTTAGAACAATCCTCTCGTCTTTTTCTACCACAACATCTCTCCTGTTGTAGATCATAACGAGTGGGTTCCTATAAGTGCCATTATAAGTTTAAGGTAGACGTGTCTCCATACACGACCATCCATACACAAAGACAGAGACACACACACGTCATGATTATGTGTGTCTTCAATGGAGTGTCGGGATATTTATAATTTTTTACTTATGTAACTCTTACTCACATTTAAGTGTGTAATCATTGTAGTAGAGTTGATTGTTATTATCGTTAGTGGTAAATAACATATTTTACACTACTACAAAACTCGAAATATACGTAAGAGATAGTGAAATAGTAGAGGTACCCCATCCGTTGTATTCTTGAAACTCCGAATCTATCGCATCAAACGGTTCAGACACGAAGGACATGAACTCTTAGACCAATAAGAAATCGAAACCTTTGAAAAGTCGGTATTAAAGTAGTGAATGTAAAAGACGGGAAAGAGAGAAGAAGAGGAACACTCTGACTGACGGGTATGACACTTATAATCGTACAAACTACAACAGAATGTTCAGGGAATTTGACCGGAGTCAAAGATTTTAGACAAAAGGAAAAACCATAAAAGTAACCCGTTAAAGGTAATAAAATAGAAGGTCTAGTGAATACGCAAGAAGATATAGTGGATCAGACGACAATTAAGGAAGATCATGCAAAAATAAAAGTCAATGGCGTAAGAAGTCGAGACTGACTAAGAAGGAATATAAAAGATCAAGAAACAATTTTTAAGAGTGACGAAAGTAGATAAGAAAGGGGTTCAAGTCAATTGTAAGAATAATGATTACAAAACTTGCGAAGTAGACCATTTAATAAATAGAGGCAAAGTAGTCAACTAAAAAGTCCCAAAAACAAAAGGACAAGAAAGTAAACTTTGCAACAAGACAGAAGAGCAAAACACACCTTGTCAATGGATAGGGACGGAACTTCAATACAGGAACAAAACCTCACAGGGATACGTCAGATGTACCTAGGTTTCCGAAACAAACATCCCGACCTAGACTTCACTCGGGCCAAGTGCAGAAGTGACCCCATATGACCATCGACAGTGAAACTACCCTCTACCTTAACCTCTACTTCCCTGAACACCGGTCTCGGTCCACACTCGATCCCGAAGGGGAGACGAGTCGCCAACAATGGTGTGATAGCTCCCACCGCAGAGCAGGGTACCACGGCCTCGTCTTCAGGACGCGCAGACCAGACTCGACCAAGTAAAAGGGATTCACACGTGAGAGGGAGGAGGGTCGTCACGGAAATGGGACCTCCTCTCGTCATGACCTCGGTCTCCCGGGTCTCACCCATGACGTTCGGTCAGTCCTGTGGTCCGTCGAGGACTAGGAGGAGGAGACTAGTAAGGTCATTACCGGTGGGAACGGGTAAGTCTATGTCACGACCTAAAGTTCGGTTGAGTCAGGGGGGTGGTCGTGTATGAGAGGAACCGTGACGGTCGGAAGTGTGATCACCCATAGACACGACTCTTTCTCTTCGACCTCGGGACTCCTTTGACTGGTCCTGGGACCCGTTGAAGTTAGACGAAATGAGTAGAATAAGGTCCCTCATTCGCACACGTACACGAAAAGTGTTCGTCTCGGAAGTAAAAGAATGTCGGGAGAACATTGAGACTGACTAAAAGTAGAACGGTCACGGTCTGGGGTCCCGATCCTACGACCTATACACGGTCTTGGGCAGTGAGGGGTCCCTCCTCGAGGATCGGGTACTATAAGGGGAGGGGATGACACAGGGGACGATCTCCACACACAGAGTCGGACTATCGAAGGGAAGAGAAGGAAGAGTTGAAGCACACCTAGAAAGAAGTATCGGAACCTACATCTTCGTAGAAGGGTGGCTCAGAGGTCAAACAAAAGTACTCTCAACGAAGTGTGCATCTACATAGTTATAATGACTACACAAGTACTCCCTTCCACTTGAGTCGAAGGAGAATGAGGTGGTGGAACTAGGGAAGGGAGAAGAAAAAACATACAATTGATTTCGAAACAGAAGTCTTAAAGATCTTGACTATAAAACAAAACAAAAAAATTTTTATCGTTTTAAGTTGACTCATTTAGATTAACCGAAATAGTTTATTGAGTACGTAACCCGTGGTAGGATAGATCATTCATCTTTCTCCGAGACTCTTCAACATGTTTTATCTCCTAAAAATATCTTCCTTATACTCTGTTCCTTGAATAATGGGTCGGTGGGGTTTTTCTTTCTCTCTCTCTTAACAAAGACCGGTCCGGTACCAGAAAACCTCCTTCTCTTCTCTTACCGTTCCTATAAGGGAGAAGAAGGAAAACCTCGACCTCTCCCGGATGCACTGTCCAATAGAGTGACTATGACTTAACTATTAAGATCTTATCGGTCAATTTTAATGTAAAGACCTTTTAAAAATTAACATCAAGTTAGATTCAAACAGTTCTTCCTCCCCTATATACATAGGAATACCGACTGAACGTAACAACATACCGTTTTTGGTTATATTTTAACATTTCGTTCATAGGAGGTTAATAATTAATTCTTCTTTTTTTTTTTTTTTTCTGGTTCCCTGGGTTTCTAAGTTGATAGTCCAACTACCATGACCTTACAGAAATCGACTATTCGTTATTACTCGCTGTGTACCGTTTTTCTTTTTTTTTTAGATTCAAACAATAAACCCTAAATCGTGTTCACTACGGTAAAACTTGGACACCTAAAAGGGAAATTGTCAAAGTTCCAATCTGTAAAAAACCATTACTATAGTGTATTTTCAACTTACAATAGTTGAAAGGGATATGATGTAATAGTCTTTTAAATTAATTCTTTAAGTATGAATGTCAATTAAAGGAAGTTTTTAATTCAACCCCCCTTACTAAGGAACCTTTTGGTTCAGGATTTTAGAAAAGTATAAAAAATTTACATTGAACTTTTATATAATCGTACTTAAAATCGGAAAAGTTCTTTACTCTATTACATTAGGAACTAAAATGAATAGATTTTATTTTATACAGGTTAATGTCGTTATTTAATGGTATATAAGAGAAGTGATTGGATTATTCGTAATTCTTTCAACTTTTCTTCGGGTTTTAGTTCATTGAACACAATTCGGGGTGATACTGAATTATGTATTCCATTGACGTTAAAGTCGGAGACGGTTCTCACCTATAAGACAACAAATCCACGATCCAGCACAGGTTGAGAAACTTTGGGGTACCTGACATCGGGTAGTCCGAGGAGACAGGTACCCTAAAAGGTCCGTTCTTATAACCTCACCGAACGGTGAAGGAAGAGGTCCCTAGAAGGAACTTTGGGTACCTAACTTGCGTGTAGACGAATCGTCCATCTAAGAAATGGTAACACGGTGGACCCTTCGGTTCCCACCTTAAAATTCGGTTAACCAGACCTTAAAGGACTAGTCGTAATCCCTTGATTAGATGGACTATTTCGGGGACGGAAGGGACTTCCCTTCCACCGGAACGGACTTTATTAGGTGTGAAATAAAGTTTTCAATAAAGTGTTTAAAGAAACGGGGTGGAATGACGGATATTTCGGAAAATAAAAGGTTTCGAGGACCCTCACGGAAAGATGGACGTCTACCCTACGACGGACTAAGTACTTAACAACTTATTTTGTTTAATCTAGGAGTTTGAATCAACGTAAAACAAAACATTGTCCTTTCTGTTGCCGAAACGAGATGAAAAATTAAAGAGTGAGTCATTCTATTTACTATTATCATATTTGGTCTTCCTTCCTGAAACTCCTTTACTCTAATAAACGAGGGAAAACCCTACCGAAAAGTTAAGTAGTTAAGATCGAAGATGGAAGAATCGAGGACCGTACCCAAGTTGGTGTAAGTTGATGAAATAAGATTGAACGTTACAGTTCATCACAACCATCTACACACTAATAGCCGAAAAAAGGAGATCCTGTTGCGTTTACTATAATGTTTCATATATTGGGACGAGGATACGGAAATTCCTGTTAGACAGGAGGAGGAGGTGGGTTATTAAGTGAAGTTCAACTTCGGGTCGTAAACAAATGTCCAAGGAAAGAGGGTAGACACAGTCTACACAACCTATCGAGGAAACGACGACCGGACACGGAAGACTAGGAATATAGTTAAATTGAACGATATTAGTACATACTGGATCAACTATTAACTTCTAACTTCCAGTCTTACCGAGAAGTCTTTTTCGTTTTTAATCTTGTGTTAAACGTTTACTAGTTCAGGACTTTTTTTTTATCCAGGTTTTTTTACTAGATAAAGGTCGAGATTTCTAATATATTCGAAACTTTGTTTGTTAAAGGGACTCAGTCGAAGTAATAGATTCCTCTAAACTCTATCGTAAAAAAAAAAGTTAGGGAAGAATCAGAAACACGGGAAAGATCATGACTGGACTTCATTTGTCTAACGGTCCATAAAGGGATCGTTTCTACTCGAACAAACCCTAGTCGTCTTTTAACGTTGAGTTTCAGAAGTTAGTAACAATCGGTGGACGTTCAGGGAGGGTCACCGTTTCCTTCCTCTCGAAAATATCTCCCTTTTCCTTCACACCTCCCAAGATCATTTGTTTCAGGTACCGAAAAGTAACTGACTCCGGAACGATCCTTTCTTCTCAACAAGAAAAAGGACCACCCGAGATGATTGTATCGTCCCGTACTGGCGAGGGGATAGACTAGAGGGTTGAGATAGATTAATCTTAAAGACAAATAATTTAAAAATGTGGTCCTTCCCTTTTGATCGAATCATTCCCTTTTGAAGATTATTTCTTTTTGATTATACGATCATTCTGTGACGGAGCAATCACTTTTGCCTCCACCCTAGTTAAAAAAAAATTACGGAAATCACCCTGTCCTTCCTTTTGTTAAGAGCTCATCCCATATATCCGTGACTTCACGTTGTTTGAAACGGAGAGGTTTTATACGGAGACAGGTATTTCTATTAGAACTCGAGTATGTCCTTTCTTAGACGGACGTTACGACCTCTGGCCCCAAGTTAGGGACCCAGTCCTTCTAGGGGACCTCCTCCTTTATTGTTGGTGACTGAGGTCATAAGAATGGACCTCTTAAGGTTCCTGTCTCCTCGGACCCCTCGATGTCAGGGACCCCAGAGTTTCTCAACCTGTGCTGACTTGCTGATTGTGAATAAGAAGTATAATGAATAAATGAACATAGAACTCGACCTACAAAGATTCTTTGTACTCACTCACTTTCAACGAGTCAGCACAGGTCGAGAACCACTGGGGTGTCTGACATCGGACGGTCCGAGGAGACAGGTACCTTAAGAGGTCCGGTCCTATGACCTCGGCCTTCGGTGAGGGAACATGTCCCCTAGAAGGGTTGGGTCCTGGCTTGGGTCCAAAGGGTGTAACGTCCGTCTAAGGAATGGCAGACTCGATGGTCCCTTCAGGTTCTTTGTACTCTGTATCCTCTTATAGACTTTTGACTCATCTTCAATGGGAAACCATCCCCTGTGAATGGAAATAATCCTTGAGAGGTAAACATTCCCACAGAAGGAGGTGACCTCTTCCTTTACCGTTGGGTGAGGTCATAAGAAGGGACCCTTTAGGTGTCTGTCTCCTCGGACAGAGGTGTGTGAAGGAGAGGTGTGGTCCTTCTTCTGCTGATTCACTTTTCACTTTCACAATCAGTGAGTCAGCATAGGCTGAGAAACCCTAGGGTACCTGATATCGGACGGTCCGAGGAGACAGGTACCTTAAAAGGTCCTTTCTTATAACCTCACCCAACGGTAAGCGAAAGAGATCCCGTAGAAGGACTGGGTCCCTAGTTTGGACCGTCCTCTGACGTAACGTCCGTCTAAGAATTGGTAGACTCGATGGTCCCTTCGGGTCTTTAAGGATTGTCACCTCTATCGTTGACTGAATTTAGATGTTTTGTTACAATAGGAATAAATGACAAGAAACGGATTATTGGACGGTATTGACCGAATGCAGGGGATGGTTGTAGTAAAACACGGAAATCGATCTCTACTATAAATTCCACCACCGAACCCGGTGAACTAATCAATGAGTCAAAAGATTCCAGAGAGAGTGACTACGTCCTTCATATGTAATGATTTGGAGACAAACAAACAGAGTACAATTAGACAGAAATATGATGACCCCCTACAAAGTCGATTCCTGGATCTTCCTATTTCCCTTTTAATCACAATGCGGGGGTATTGTACTTTGTTTTTTACAATCATACAGGGTCGTGTTAAGACCAAATTGTTACACAAAAACCATGTTTTATTAAACAATTTTAACTATGACGGTCCATCAACTAACCGGCATCATACACGATTTCAGTATATGTATATATAAACGAACACGTATCTTTTAGTGTTTCATTCGGTGTTCAAAGTTATGAAACCCTCAAAGAAGGGTCGGTATAAACACTAAGTTTAATATGGTTTTATCTCCTTTTAACGTTCAAAACACTCTCTCACACGACTTCAACATTTCAGGAACTATGACTCAAGTGTTAAAGTGATCTTATGTTTCTTGAAAATGAGTTTAAACGAATATTTCTTCTTACACAAATCAAAACAACACGATTAGATTATAACCAGAATTGTCACCGGGATCCTCCTCGTTTACTCAGGGACCCACTATCGATTATTTTAGGAACACCGGAAACCACAACTCAAGTTAGAGTAAAGATGATGTATCCTTAGTAGACTCAAACTCTTTTGTCGTTTCTAAATGACCCTCAGGATTTAAGGTTTTGGAGGTAAAGTAGTCTCTTACGTTAATTTACTAGGTTTATTTTATGTCTACTGGACCATCGGGCCGACAAAAAGAAATTAATGATGAAGTTACGTATAACTTTATATTAAACAATTACTCAAATTCGTCGACCTTACTCACCAGTTTCAGAAGTAGAAATCGGAACGTATACTTAAAAAGACGTCGATACTAATACCCAATATTTTACCGTTCGTTGGGATAAATACCCAACAAACCTTCATTCTTTAAAAGGAGGTGATAAGATCAGGAAGACCTACCAAATTAATATAACTGTACTCTGTCTAATTGTCCTCTTTTAGTCTGTTATTGTGTATGTGTCTACTCTGAGTCCTTTCGATTCACTGAGAGATTTTATTTATCTTAGGAGTGGAATTCACAGTAAAAGTCTGTTTTATCCTGTAACCCCCATCACCGAACCCTGAAGTCTCTCCTCCTTAAGTGTACCTCTTCCTTTTCGTTTACAAACCTTGTGTTTACAAACGACCCAGGAAGTCCCTGTTAAATCAAATTGTGTCTCACCTAAGACTAGAGATACGGAGTGACCCAACGGGGGTGGTGTGGGTCGGGTATAAGAAAGGATAAAGAGACCACTCTCGGGATTTCTTCTTTTAGAAGGACTCAGAAGACAAAGAATTTTTGCTAGTTGGATTTAATTAGGAGTACAGTTTCTCTGTAAGACCCGAGTGTTTAAAACGACGGGATGTCACACAAGAACCTACCCAGGGTGGTGATGCACCCAACGCCATTCTTAGCCCTGCTAATAACAGGGACAAAAATCACTTGAAGGTTCAGATTACCCTGTTTGTGAAAACCATCAACTTATTAAAAGGAAGTCGTCAAATTACAAACGAGACTAAGGTAAGTCAATCTTATATAAACTTTGTGTACGACTTGTTGGTGATACAGAGATGAGATTCTTTTATTGATTACAGAAAGCAAAAAAAATTAAACATTAAAGGGTTAAGGATTTTTCCTAAATCCTGAACAGTATACCGAGTCACCATTTCTTAGACGGACGGTTACGTCCTCTGTATTCTTTACACTTAATCTAGGGATCCAGTCCTTCTAGGGGACCTCATCCTTTACCGTTGGGTGAGGTCATGAGAACGGATCTTTTAAGGTACCTGTCTCTTTGAGCCACCCGATATCAGGTACCCCACCGTTTCTCAACCTACTCTCTGACTCTCATACTCGTGTTTCTGTTTCTGATTGTTAAAGACCGTCATTCAGCCAATTAATTTAGGTAGTGAATGAATTAGTTTTCCTATAACGATTGACCCAAAAGGGATGTTTATATGGAATTCATCAATCGTTTAGTACGGTAATTTGTCCATCAAAATTCCCGTGTTTATAAGAAGTCATGATTCAAATTATTCACGAAAAGAAACAAAGTAAGCATCAAAAATGTTTTAACGTACGAATTCACTACGGATACGACTGTAAAAAAGTCAATTCATAAAATTTACCCAATATAGACTAACAACTCTTTTTGGTATCCAATTAATTATTAGTATAATAAAACATAACTTTCTAAACATATGTAGACAATGTGAAAAAAATTTTAGACTTTACAGTTTGTTCTAAAACGAACTTCTCCAATTATTAACTTCGAGTTTCGTTTGTTTTTACTACGTGGTTTTTTAATTTGGTCTTGTTAAGGTTTCTTGAGATATTTTGACGTGTCATCTCTTAGCAAAATCGTAACTTTAAAGACATATCTTGTTATAACATTTATAACTCCTACCAAAGAGTAAAAGTTAATAAAGAGTCATAAACAGAATAGAGAAGTGTAATTCAGTGTTCAGGGGATTCTGACAGAAAATAAAGTCATCAATAAGACCTCGTGGTCTTGAGACGAAGTGTCGTTGTCACAAGTTTAGCGACTAGTTGATGGGGGGTGGGGGCGGGGTCGTGGGGAGGTCCCTTAACACTTTTATGATCACTCTCAGTCCTAGGGTGACTGTGGGAGTCTCTACAACTTATTTAGTAAGACGTCCCCTAGTGTCCTTCTACGGTGTATTCTAGGTGCCTCTTTAGACGACCGGTCGGTATCTTGACCAAATGCCGTGTATCTTGTACCAAATACCGGTGTTTGATCGACGACAACCCCGGGTCCCGTCTGTCGGTCTGGGGTGTATACGGAGTCGTTGTGTGACTAATAAAACCTAATTTCAATGAATTCTTTCTCGATTACTTTCTCCCTGTGAGACTGGGAGGGAAGACAGAGGGACTTTCGTCCTTTATTTAGAGTCCACTTTCCACGAGAGGGACGTAGACCGTAATCTTTCTG
Source organism: Capra ibex (assembly GCA_006410555.1). NCBI lineage: Eukaryota > Metazoa > Chordata > Mammalia > Artiodactyla > Bovidae > Capra > Capra ibex. The sequence continues at coordinate 287,509 of SJYO01016727.1, forward strand.
TGAGTAACGGTCTCTGTCCTTTAACCCTGTGTTTCGGAGATATTTGTTTGAAACAATGAAGAAATTAAATGATGGAGTTCGGGTTTGAAAATTGTCTGAGTAGTGATTGACTCGTGGGGTTTGGATTTAAAGAGATAGGATAGTAATGAGTATGCAATTAACCGAAAAACAGATTTTTCATATTTTCGATGGACGAAACCGGTGAAGAACCCAGGATAAAGATACTCTGGAGACACACGTGTTTAAACAAAGAAAAAGAGGACAATCAGACAGAATACGGTTAAAATAATGATCAGGTCAGTGTTCTTGTGTTTTCTCTATCTCCCCCTTTAAGGAGGAGTTGGGACAGAACAGTAAAAGTATAACTCATAATTATATTATTATGTAACAAACAATACCTGTTTCACTGTTGTAAACTGAACTAAATTTTAGATCCGTAAAAGTGATCATTACTGGAATTAAAGGACCGACATTTCTGATTAAAGGTAATAAGATGAAATTCATTTACATTGAATTATTTTCACCGTTGTAGATAGAGTCTATAGAACCTGTACAATTGTACAAAAGTGAATTGCAACTTCTTTTGAAAAGGGGTATTATAAAATATGAAAACAAAACTGAAGAAATTTCTTAGGCGGACGTTACGTCCTCTAGACCCAAGTTAAGAACCTAACCTTTCCAGGAGACCTCTTCCTTTACCGATGGGTGAGGTCATAAGACCGGTCTTCAGGTACGCGACAAATGAGGTACCCCAATGTTTTTCTCAACTTATACTGACTCGGTGAAAGTGAGATATTTTTTCTAAAAGAGAGAGAAAAAATTATGTATTCACTTTTACGGGACGAGTAAATTAGAGTTTAAAGACGAAATCCTAAGACCGTATAAATAGATTCAAATGGAGATGAGAAGTTTTATTATATGTCGTTGACACGACACGACACGAGTTAGTGAGTCAGCACAGGTTGAGAAACACTGGGGTACCTGACATCAGGTGGTCTGAGAAGAGAGGTACCTTAAGAGGTCCGTTCTTATGACCTCACCCAACAGTAAAGGATGCGGTCCCCTAGAAGGGTTGGGTCCTTAACTTGGTCCAAGAGGACGTAACTTCTACCTAAGAAATGGTCGACTTGATGGTTCCTTCGGGTATATCGTTGATGTATTCTAATTTTTATTCCAATAATTGTTCAGTAAAATAAATACTAACTCCAAACCGACTATTGTCTGTTAGTTTTATCATCTGTCAAGAAGTTTTGTCCTCAAGTAAAACGAAGTGGATTGTCAAACCTGTATTCTTCAGGTTCGACCAGACGATTGACGGACTTTCGTCTGTGGGACCAAGAAAGACAGAACAAAGGTAATTGAGAACCGGACCGAGAATAGTTACTTTTTAAATAGTTGTCGATTAGATTCTTTCTTTACCGTTTAAAATGTACTCAGTTGGACTCCTAATGTTGGGTCTTCTGTCAAAAAGTCCTTCGAGACTAACAAGACTTCTCCATTGTCCACCCTCTCCCCTCCTATCACATACATATACTAAAACCGTTTCCCTATGAATGTACGTTAGTTTGTGTGTGGAGCCATATTCCAAAAACGATAAGGGTTCCCTGTTTGTAGAATGAATTACCAAAATAACGAAAATATTTCCACCTTTCTACGTTGTTTCACTCAAGTATTTTTAAAGGGGGCGTTAATAGATTGTCCGGTCAGGACGGTCAAAAGGGTTTCGACCGTTAAACTAGAGACCAAGGAGACAGAAAAGGTTTTGGTTGAACTTGTAGACCTTCAAGTGTCAAGTGTATAACAACTTCGGACCGAACCTCTTAAAACTCATAATGAAATGATCGCACACTCTACTCACGTTAACACGTTATCAAACTCGTAAGAAACCGTAACGGAAAGAAACCCTAACCTTACTTTTGACGGGAAAAGGTCAGGACACCGGTGACGACTCAAAAGGTTTAAATCCCACATGATTTATATCCAGTTACTGACGTCACCGATGAACTAAGAACGTCTTGGTCTACCACCCGTTGTGAGAATATTAGGGGAGGGAAGACCAGAATTAAAGTTGGTTCAAACCCTCCGTAAAACATTGGTTAAACAGGGTACCATGATCCTTAAGAGTAAGGGTCAAGTCCCCCCCTAAAGTAACTATCTAGTGAGTCACACGATAAGGACGTGGTCCGGGACAATTGTCATCGGTTTCGGAGACCCGACGGACAAAATGACCAGACAATACTAGGTCTTTAACCAAGGGAGAACGAAGAAGGGTATAGATCTCAATGTAATAATTTTAGTGACTATAATATTTTGATATATAAACTAGTTAGTAAAGTTCAACGGATAAGTAGTAATAAAATTATCCTACGAGTCAATACATAAACCATTACTTTCTTTACTATTAGAATTTTTTGTCTGTTTTATGTTCATTATGTCGATCGTTGTAATCAGTCCATTATTCACTTATAAATTCGATTCCCGAAAGTAATCCACACCGAGATAGGGGTCCAGCAGACCGTGTCAGGCAAGACATGGTTAGTGATAGAAATTCCCTTTACTATATGACCGTAACACGTATTTGCAAGTGGTTTCTATAGACGTACATGTTCCGTTCACCACCCAGTGACACTGGGGAATGACCTAACTCTTTCCTGACAATAGAAGATTCCTCGATGTACCGACCACAGTCTACTTTTTGACTAGAAATACCAACTGGTCCATAAGACGGTAACGTCTCCAGACCAATTACACATTACGGTTACGAGTTATGTGTTATCTCCCGTTTCTCCTCCGGATTTACCTGTCTCCTTTCAAAATACAAATTTAAAAAGAGTAGAACTGAATGTTCTACTTAAAATAAAGTAGTGAAGGTGGATGGACGAGGGTCCTACGAAGTGGTGTTGGTGTGAAGTGGTCACCTTTACGTCGTCCCTGTACCCTGTCGTTGACGGAAGAGAAATTTTGTGTCGGATCTTCAGTATGTGTAGTGAAAACAAGTGTGAAGAAACCGGACTTACGTCAATGTAGTCGTGTGGATCGTCGTTTCCTCTGACTCTTTGGATCGGAAATCAACCCGTCAGTCCATGAGGCGATCTTTAATACAATAACCCCTTTTTTTGTTCTTACCTATAATCACCCACTCATCGCCACAAACGGTAGGTAGTTCTTATCGTATGAAATTGATGTACTCTTCTTTTAATGGGGAAAAGAAGTATCCGAGTATAATTTTTTCTGTTTTAAAAGGAAAATTATACTATAATGACGTCATTGACTTATATAACCAAAAATAAGTTTACTATTTTATAAGAATAATATACATCTAAGTAAAACGATTCACGATTTTTCGAGTGTTTTTAAATTTTTCATATCAATATCGAGAGTTCTCAAATATTATTACCGACTACACCCAACTTTCCGTATTTTGTTTGTATTCATAAATGTATTAATTCAGTCTTTTGATTTATTCCGTTCACGGTATTTTTTACACGTTACTACAACCACTCCCCATCAAAGTCTCTTTACTTTCAAACATAAATCAATATCTTAAAATTTTTTCCTATTTTATCATGAACTTCTTACCAATATCTAGAATTCCGTCTTTACTTTCTCCTGCACTTTTCCGACATGAAATTTCTACCTTTCGAAATTTTAGTAAACTCCATCTTTCATTGAGTAAAAATAACAGAGTCTCCTCATCACCATTTTCTCCTCCAGTCTAACGACCAATTATTGGTATACCACCAATTGGAATTTACACTCTGGAAGTCTTAGGTAAAGTTTCCCTTAACCCTCGATCACTTTCAAATTTTACTCCGTATCGAACATTAGGTGAATTATCTTCTTGAGATAAAATAAGTAAAGATTTATTTCTTTTCTATAAGTAAGAATAGGTCGTAGAACTCGTCACTGAGTACTTCACGGACACTCGATTTTGTAAACACTTAGTGACTTACTCACTGTTTTGTACATGGAATCCTTTTAATTAGATGTTCATCGCACAACTTACTTAACCTTCCTCTAATAGTATGATGAACGTAGTAATACTAATGACAATTGTATTGTAAGACAATTGTAAACCATTCTTGATATGAGACACGGGGTCTCTTCCGCTACCGTGGGGCGAGGTCATGAGAACGGACCTTTTGGGGTACCTGCCTCCTCAGACCTTCCGACGTCAGGTACCCCAGTACTTCTCAGTCCGTGCTGACTCGTTGAAGTGAAAGTGAAAAGTGAAAGTACGTAACCTCTTCCTTTACCGTTGGGTGAGGTCACAAGAACGGACCTCTTAGGATCCCTACCGCCTCGGACCACCTGACGGTAGATACCCCAGTGTGTCTCAACCTGTGCTGACTTTACTGAATCGTCGTCGTCGTCGTCGTCGTCGTATGAGACACGGGTCAAACACAGTTCGGAAAGGGTTGGGATAGAGTTATAATTGTAGTTACCATATTCGATTTTATGTTAAAATTAGAGTAAAATATCTTTTTCTTTAACTTTAAGTCTCCCAATTGTTAAATAGATTTCATAGGTTTGGGTCCAGTGTCTATAGGACAGGGGTATATGAATTGTGATGTTGACACGAGGTAGAGAGACTCTTCTGTTGACAGAAGAGTTTATTTTTCTAAAGTTCATATTCCGTTTCAGTCAGAAGAGTCCATTTCGTTCCCTAATTAGAGTCCGATTCTTACTCCCTTCATCTACATCTTAATTTAAACACTTCTTCTCCGAAATTTTTCGGAACTAAACTAAGATATTGGTTTAATTTTATGGTAACATAGAGACCGGGTTTACTACATTTTTTCTCACCTTAGATTCATTGGATTGATTCTGTCTTCACCTTTTTATGGGTTGAAGACATGAGAAATCGGAAGATGTACCTTCTTTCTTTTGTAAGTCGAAGTCGAATAAAATCGGAAGACAGGAAGGGTTTCCTCTCCCTTTTTGAATTTTTTAAGAATACTTCAAGTACCAGTTCTCCGTATCCGAGTTATTTCATGATTCTGGATTAGTATCTTTATCTCTTTCCAAAGGGAGGGGTTGAAGTGATGGTGTAATGATTAATCTCGTCAAACCAAATGGGTCATGTAATACAGACCAATAGTTCTTTTAAGATTGTGTATGCTTTTCCGTTTTGTGACTGTTAAACTTCCCTATTTTCTGTGTATTATTGGTCTACTCCGTCCCTACAACTTTTGTTTTCGAACCTTTAACATGAGATTCCTGAGATTGTTTATTCATCTATCGTACGTTCTTGTCTGCCCGTTACATTCGTACTTCCACTTTTAGGAATGTTCTATTGGTTTTTTATTTACGATCTTTAGGTTTGATGACATTGTCTTTACTTCTTACTAAAAATACCTGAATAATTATTTGACGTACGTCGATTCCTTTCTTAGAGACTCGATGTCCTATTTAATCATCTTAGGAGTTTTCGACTTCTCGTTTCTCTTGTTTCTAAATTTATTTATCACTTGATAAATTCCTGACAATTTGTTGATGTTTTGTTCGATATATGTGTATATCCTTATGGTCTTTCTCTCTTTCATCGTTTTCTTAATAAATTTTATTATTACTGACTCTTAAAGGGGGTTTAATTACAGTCTGTGGTTTGGTGTCACCAAGTCTGTCATTTCTTAGACACACTTTACACTCTCTCTCTGGACCCAAACTAGGGACTCAGTCTTTCTAGGGGACCTCTTCCCTTACCGTCGTAAGAACGGACCTTTTAAGGTACCTGTCTCCTCGGACCGTCCGATGTCAGGTACCCCAGCGTTTCTCAGCCTGTTCTGACGCGTTGATTGTGAAGTGTAAAGTGTGGTTTGGTATCTCGGTCTTTCGATCTCTTGTGGTTAGTCTATTTGTATCTTTGATGTGGGTCTGAGTATTAAAAGTTTGATATCTTTTAGTTTGTGTTCCTTTGTTAGGACTTTCTTCGGTCTTTATGGATATTTCCTTGTTTCTATTCTTAATGCAGGGTGAAGAGGAGTCTTTGATACGTTCATCCTTCTCTTATCTTACTTTTTGATAGTCACAACTCCCTTTTTTTTTGGTGGTTAAATCTTAAAACATGGTACTTTTCAATAGGGAAAAGCAAACATACGTGTATACGTATGTGTGTGTGTGTGTGTGTGTGTGTGTGTGTGTGGTACAGACACACACACATTTCCTGTACCTACTGTCTTCCTATGTTCCATACTCTCCTTCCTTAACCTTGATGAAGCGATAATATTCCATGAGTTTGATGGGTACTTCACTATATTCCAATAAGATTTCACCTGTACCTAATTGGCTTTACATATAACGTTTAAACTGAAGAAGGAGTCTTAAGCGAGTTAATACAGACTGAGAAATGGGTGGTCCGAGGAGACAAGTACCGTAAGAAGTCCGTTCTTATGGTCTCACCTAACGGTAAGAGAAGAGGTCCCTTAGTAGGACTGGGTCCTTACCTTGGACCCAGAGGGTGTAACGTCCGTCTAAGAAATGACAGGCTCGGTGGTCCCTTCCGGAACGTTTAAGTTTCAGTTGGTGGTTTTGTTCCAATTTTTTTTTTTCTTTGTATTGAAAATACGATTCGTTCCACTCTTTTACTTTAGTATTTTACGAATTAATTTTCGATGTTTTTCGTCTTTTCACCCTCTGTTTTTATCTTGGTTTCTTGTTCCCGTTGTTTATCTTTCGTTTACGTCATCTATAATTAGGTTGATACAGTTATTGACGTAACTTGTGGTTACTAGATTCCTATGGTTAATTTTCTGTCTGACGGTCTCATCTGATTTTTTTTTTCTTTCTTTCTTTCTTTGTTGACGTTCTTTGAGTGAAATTTATATATGTGTGTCTCTAGAGTTTATTTACATACCTCCTTTTATATGGACTGTGATAAGTTTTGTTTCATCCACCTCATTATAATTAAAGTTTATCTCGTCTGAAGGTTGTGTCTCTTTACATAGTCCCTAGTTCTTTTCGTAATGTATTACTTTTTAACTAATTACCCACTTAAGAGGTTTTCTGTCTTGTTAAAATTGTAGGTACGTGGATTGTTTTCTCATAGTATGATGTCCTCCGTTTTAAAAATTTTTCATGTTTTCTTTTATCTATACAGGTGATAATATTGACGTCTTAAGTTTTGGAGAGAGAAAGACTTTACCTGTCTAGGTCGTCCGTGTTTTAGTCATTTCTGTAGTAACTTGAGTTATCGTAGTAGTAATTTGACCTGGATATTGATGAAATAGGTCGTTATCATCTTATGTACCTCTACTATAGTCCTCTTAATCTTCTGTTTGGTGTCTGAAACTCCTTATAACGTTTTCAATGTAGACTATTTCTTGACAATAGGTTTTATATGTTTCTTTTAACTTTGTTTTCTATTTTTTGTTAATCTTGTCAATCTTTTACCCGGTTCTGTAATTGTCTGTGGAGTGGTTTCTTCTATATGTTTGTCATTTAATCGTATACAGTACTCCCTTTGTGTATAATTTTGTCGTCACTCTATGGTGTGTTGATAACGACAACAAGTCAACGGTTCAACACAGGGTCAGAAACACTAGGGTACCTGACGTCGTACGGTCCGAAGGGACAGGGGAGTGGTGGAGGGTCACAAACGGGTTCAAGTACAGATGGTTTAACCCCTACGGTAGGTTGGTGGCGTAGGAGACAACTGAAGAAGAGGAGAGTTGATATTCCTACCAGTTTTAGACCTTGTGACTGTTGTAGTTTATGACCACTCCTACACCTCGTTGTCTTTTAGAGTACGTAACGATCACCTTTACGTTTACCACGTCGGTAGAACTCTCTGTCAAACTGATAAAGTTTGTTACGATTTGTATGAGGATATCATACGAGACCTTTGACATGAATCATAAAGGGGTTTTCTCAACTTGTGAATACAGATGTGACTTACGTCTATAAATATCTTCGAAACAAGTATTAACGGGGTTTAGACCTTCGCCGGTTCTACGGAAAGTCATCCACTTACCTATTTGACACCAGGTAGTCCTGTTACCTTATAATAAGCCAAGATTTTTGTTTACTCGATATTTCAGTACTTTTTTATACCTGATTAGAAGTTACGTATAATGTTTCACTTTCTTCGGTTAGACTTTTCCCATGTATGTCAGACTAAAGTTGATATACTATAAAACCTTTTAAGACTTTCTCTACTCTTATGGTCTCGTGGACTGACGGAGAACTCTTTAGACATACGTCCAGTCCTTCGTTGTCAATCTTGACCTGTACCTTGTTCTGACCAAGGTTTATCCTTTTCCTCAGGTAGTTCCGACATATAACAGTGGGACGAATAAATTGAAGATACGTCTCATGTAGTAATCTTTACGACCCGACCTTCTTCGTATTCGACCTTAGTTCTAACGGCCCTCTTTATAGTTATTGGAGTCTATCCGTCTACTGTGGTGGGAATACCGTATTTCACTTCTCCTTGATTTTTCGGAGAACTACTTTCACTTTCTCCTCTCACTTTTTCAACCGAATTTCGAGTTGTAAGTCTTTTGATTCTAGTACCGTAGGTTAGGGTAGTGAAGTACCCTTTATCTACCCCTTTGTCACTTTTGTCACGGTCTGAAATAAAAACCCCCGAGGTTTTAGTGACGTCTACCACTGACGTCGGTACTTTAATTTTCTGCGACTGAAGAACCTTCTTTTCAATACTGGTTGGATCTATCGTATAAGTTTTCGTCTCTGTAATTAAACGGTTGTTTCAAGACAGATCAGTTCCGATACCAAAAAGGCCACCAGTACATACCTACACTCTCAACCTGACACTTCTTTCGACTCACGGTTTCTTGACTACGAGAACTTGACACCACAACCTCTTCTGAGAACTCTCAGGGAACCTGACGTTCCTCTAGGTTGGTCAGGTAAGACTTTCTCTAGTCGGGACCCTAAAGAAACCTCCCTTACTACGACTTCGACTTTGAGGTCATGAAACCTGTGGAGTACGCATCTCAACTGAGTAACCTTTTCTGAAACTACGACCCTCCCTAACCCCCGTCCTCCTCTTCTCCTGCTGTCTCCTACTCTACCGACCTACCGTAGTGACTGAGCTACCTGTACTCAGACACACTAGAGGCCCTCAACCACTACCTGTCCCTCCGGACCGCACGACGCTAAGTACCCCAACGTTTCTCAACCTGTGCTGACTCACTGACTTGACTTGGCTTGACTATAAAACCTTTTGCGTTTTGTTACCTCTCTCATTTTTTATATTTATAGACGGACCCCCCACCTCCCATACTTTCCCTACTTACCCATCTCGTGTCTCCTAAAAATCCTGTCACTTTAATGAGACATACTATAGCATTACTACCTGTGTATACAGGTTTGGGTATCTTACATGTTGTGGTTTTTTACTTGGGATTACATTTAATGTCTGGAACCATTGATCCTACACAGTAACATCCAAGTAGTCAACATTGTTTACATAATGAGACCACCGTCTATAACCCCTCTGAGATGTTCACATCCCCATTCCCTGTATACCCTTTTGAGATATCAAAGGGGAGTTAAAACGACGAATGGATTTTGACGAGAATTCTTTATTTAATTAAGTTTTTATATAAAAAAGTTCTTCCTAGATCCAAAAGATCCGAAAGTTTCTCCGGGTATCGTGTTCTTTGTAAATTTTTAGACTATGTCTTATACATTTACACTGTTTTCTAATAGAAGAACTATTCTGTGTTTTAAAAAAGATAGTATTCGTTGTCTCATTTCTTATCCCTTTTATCACAATGGTTCCTCCGTCTTCCCCCGAAGGGTCCACCGAGTCACCATTTCTTAGGTGGACGTTTACATCCTCGACGTCCTCTGAGTCCAAGTTAAGGACCCAACTCTTCTAGGAGACCTCCTTCTTTACCGTTGGTGAGGTCATAAGAACGGACTGGCCGATGTCAGGTACCTCAACGTTTCTCAGTCTGTACTGACTCGAACTTCCTCCGTCTTTGGATTTCTTTTCTCCGTTTAGACTAACATCCGTCGGTCACGTCTCTAAAAACATACTGTCATTTTTCGTATTCTCTAATAAAATTATCCACCATCCGATCTTCCTTCTATTTCATTAGATTCTCTCAAAACACTTTTTATTCTAACCGATGTATAGTATCCTTTCTTTGAAATAAAACGAAATTAAAAGTCAAATATGTAGTCAATGCAAAGAGGTATTTCAAATCAAATACACTACCACAGTAAGTAAAAACTTCTTCTAAGTAGCATTTTTGAAACCTGACGAAAGTTTCTTTTAATTTTAATTTCATAATATTTACGAGTCTTCCCGTCATTTTATAAATTTTCTAGACCTACTTTTGTAAGAGATCCGTAAGTCAAATCGGGTTTAAGAACGGTACCTTTATCGTTATATTGTTTAGATTAATAACTATCTCGTGTATCTTGGTTCGTCGATTAATAAGGTGATTCCTACGAACTTATGACAGATAGAGTAGTCAAGTCAAGTCAAGTCAGCGAGTCAGCACAGGCTGAGAAACGTTGGGGTACTTAGCGTCGTACCGTCCGAAGGGACAGGTAGTGGTAGAGGGCCTCAAGTGAGTCTGAGTGCAGGTAACTCAGGCACTACGGTAGGTCGGCAGAGTAGGAGCCAGTAGGGGAAGAGGAGGACGGGGGTTAGGGAGGGTAGTATCACCCGTGATTTTAGCTCAAGAGTACCACAGTGATTAACTTAATTCACGTAATCATAAACGATATAAAAGATCTCATTTTCATTAGAGTTTTCTTCAATGACAAAGTCTCTATACAAATTACTATTTCTTACAAGTCATTTGTTATCCTCACTCTTACCTCAAGTCAAAAAATTTCGAAACTATAGAAACCGATGTCTTATACTTACTTAGTCAGTTGAAGATACCCGTTTACTGGAAGGTTTCATTAACTCAGGACTTACGGTTTGATTTTATCAAACGATATGAGTTACCTTTACAAGACAAGATTCTTACAAGACTGACTATCATTTAAATTATTTCAAATGTTTACAGTTCAACTCAAATTAAGGTTCACGCATCGAGGATCTTACATTACACAATGTTTAAGTTATATGACTCTGGTAGAAAGACGTCGAAAAATCTAAATAGTCATTCTTGAAGTCTTTTGTTGGTATTTTAATAGAGATAAAACGAATACATTAAGTCTTCAAGTTATTGACTAGACTTAATGTTTGGATATCCTACGATAAAATTTCATTTTTATTTGTGTTAACGATCCAAATCTCAGAGGTTTAGTCCGACAACCAAAAAAAGAAAAAAATATTGATTGCAAACAAACCGTAAACGGTACGAGACCTATAAAAAGATTTTTAACATCAAAGAATCAAAGTCCGTATATCAGAAGGGGTCACCAAGTCACCATTTCTTAGACGGACGTTACGTCCCCTGCACCCAAACTAGAGACCCAGTCCTGCTAGGGGGACCTCCTCCCGTACCGTTGAGTGAGGTTATAAGAACGGACCTCTTAGGGTATCTGTCTATTCGGACGACCCGATGTCAGGTGTCCAGACTTTTCTCAACCTACTGACTTCGTTGATTCACTTATATATATATATATATATATATATATATATATTAAAGAAAAATTCTAAGAAAAGATAATATCCAATAATGTTTTATAACTTATATCAAAGGACATGATATTTCATTCAAGAACAACAAATAGATAAATTATCATTATAATATTATAATAAATGTCATTACACATAGACAATTAAGGTTTGAGAAGTAAATGGGGAGGGAAGTCACTCGACCGAGTAACTTTTTCTGGGACGAAAACCCTTTCTAACTCTCGTCTTCTTCCCTCATTGTCTCCTACTCTACCAACCTACCGTAGTAACTAAGTTTCCCGTACTCAAACTCGTTTGAGACCGTCTATCACTTCCTGTCCCTTCGGACCGTCCTACGTTAGGTACTCCAGAGTTTCCCAACCTCTAACGAATCTTTGACTTTAGACTTTAATAGAAAATTCGTCCGTAAGATGATGTATATTAAATTACAGAATAACTTTCCGTGACGAGGTACGTAAATAGTTGTGACGATAATACATAAGACAATAGGGTCTTAGGAATCGTTGTGTTGTTTTACAGGACTATAAGGGAAGGGGTAAGGACAGTAAGAGTCTTTTCTATCCTTCCGACAATTACTTTAAATCAGTAAAAAGAACGCATTTACCAGGAACATAAAAACATTCGGAAACTAATTAAAGGTCTCGAGATTTTTTCAATTAAAAGTGTTTAAATGGTGAATAGTAACGAAAAAAAACTTCTCGTCTAAAAGTCTTCAAGAATGAAACTATAAGATCTTCACAAAGATATAAAATAAAATAAAATAATAAAATCAGAACTAAAGACTCAAAACTAATGGGTCCACCGTGTCACCATTTCTTAGACGGACGGTTTCGTTCTCTACGTTTTTACACCCAAACTAGAGATCCAGTTCCCCTAGGGGACCTCATTCCTCTTTACCGTTGGGTGAGGTCATAAGAACGGACCTTTTAAGGTACATTCATCCTCGGACCACCCTATGTCTCTTACCCCAGTGTTTCTTGACTTGTACTGACTCACTGACTCGTGTGTGTGTTGTATGTCTATACCTTAACAAAATATATAAATAGAACGTTTATCAAAGGAACTTTTTGAACGAATTAAGACATACGCACGTACGATTTCAGTGAACCCTAAAAGGTCCGTTCTTATGACCTCACCCAACGGTAAAGGATGAGGTCCGTGAGAAGGACTGGATCCCTAACTTGGACGTAGAGAATACAAAGGACGTGGCCGAATTAAGATCATCGAAAAATATTTTTATGCAAAGTTTTTTAAAGAACATATCCGACAGTACGAAAAACGGAAGGTTAAAGGAACACCTATAAAGAAGAAGAAAATAAAGAAGAGGATACACCTCCGGCCTTGGAGGTCGTATTATAGTTTATCTTCGTTATCTCACCTATATACACGGAACTAAGACTAGAATTATCACAAGTCCAAAAGTGGTAATTCATACTATATTAGACGTATAAAAACCTCTACGACAAACAGTTTAACTCCTCCACTGATTCTATAAATGTACTCCTTACCCACATCGTACGATAATTTACGAAAAATATATAGATAATTCTACTAGTATCCCGAAGGGATCACCGAGTCTACCATTTCTTAAACGGACTTTACGTCCTCTGGGCCCAAACTAGGGACCGACCCTTCTAGGAGACTCTTCCCTTACCATAGGGTGAGGTCATACTGACCTTTTAAGGTTCCTGTCTCCTCCGACCGCCCAATGTCGGATACCCCAGCGTTTCTCGGTCTGTACTGAATCACTGATTGTGTAAGTGAAAAGTGAAAGTTTTACTAGTATACCAAAAAGAAGAAATCGACCAATTATATACAATTCAGTGAAGTCAGTAACCAATCATACTAATTAATATCAATAACTAATTACTTATAACTTGGTTTATACTTGAAGACACTATTGAGGTGAATCGTTGATTAATCGGAAAACTATATGACAATCTGAAGTAAACGAGTTTAAAACGATGTTTTGTGAAGTGAATGAAAGAACTCCCAACAACCAGATCTCAAAGAAAAGAACATTACAATAATATACCAAAACCATAGTCTCATTGTGTCCGGAGTACTTTATTTATCACATAAGTAAAGGGAAGTCACAAAACCTTATCGAGCGAGTTTTAACCATTATAAATAGGGAATTTACAAATCATCTTAAGTGGTCATTTCGGTAACCTCAAAAGAAACACCTTTAGATTAATTTGTATGAAGATAAGACTAACAGAGTATGACTCACTCGAGATCTTCAAACACGAAAAGTTCTTAGACAGGTGGTGTAGATCGACATGGGAAAACCGTATTCCAACAGATGTTATAAGTGAATAAAAGAATAAATTATAGACATCCATAAGATCACGACAATAGAGAGATTAAAGAGTGTATCTATTGAAAACAGGATAGTGAAAAAGGGTTTAGTGAGTCCGACGTCCAAATGTTCAAATGACTATGAGAGTTTCTCGGTCGAAAACTTATAAAAGTAAAAGAGATAATCTAAAAAGAAAAATAAAGTCACCGAAAAGTCAGATTGTAAAGTATATGAACCAGACCCTCAAAACAACAGTAAGAAAAGTTAAAAAAGGACACCATCTTCAATTCATGTACATAAACCCTTGAATAAAAGATCATTACTGTAAAAGATTATGTCTATAAGAAAATCGTCGTAGGGTTTATTAAAATATACAACATAGAAGTAAAGATAGATCAAATTTTATAAAAGATTAAAGAACAACCTGAGGAAGTATCTTGGTACTTAATAAATCTCCAGAATAAATTAATATTTATAAAATCCTAAAAAATCTATAGAAAGTTAATAACTGAAGATAGAATTAGGGTAAACCTCGTCTCTTGTTGAGATATATTGAACTTAAGAAAATTTTAATAACTTTGAACAGAATACCGAAGTTTATATTAGGTAGAATTTTTTCTCAGAATGTGTGAACTCTTCTTATACATAAGACAAAGTCATCTCACTTATGATTTTTGTGAAATTACTCCATTTTATATTTATTTGTTTGAAATCACATTATATTTGAGTCATGATCAACCATCATATATCCTTATGTCATTTAAACACAAATGTAATTAAACTGATAATAAACTAGGAAAGGTTTAAGATACTGTAACAGACAGTGAAAATTAGGATTTGTAGTAAAAAAGAGGAATGTGTTTCTCTCCCTAATTGTTACGGATGTAATGTCAAACCGGAACTAATAAATAGTACACACATTTAAGGATTTTGTCTCATTAAGTGGATAAACAAAATAACTTATTATTCGACATCCTTTCGTCCCTAGTATAGATATGGCAATGTCTCAAATAGGTGACACGGATCCTATGACGGACAGTTTATCATCTGTGAGACAATCTTATGAGAACACTGATAGGTAATTTTAGATTTAGATAAATACACACACGAAAAATAAAGTAGAAAGTATATTAAGTCAAATGAGAATTATCTATTTTTACAAAGGGTCGAAGTCTCTACTCAGTATGTTCTCTCTTCTTGTTTAATACCTTTAACACATGATTATACACTAAGTACTACCGGGTACAATGGAGATGTAATTTTTTTTTTAATAAATAGACACTAAGAAACTCTTTACAGTATGTCGAGAGACACACATCAGTAAACTGGATGATTTTTATTCCCGTGTAAATTTTATTACTTTCATTTATAGTAAACCTTATTATTTAGTATTCAGTTACTTGTAGAATAAAAGTATCGAGTAAAGGAGAGTCTAAATAAACCGACCTTTGCATCTCACCAACTGGGGTTTGTGTAATACTTTGTGAAATTTGGAGAAATAGTAACGGACAGAGATGGTACGTCGATCGTTTCTGTTCATAGTAAAGAATCAGAGGAAAGTTTGGATTCCATTAGATACACTGTATCGGAACGTGGTCCTTGTTAAGGTCACTCTTCCGACAATTTGTATATATCTATTTGTATATATCTACAAATATATTGTAGGACTGTTTGTATATATCTACGATGAAGTAAAAAAAACGAACTAAATAAAAACCTTCTTCCAACGTGAAAAAACGGAACTTACTCTTGTGGTCGGAGATCGAGATAGTTAGTACTTATGTCTAGTAGTAGATTCTTAATGTCTCGTATTTCTACCTCTACTAGATCCAGAGGATACCTTAATAGATCGTTTCTATAGTTGTAATGGTTCATGATTTTATATTTATAGAAAGTACACTCTTCTTGTATTGACCTTAATAACAAACACAGAAAGAGAATCCAGTTCGGGATATAGGTTGACTATATAAAATGAAAGGACTGTTTGTTTATCGTATTTAAGTATGTCATAAATAAAATTGTAATATAAATCTTTAAAACCTGAGTAATAATAATAGAATTATACCCTTTACTTTTCTCTTTGTTAATTATGTCTTGAACAGGTTGAAGACTCTTCAAACCTGTTGAGTTTTAATTTCCCATATATAGTATATTTAATATTGATACATAACATATATAATTATGTATACGATAATTCACTTATTGTAGATGTATGTGGTTTTCAGATCAAAACCAGGAAGTTTGTGAGTATCATTTCAGTGGAGTATGAATAAATTAGGAAGTCTATTTATTTCACAAAAGTATATAGTAGAGTTAGTAAATTTTTAGAACACTTCCCACATATAAAATACGGTAAAGATTGGTTTTTCTGTGTATTATCAGAAAGACTAAGTTCGATGAATTGATTTTGTCTTTCAAAAGGAAAATAGAAAGACTTAAGTATTTTTAATGTTTTTACGTTCATTACTCGAATGATTTACGCAATTTTATTTTATTGTAAGGGGGATTTTTTAGTACTTCATAATAAATTTCTATATTTTCTTTAGTGTTTATTTACATCTCTATAGAGCACAAAGAGATGCCTGTCTAAACTATAACATTTATTTAATAAAGACGATTTGTGTCAGATCCTTTAGTTTTACTAAAGTTTGTTTTGAGGAGTACCTTTAACTTTTACTTAAGATTTGAATTAAACTTTTTTTCAAGTTCTTGATCAAATCTTTTAATTTTTATTAACCCGTCATTTCATTGATCGTCCAATAATTTTTATATTTGCACCAAAACCATATGTTTATGTATACCCAAGTTACCTAGTTTTGACCACTTGTGAAACAGTAAAGTTAACTACACTCTTAAAGTACATTCTCTTTATCCCGTAAAAAAAAAAAAAACCATCTACTTTAAACTGTCATAAAATATTTACTAACACCCTGTTTATCGACAGGTAAACCTTTTTATTATAGTCTAAAGACAGAGTTTCGTAAACAGTGTAAGATCTGTTTGATTTCTAAGTGGAATTTATATATGTGTGTGCGTGTGTGTGTGTGTTGATGTTTTCGTAAGTTTCTTTTATAACATTCAGTCTTTTGAAGGATCCTTGTTAAAGTTGTCGTAGTCTCCATTCTCACAGTTTAAACTGATGGTTTCGTAATTTTGAAATATTGTTTCTATCATGTTTTAATTACCTGTTTCCTCGTTTACACTTTTATAAACGTTGCATTCACTTATAGGTATTAGATACTTTTTAGAGGATGTTTATATTTGATTTTCTATTTACGGAGTTATCTATTTACTTTTTTTCTAGTTTTCTATTTATATATTTCAAATACCAGGTCCAATAATCATCAGTTTCCTTGTGTTGACCGATTATTTTTATTCTTAAAGTTGAAATGAAGAATCTTCCTTCTATGTTTAACTTTTGTTCCTATATTATAATAAGTGGCTGATCTGAGAGAATCAGAATAAAGAACAGACTAATGACACTGACCGGAAGGTCATGATACAATTTATCTTCATCGTTATCACCCATAGTAACAGAACGAGGACTAAAATCTCCTTTCCGAAAGTTGAAAATTGGTGACTCATACTACAATAAACACTGAAACAATATTTACCTGAAATAAAACAACTCTATAAATGGGATACACGGTTGAAACAACTCTCAAAAATAGTACTTACTCACAACTTAAGACAGTTTACGAAAAAGACGTAGATATCTCTACTAGTACACTAAAATAAGTAACACAGTTACGTCACATAGTGTAACTAACTAAAGACCTATAAATCGGTACGAACGTAGTGACCTCATTTAGGTTGAACTAATACCACATGCTAGGAAAAATATATAACATTTTAAACCAAACGGTTATACGACAACTCCTAAAAACGTAGATATAAGTAGTTTCTATAACTGGATATCAAAAGGAAAACATCACAAAAAATATACCAAAATGTTTATCTCATTACCAACACAAAGGAAGAGAAGTGAAAAAACCTTATCAAACTCTTCCTATCAACAATTAAGAGGAAATATATACATCATCTTAAGGTAACATTCCTCAGAGCAAAACCTTAAAACAAACAACTGTCAAAAACTAATGACTAAGTCAAAGGTATGTTCACTAACCAGACAAGTCTAACAAGTAAAGAAGGACTAAGTTGGAACTTTTGATACAAAGATCCTGAAATAGATAAAGAATGACCAACAAGTTAAATAAATCAATACTATACAGAACCACACCCAGAGAAACCCAAGTAGAACCAACTTTGAGAGAAAGGAAGGATATGGACCTATAGACGAAAGAAATTCAAATCCTTCAAAAGTCGGTATTAAAGTAGTTTATGTAACAGATGGAAAAAGAAAGAAGGAGGATCCTGGGTACATTTCATTTAAAATCCTACAAATTACAACAGAGACTTCGGGGAATTTAATAGGAGTAAAAATTTTTAAGTAAAAAACAAAGGGGGAAGACTGTCCCCCTAAAGGTAATAAGATAGAAAGTGTAGTGTATATGTAAGAAGACATAACAGATTGGACGACAATTAAATAACGTCACAAAAGGAAAGTCAATAACAAAAGGAGTCGAGACTGGTCAAAGAAAAATATAAAAGATCAAGAAAACATTTTTAAAAAAGTTTTAAAAGTGACACAAGTAGATAAGAAATCAAGTTCATTACAAGGATAATGATAATGAAACTTGATAAATAGTTTGTTTAATAGAGACAAAGTAATCACAAAAAGGAGTCACAAAAAAAAAGAATCAAGAAAACAAACTTTGTATAAGTAGACAGAAATAGCAAACCAAATTGCAAGAGGTAAACATACTTTAATTCACTTTTTACTGGATAGGGTTGTATGAACTTCCATACAAGAACGTACCCCCGTAGGAAAACGTCAGACACACACGGGTCACCGACACTCCTCCCCCGACCTGGACGGTGTTCGTACCTGATACAGAAGAGGGTCCCACACGACTTTCGGTGGTGGCACCACCCACCATCCCGATTCCAAATTCCCCGGTCTCGGTCTCGGTCCCCGTTCGACCCCAAAGAGGAGACGAACTCCGTAGTAACAGGATAGTCACCTACCCGACCACGAACTTCCCGACCTGGTCCCTCAGGCCGGACTTCGTCAACAAAGGGGCTGCACATGTCCGGGAGAAAGGGAACCAAACCCCACGCGACTCCCGACTCCCGAACGTTAACGCTAGAACAGGAACAAAGTGAAAAAGGGACTACACGTAAGAAATCAACGTCCGACCAAGTCTGGTATCCCCAACCAAGGTGTGTACTCGACTGGGATGAAGGAGGGTCACCACGTACCCCAACGACCAAGACCACTACCGTCAGAGATGTAACCTAGATCGGAGTGAGGAGATCTCACACACGTCCCTGTACACTCAACCGTTACCGGGACCAGTCTCCATTCCGACCACGGGTTCGACCGTGGTAAGGAAGGTTCGTACGTGTAAGAGTAACCGTTACCGTCTGAGGTAGCATCACCCCTAATCGTGACTCGTTCTCCCCGAGTTCGGTCTCGGGTCACGTCCAACCCCACCCCCCTTGTGACCCCATCAGGAACGTTCGACGGGTCTCAGGGTCCGTCAAAAGTTATACGACAGAGACGAGACCCATTCCCTCTTTCATTCAGATGCACACGTGAGAAGTTCTTGTCTCAGAACCAAAGAATGTTGAGAGGTCATTCGGACTGACCAAAAGTTTGGTTGATTCTCTCGGGTAGAGGGATCACAGTCCGGGGTCCGTACCCTACGGATTGTACACCGAGTTTAGGGAACGAGGGGTTCCTTCTAGGAGATCGAAAACTATAGCGTAGAAGACACTGGGCGTAAGTCCTACGTTCAGGGTTAATCTAGTGAAGAAGGAAGGATGGTCTCAGGTACACCGGGAAAGAAATATCGGAACCAATATCTTTGAGATAAGACGATCAGAGGGTTAGTTAAAATAACTCCCAATGGGATATAAATCAACATCAAAACTATAGAATCACTTCCCTCTATTCGGGTCACAGTAGGATGAGTGGTAGAACTAGAGAGGATTTATAATTAAGAGTTCACTTAGTAGGATGTGTAATTTATAGAAGACTCCACCGAGTCACCATTACTTAGGTGGACGGTTACGTCCTCTGGGTCCTCTACACCCAAGTTAAGGATCCAGGTCTTCCAGGGGACCACATCCTTTACCGTTGGGTGAAGTCATAAGAACGGACCCTTTAGGGTACTTGACTCTTCGGATTGTCCGATGTCAGGTACCTCAAAGTTTTCTTAACCTGTTCTGAATCATTGACTTGTCTGAGTCTTTTGTGATTGTGATCGAATTGAACAATATTCAATCTTCATAATACTTAAACTAATTAGGTTAGTGTAACTGTGACTGAGGTTTAAATAATTCATATCCTTTTATTCTAACAGTTATAAGTCGGATGTATTTAAACATGAGGGAGGAGGGTACAGGTACCGCATAACACGATCTAGACTATTTTATGAAAAATGAAATACATTTGTCGATCATCAGAGTGTTCCAGGGCCTCTGTCTTATTACTGAATGTAAATTACTGAAGACATTACCTTTTACTTCATTCCGTTTGTGAAAGTGTGTACCGACCATCTATGTATTTAAGTACTAAGTACAGTCAAAAAACCTGTCGATAAATTATTATATATAGTCCTAGGAAGTCCAGTCAAGTCAGTGAGTCAGCACAGGCTGAGAAACTCTGGGGTACCTGACGTCGTGCGGTCTGAAGGGACCTCGAATGAGTTTGAGTACAGGTAACTCAACCACTACGGTAGGTTGATAGAGTAGGAGACAGTAGGGGAATTTCTACGAGTTTTGAAACTGAGTGTTAAGACACTTTTTATTTAATTTTGATTCCATTTTGTCTTTTTTTTTAATTCTAAATACATATTGATACAAGTAGAATTATATTAGATATTACCGACTTTTATTCATAATTTATCAACGTTCTGCTAATTAGTTAAAATCGATTTATTTAATTCTTCTCTAACTTTGTTCCGTTACGTGTGTTTGTACACATATGCATATATACATATGAATATATATATACCTGTACATTCTTTTGTAATAATATGAAACATTACAATTGTTTAAAATCTTTATTTTGTTGGTTTTATTTAGAAGTCTCCTTTTAATATACTCTTGTTTCTCGTTTCGAAGACCCTTGGAGAAACGTTGTTTTGTACTGTCGATATACATATATTACATAATATTAAACAAAACGAAGGTGATTTCGATGACTACGACCGAAACAAAGGGAGAAGAGGAGGTAGTATTTCAATTATCCGAATTTCAAAAGAAAGACATGATTGTTGAATCATCCTCACTACTAAAGTAGTATCACTTATTTCTTTTGTTTGTCTTAATGATTCTAAAGTACCAGATCATGAACTTTTAACGACACAAATTGAATATATTAATGTTTTTCTCACATCATATAAATAACAGTTTATGTAACTACAAAGACAGTATTACTAAAATTTACAAGATTTAAAATTTTACAAAATAATTTCGAGACAATAAATTAAATTGAACTTCATACTTGTCAGACAATTTATTACTTGTCGGACAAGTTATGACTTATGTAAAAAAATAAAGAATTTGACTCTAATCCCAACCATCTCCTTCGATACTAAAAAGAAACACTTCATATATATTTACAATGTTCCTGTCACCTTTCCTTTATTATGTTCTTTGATACAGTCTTATCATGTTACTTGAAAGTGTAGATAAAAAAGAACGATTGTGATGAAAAATAAAAAATTATATTTAAATAAATAAAATTAACCTCCAATTAATGAAATGTTATGACATAACCAAAACGGTATGTAGTTGGACTTAGGTGGTGTCCATATGTACACAAGGGGTAGGACTTGGGGGAAGGGAGGAGGGAAGGACATGGTAGGGAGACCCAGTAGGGTCACGTGGTTGGGACTCGTAGAGCATAGTACGTAGCTTGGACCTGACCACTAAGCAAAGTGTATACTATAATATGTACAAAGTTACGGTGAGAGGGTTTAGCAGGGTGGGAGCGGGAGAGGGTGTCTGAGGTTTTCTGACAAGATATGTAGACACAGAGAAAACGACAGAGCGTATGTCCCAATAGCAATGGTAGAAAGATTTAAGGTATATATACGCAATCATATGACATAACCACAAAAAGAAAGACCGAATGAAGTGAGACATATTAACCGAGGTCAAAGTAGGTGGAGTAATCTTGACTAAGTTTACTTAAGAAAAATTGCCGACTCATTATGAGGTAACACATATACATGGTGTCGAAAGAATAGGTAAGTAGACGACTACCTGTAGATCCAACGGAGGTACAGGACCGATAATATTTGTCACGACGCTACTTGTGACCCCATGTGCACAAAGAAAGTTAAGACCAAAGGAGTCACACATACGGGTCGTCACCCTAACGACCCAGTATTCCGTCAAGATAAACGTCATAAAATTCCTTAGAGGTGTGACAAGAGGTATCACCGACATGATCAAACGTGAGGGTGGTTGTCACATTCTCCCAAGGGAAAAGAGCTGTGGGAGAGGTCGTAAATAACGAACATCTGAAAACCTAGCGTCGGTAAGACTGACCGTACTTTACCATGGAGTAACACCAAAACTAAACGTAAAGAGACTATTACTTACTACAACTCGTAGAAAAGTACTCAAACAATCGGTAGACATACAGAAGAAACCTCTTTACAGACAAATCAAGAAACCGAGTAAAAAACTAACCCAGTAAATAAAAAGACCTTAACTCAACGAACATATAAAAACTCTAATCAAAAAACAGTCAACGAAGTAAACGATAATAAAAGAGGGTAAGACTTCCTACAGAAAAGTGGAACCAATATAAAAGGAAACAACACGTCTTCGAAAATCCAAATTAATCCAAGGTAAACAAATAAAAACGAAAATAAAGGTCATAAGACCCTCCACCCAGTATCTCCCAGGACGACACTATATACAGTCTCTCACAAAACGGATACAAGAGGAGATCCTAAAAATATCAAAGACCAGAATGTAAATCTAGAAATTAGGTAAAACTGAAATAAAAACACATACCACAATCTTTTACAAGATCAAAGTAAGAAAATGTTCACCAACTGGTCAAAAGGGTCGTGGTGAACAATTTCTCTAACAGAAATGAGGTAACATATAAGAACGGAGGAAACAGTTTCTATTCCACAGGTATCCACCACCTAAATAGAGACCCGAAAGATAAAACAAGGTAACTAGATATAAAGACAGAAACACGGTCATGGTATGACAGAACTACTGACACCGAAACATCATCTCGGACTTCAGTCCGTTCAACTAAGGAGGTCAAGGTAAGAAGAAAGAGTTCTAATGAAACCGATACGCTCCAAAAAACATAAAGGTATGTTTAACACTTTAATAAACAAGATCGAAACACTGTGATGAAAAATTTTATGTAGACTTTAGACTACTTGACAGTCCTAGAGATGGAACAGATGGTTCAAGGTCAGTGGTTGTTAGGAACGGATCCGATTGTAGGGTCTATACCAGAGGAAATAAAGTGACACTTTTGATATTAAGACTATTTTACGTTCAGTGTAATTAAAGTCTAGTAAAGTGAATTAGGACTTTAAAGAGGTTATTCAATTTGAATGGAATTTTATTTTCATTTTCTTCTGGATGTGTCACAAAAAATAGACCATAGAATGATATAGAAGTTTTAGTTAAATGGTGAAGTCAAAATTGTAGAATGAGGTGAAGTTGGACTGTCCGGTGGAACTCTACGAAATTTGTTAAGGGACAGAGTCCCGGACACAGTTAAAGAAGTTGGATCTTACGAAACAAGGTTTATAAAGGTACTAAACGATTGGAAAAAGGAAACCAAAAACGATTTGTACTAGAAGAGTCTTTCTCTTCGGAAATAGTGGAATGGGACGTAAGGAAAAGAAATGACTCATAGAATATTGAACTGAAATTAAAAAAAATCAAAAATCAAAAAAAGAGGGTGACCCCGTCTCTAAATAGAGAAAAACAAACGGACAAAATTCTATGACATAGGTTTCATATATCTTATCACGAGATGTGTATCATTCTTAATATAATCAATTTCGTTACGTGTTTAAAATTGGAGTGATCTAATACTAATATTTCCATAGTATGACTGAAATATTAATTCCCGTGATTCCGATCTCTTCGAAAATGAACCACTTCACGTCTCCGGGTCAGGTCACGTTTTGGGTCTCGATACAGTAAGATTTCACATACGGGAAACCGTGGTGTGACCCACTTAAGTAAGGAGAAATATCTAGACTTAGTAACCACCTAGAAGTATTTTTATATGTAGGGACTCGAATTAGGTCCTTCATAACTAAGTCATCCGGACTGAACTCCACTGTGTCTATTTAAACTTTACGTTGGTTTCAACCTAATATATAATGTATATATTATATATGTGACAATGTATGAAAATCTTAAAAACATCGTCATTATTCTATTATATATGTATATATATATATATGTGTAATGATGTATACAGTGGTCTCGTTGACGTTAATATACACTATGTACACTACATATATACGTTATGTGTACTTACGTCATCACTTATAACAACTGGTGGACTACACTTCTCGACTGAGTAACCTTTTCTGGGACTACGACTCTTTCTAATTCGCGTCCTCCTCTTCCACCCCCTGTTTCCTACTCTACTAACCTACCGTAGTGGCTGAACTACCTGTACTCAAACTCGTTTGAGGTCCTCTACCACTCCCTATCCCTTCGGACCTCACGACGTCGGGTACCCTACCTCTTCTCAACCGGTGCCGAACCTCTGACTCGTTGTTTTTGTTCTTCGGTATCTGATAAGGGGGTGAGTTGGAATGTACGTGAGGACACTATTAGGAGGGCTGACACCGACGGACGTCCTTCGAGTGTCAAGAATAAAGTTCTCCCGTCTGTAACGATTCGATACGTGACATAGAGATGGTGTGTCCTCTGTAACTTAGTTATGATCGACTTACCTGTGTTACAAAGTTATTTACTTATGTAATACTCTGAGTGTGATCTGATTATGTTAACTTGTTTTGACTAAAGGAGTAGTGATAGTAATCTTTTAAGACCGATAAGACTCTTGTTATTTTTGAACGACAGATACAGTTGTTCGTCTCTCTGTCTACATCTTGATAGTCACAGTCTTGTAACATCGATAAATTTAACATAAGTTGTAGACATTTTTTTTCTCATTGATACGGTTATTGAAGTATAATTAACCTCTATTCCTTTTTTTAAAGATTAAATCTTCGTGGTTTGTTTCGTAATTGACCTCAAGTAATTTCAAAATTCAAGAGATTTAATACTAAATAATATTAGTAATATGATTTAATAATAAAACGAACGAGTGATAATAGTTATCTGGTTGTAATATAATGTGATCTCCTACTTTAAGTTAAATGTTAAGTTTTAGGAAAGTGAAGGGACTGGAGGAAAAAAAAGGGGTGATCGATAGAGATCACTAATTATTATCACAAAACACAAATACCATAATGAGATGTAAGTCATTTCTCGTTAAAGAAAAGAGTAAAATATCATCACATATATTTCATTATAAACTTAACAAAATAATATTACTTAATAAAAATTGGTATTTCTACATGTGTTACTCTTGTTCACCTCAATTATTTGTCTCTCCTCCTTTTCCATGTTCTTATTGCATTCACGTCTCTTTTACTATTAATTCTCTCTTAAATCCTTTATGTCATTTCGACGTAACCTCACCTTTTCTGACCCCTTCTTGAATACCCTTTGTCAGTAGACAGGATTGAAGTGTTTATCTCCATCTTATTTCGAAGTATGAAAATTTCATTCTGTTAAAAGTGTACGTTATTCCCCACGTTAATAAAGACAGAGTGGGGAATGTAACTTAAATTTCAGGTTTATCATCGGGATAATACTCAAGATTTCTTTTATCCTCGTCTCTTCGGTTAAATTTTAACCGATAAATCCGTTTATAAGAACGACTTTGAAGTGTTGACAACTATTAGTCAATAGAAGTAAATAATGTAGAGACTACCCATAAATTTAATTGTTATTGAAAGTTAAATGTTTAAAATTTTTTAGAGAATGTATATATCTCGGAAATTTTACATCATTTACATTCGGTTAAATAGTGATAGTTTTTATATATTAACACGTACGAACAAAAATAATACTTTTACACCATAGTCATAGTAATAAAACTTTCAAACGGTAACTTGTGAAAATATGCATTGAAGTTTAAAAATAACGAAATCGACAAATAATTTAGGAACTTAATTACCAAAGGAATGGGATAATGAGAGGTGGGCCCACGGGAAAGGGTTATTTTAGAGAAAGAAACAGTCGTGTACACAGAGGAGCCTGTTAAGTAAAGGCTCACAATCTTTTCTCGGGTCAAAACCCGGGACCTTCCGCAGACGGAAGGACGTTGTTTACCGCTGACGCCACCCTGAGAAGAAACGACTCTGACTGTAGGACTGGTGAGCCCCATGAGTCCCCGGTCGAACGGACGGTGACCTGGTCTGGGTCACCGGCGTTGACCCTGGGAAAACAGGGACCAGAGAAGGACTACACCTGTTGACCGGTCTCACGGGACTGTCCATTCCTTGTTCTCTGAAATCACTGGAGAGAGGGGAAGGGAGAGAGAAAGGAGAGGAATTGGGAAGGATAGGAAGGGACAAAAAGATCAGGGGGTCATCCTTAGACCAGCTTCCCGGGAGTCGGACTCGACTCCTAACCTCTGACTAGTGGAGGAGAACCGTCTCTTGAGTTTAAGACCAAGACCAGACCAGACTAAAGACCATCCCGGCTCAAGGTCAGGAGGGAAGAGACCTCCGGGTCCCTTTTCAGAGTATTACGGACCCATAGACATCCACCGTCCTCTTTAGACATTCCTGGGGAGGAAAGCGGGGGGTAGAGGGCGGAGGAGGGGGAAGAAGAAAGTTGGACCGAAGGAAAGGAGGGAACTTTAGAAACTACAATCATGAATCTAGACTTCAAGACTCAGAGATATCCTCCAAAAGACTCTGACATAAGAACATAAATTCCCGAAGGGACCACCACGTCTCCAATTTCGTAGACGGACGTTACACCCTCTGGACCCAAGCTAGGGACCCAACCCTTCTAGGGGACCTCTTCCTTCACCGTTGGGTGAGGTCATAAGAACGGACCTCTTAGGGTACCTGTCTCCTCGAACCACCCGATGTCAGGTGCCCAGCGTTTCTCAGCCTGTGCTGACTCGCTGAAGTGAAAATGATATTAATTTCGTAAAGTGATTATTATCAAGTAAAAATTTAACACATATGTTGTTAGTGAAGAGTTTAAAAAGAGTTTTGGTACAAGACGTCATTATTCAGAGGATCCTTATTTGTATCAGTTTTTTATGTTTTTTTTTTTTATAAAGGTACATCATCTCTTTTTTTGAGATTTCAGTGAGTTTCAGAGAATGTACTATAATTTTAAAATTTAATCAAACACGTTATTTACTGTTTTCGTCGGAAATACTTGGGTGTAGAGGACGTAACCGTCACCAGTTATATAACTCCGTACTTCGTCATAAATGTGAACTTTTTTCTTGGTGTTCTAAATTAGAACACTATAGAAACAGAAACCGTAGAGACGAATTAGACATTCTATAAAATACTCCCGAATGGAGTAATAACACCACCCACTGATACATAAACTATATCAATAATTATAGAGAACGGAGGTTCATAATTACTGAGTAAAGTAAGATACAACATAGATTTAAGTGACTTGAGACATCAATTTTACATAAAATATACTTATTTATAATAGAAGTGCGACTCCAATCCATTTGTTTTAAGGAAAAAGATCCAGTTAGTTTCCATGATTTGGTCACTTCAGTATCCAGTGTTCTATATTATTTGAATTCCTAGTTTTTGAACCTGAATTTGATTTTGTTTGACCAAAATACAAATCAACAAATCAGACCCATCCGAGAAAATACGTTATTTTTACAAGTATACGAAATATGATTTTTAAAAATTTAGACTTTAAAATTATCATTTTCATGAAGTCTTGACTTTCATGAAAGAATGAGATTTAAATCAGAAGGTCATTCTATTCTGAGATCATTGGTACTTACATGAACTTATATACTTTTCAGAAACTTGTTGTTGTTTTTATGTTAGAGGGTTCGTTAGATGAAAGTCAAAGTCGTTTTACATCTGACTCCTTCATTAAAGAAGGTCATTCTATTGACTCAAATAAGACCTCGGTAACGAGTGGTCGACAACTGGATCTTATTTGTCAACGAGGAGTCGGAAGAGTACAGGTTTTGTCTTTATACGGGAGATTTTATAATAGATTATAGATGAAATGTTCAGACTATCTTGGTAACTTTCTCCCTTGTGCACGTTTCCTTTCCCTAGTCGTGTATATTTGAAGAGTTATTTAATGTCCACAATAATAAAAACAGTAAGAAGAATCATAATGGTTAACAAAAGGTTCGTTATATGAAACCAAGGACTACGAGTTGATTAATTGGTCGTAAAACTCAAGAGGTTAATCTTCAATTATCCAGTAGAAACGGATGAATACGTTTGATCTTAATCATTCATTATAACTTGATTATCTAGGTGTTTCCGGTGAATTTAAAACCGTGAGTATAGGAAACGGAGTTCTCTCCCTTCCGAAGTCTTCTCGACTTTCGTGTCCTGTTACTCACTGTCTTCTTTTATTTCGTGTCAGATTAGGTGAACTTAAATTAGTAGTTTGAGATTAGAATCTTTATTACATCTCTACTCGATCTCATAACCGAATTCATTCCCAAAATTCCTTGAAGAGAGAGAAGATCCGAAACCGGGTGTAGAAACTTTAAATGGTCTTAGAAAACTCATTGAAACTTCTCTCATTTTTCATTCTACCGACCCACAATAGGATACGTCCTCGTCGGACCCAAGAAATAGTGTTTTCCATCTTTATCTCAAGGTATGAAAACACGTACTGAAAGATCAAGTCGTCGAGGTGTTACATGTTAGTGCGGAGTCAGTCTCTGAAGTTTAGACTGGTAGACATCAATGAGTAGATCAACCAACTTCCCGATTATTCTATCCATCCCGTTTAATAAGGGGGAGTGAACGATGTCTTCTGATGTATATTTATTTTAGTGACTTTATGTATAGAGAAAGGGAGATTCGAATGGTATATTAAATTCTAACAAGTTTAATGATAACGACGTATCGTCTTATGGAGTTTAAAATCAACGAATTTTGATAAAAAAAAGAGTACCTAAGACACTTACTTCTTTCGTTAATACCGAGTGAAGACGACCCTTCTGATCTACTACCTGTAATTGAGTTGTCGGACTCTGACCTTAGTTGATTTTCAAATAAATGAGTATGTAGTATGTTAACTAAGACCTACAGACCCCCCTGGAGTTGACTCTGAAGGTGTAGTGGAAAGTACTCCGAAATTAAAGGAGTATTGTACCGACGAAGTCTCATTAGTCTGAAGAATTTATTGTAAAGTCCCTCGGTTTTCGTTTACGGGACCACTGTTCAATTAGTAGAGAGGACTTTATCTGAAACACCAGTACGTTATAATGAAGATGACGTAAGACAACCAATATTAACTGAGTGTTCGGGTGAGTCTTAAGGTCCTCTCTCTTTCTCTTCCTACAGTTCTAGTTTAACAGTTTCTTACATATCCTCTCCTTTATAGTCAAGTTTGTAGAAACCTTTTATAGTAGACAGTGTTTCTATATCGTCATGTTATGCACTTATTATATCTAGTATAATTTTTCACTTGTTTAAATAACAGTTTAAAACCTAAGAATTTCTCTATTCTGATAGTCTGGTGAAATGAACGGAGAACTCTTTGGACATACGTCCTGTTTTTTCGTTGTCAATCTTGACCTGTACCTTGTTACCTAACCAAGGTTTAAACCTTTCCTCATCCAGTTCCGACATATAACAGTGGGACGAATAAATTGAATATACGTCTCATATACTACGTTTTACGACCCTACCTACTTCGTGTTCGGTCTTAGTTTTAGTTATTGGAGTCTATACGTCTACTGGTGGTGGGAATACCATCTTTCACTTCTCCTTGATTTCTCGGAGAACTACTTCCACTTTTTCGTCTCACTTTTTGGACCGAATTTTGAGTTGTAATCCTTTTGATTCTAGTACCGTAGACCGGGGTAGTGAAGTACCGTTTATTTATTCCTTATTTACCTTTGTCACTGTCTAAAATAAAAGAACCCGAGGTCTTAGTGACGTCTGTCACTGACGTCGGTACTTTAATTTTCTGTAAACGAGGAACCTTCCTTTCGATACTGTTTGGATCTGTCGTATAGTTTTTCGTAACTGTAGTGAAACGGTTGCTTCCAAGTAAATAAATTTCGATACCAAAAAGGTCACCAGTGCATGTTTACACCCTCAACCTGGTATTTCTTCCGACTCGTCGTTTCTTAACTACAAAAGTGTGACACTACGACTTCTTCTGAGAACTCTCAGAGAACCTGAAGTTCCTTTAGTTTGGTCAGTCAACATTTCCTAACTGTTCTAGGAACTTGTAAGCAACCTTCTGACTACGACATCGACTTCGGCGTTACGAAACCGGCGGACTACACTTCTCAGTTGAGTAAGTTTTTCTGGGACTACGACCCTTTCTAACTCCCGTCCTCTTCCCCTACTGTCTCCTACTCTACCAACCTACCGTAGTGGTTGAGTTACCTGTACTCAAACTCAGTTGAGGCCTTCTAACACTTCCTGTCCCTTCGGACCGTACGACGTCAGGTACCCCAGTGTTTTTTAACTCGTGCTGAATCGCTAACTTGTTACTCAGACTTACTTAGAATCCATAGTCACTTTCGATGAGATCCTTGTTAATTGGAATATCTCCTCTGACCGAGACTTGACCCGGAACTTTCTATACCATAGGAAATTGTTAAGGATAGTTGAAGTTTTTTTTTTTTTTTCAGTTACGGGTCGACCAGAGGTAAAAGGGAAATCTTGTTTAATGTGAGACGGTTAAAAAAAAAATAATCTCAATCATAAATTTTCTCCTTCCTTTGAAACCGTAATGACTGTTACTGGTTATACTCCCATTCTTGTAAATTCTGACTCACGACAGAACACGAATCAGGGACTCAGTACAAGCTGAGAAACGTTGGGGTACTTGACAACGAGGGGTCCGAGGAGACAGGTACCCCTAAGAGGTCCGTTCTTGTGACCTCGCCCGAACGGTACAGGAGGAGGTCCCCTAGAAGGGTTGGGTCCCTGACTTGGGTCGAGAGGACGTAACGACAGCCTAAGAAATGACAGACTCGGTGGACCCTTCGGGTTTTGTCTGGTTTTGTATCGATAATTAAATTATTGTTAAAAGAATTATATCGATTATGTTTTAAAACAAATTAATACCCTTCCTTGTTTTAAGGGTCCAAGTGGTTTTAGGTTCCAATTTCTTTATTTCTATTTTTTGTTTCTGAGGAGTGACTTTCTTGTAGTTACTTACCTAACAAAGTAAAGTACAATTTGTGGAAAACCTGTTATGAAAGACTCATAGAAATTGAACCTTTTATTCTCTTTTTTTTAGAACGGTCAGTCGGACTAAGTTTTAGGTGAAATCTTTTCTATAAAAGACTTGTAGTCAACGGTCTTTATCGTAAGAAAGAGACTTTTCGATCTTTTCTACTTAATTGAGAGTTTTTAGTTAAATATTGTCTCTTATATTTATATTTTTTAGTTAAAAATATTGTCTTTTGGCAACAGAATTTTTAAGACTTATATAATCGATTCACATAACAATTAATCATCTAATCATTATTTCAAAGTTTGTATTTTTACTTTTCTGACTTTAATATAGTTTAAAAATTTTTATTTTTAAGGAATGTATTATCTTTCTACAAAGACATAACTTGTCAATACAGACGAATACTTTGTGTAGATTCCTAATGTTTCGTGTGACTCGGTGTCTATTCTACTGAGTCGGTTGTCAGATAAAAACTTTGTTATCTAGGAGTCGTCCGATCGAAATAGGTGGTTCTAAACTATAGTAAAAGGGAACTGGTAATGTTAAAAACAAATAGACCATTCAGGACAAAAGGAGAATTGGAAGAACGATGAAATACGTTAATGTAGAACGTGCGAGGGTAGACCGTACCATAACGGTTTTACACTAAGTTTATTTTCTTGGAATAAACGAAGGAGACCTGATGTACGTAAACGTTTGATATTGACATAAAGAGTGATTTGTTGGGACAGGTAAGGAAATGAAGGTACTATTCATTTTGTTAATAATTAGTGCGTCGTGGAAAAGATAAAGATAAAGTTCAAATGTGCTAAGTTGTATTTGAAATATCTTCTGTGAAAAAATCTCCTTTTAACGAATGTGATAACATAACCAAAGAAGGTATGTAGTCGTACTTAGTCGATATCCATAGAGATACAGGGGAGGGAGACCTTGGAGGGAGGGTGGATGGTGGAGTAGGGTAGGGAGATCCAACAGTGTCTCGTGGTCCAAACTCGAGGGACACAGTATGTCGTTTAAAGGTAACCGATAGATGAAATATGTACCATCATATATACAAAGTTTCAATGGGAGAGTTAAATAGGGAGGGAAAGGAAGGGGGTGACACAGGTGTTCGGACAAGAGACAGAGATGTAGAGGTAACGACACACACGACTCAACGAGTCAGTACAGGTTGAGAAACACTGAGGTACCTGACGTCGGGTGGTCCATGGAGACAGATACTCCTAATAGATCCGTTCTTATAACCTCACCCAACGGTACAGGAGGAGGTCCCCTAGAAGGGTTGGGTCCCTGACTTGGGTCCAGAGGACGTATCGACTACCTAAGAAATGGTAGACTCGGTGGTCCTTTCGGGTACTTATGACCTCACCCATCGGAAAGGGAAGAGGTCCCCTAGAAGGGTTAGGTCCTTAGTTTGACCCCAGAGGACGTGACGTCCACCTAAGAAATAGTCGATGTTGGGTGAGGTCATGAGAACGGACCTTTTGGGACACCTGTCTCCTCGTACCACCCGATGTCAGGTACCCCAGTGTTTCTCAGCCTGTACTAACTCATAGAGGTAACGACAGGACGTTTATCCAAGTAGTCATGGTAAAATCTTCTGTAAATTATTAGGATATGTTTTATATCAGATAAGATTAAAGTGAATTAGTAACATTTTGTACTGTTACAATTGTTTGTGTGATATTTCATGAAGTCACAACACTATATTCGTAATTTTCTTGTCATGTATCGTTCTTAGTAACGAAACTACCATGTGTTTTCGTACCGTCTTTGTATCTTTTGTCTACAAGATTTTAAGTGACTATCTGAAGTTCAAAGTGCACACTGTTCGTTTCAAGAACCTTCGGAAATGAGGACAGGAATGTCACTCCTTATCAACCTATTTGATTTGTAACTGTTGTTCTAAACCTGGATAGTCTCTCGACTCCAGTATCCCGTTTCCATCTCCAGAGGGTTTACACCTCTCTCGACACATAGGTCTTTCTATGTCGTTGGTTCTAAACGAATGGACCGTGTCTTCGTATGTCTCGAGATTTCTACTTCTTTATATACCATTATTAACAACTACTGACTCCTACCTCATAGTACTCTCATCCCGATGTCAGAGTTTCCTTGAGTGTGTACACACCCGAAGGGGAGGTTCTTACTTACAACGACAAAACAACGAGTCATCACGAGATGAGAAACGTTGGAGTACCCGACATCGAGAGGTCAGAGGAGACAGGTACCTTAAGAGGTCCGTTCCTTTGACCTCACCCAACAGTAAAGGAAGAGGTCTCCTAAAAGGACTGGGTCCCTAGCTTGGGTGTAGAGGACGTAACCGTCCGGTTAAGAAATGGAGACTCGGTGGTTCCTTCGGGGGTCCTTACTTGTGGACCATAAGTAACACTTCAAGGTCCTTTCTAGAGGGACTCCGAGACAGTCCCACTCTTCTTCTCATAGATGGTACTCCACATCATCACAATCAGTGAGTCAGCACAGGTCGAGATACGCTGGGGTACCTGATATCGGGCGGTCCGAGGAGACAGGTACCCTAAGAGGTCCGTTCTTATGACCTCACTTAACGGTAAGGGAAGAGGTCTTTTGTGAGGGGTTTGGAAGAGGTCTGTCTTCGACAGAGAGGACCCCATTCTTGAGACTTCGTGTTAAGACTTTAGGACAAAGTCGTCCTACTTCCCTTAAGGACGGACGAGGTCGAAAGGGGACTATCGAGTCGACCATTTCTTAGGTGGACGTTACGTCCTCTAGGACCGAGGTAAGGATCCAGTCGTTCTAGGAGACCTCTTCCCTATCCGATGGGTGAGGTCATAAGAACCCGAAGGGAACACCGAGTCGACCATTTCTTAGGTGGACGTTACGTCCTCTGAACCCAAACTAGGGACCCAACCCTTATAGAGACCTCTTCCCTTTCCGATGGGTGAGGTCATAAGACCGGACCTCTTAAGGTACCTGACATATCAGGTACCCCAGTGTTTCTTAGTCTGCGTTGAAAGTGAAAGTGAAAAGTGAAAGAAAGGTCGAAAAGGGTAGAAGGATAGAGTGGATGCCCTTTATGGATTTTAGTTGTCCTTTCTCCCGGAATTCCTATATTTAATCCTTAATAAATCAGTCCCTTCCTTATTCCCTGTTTCAAAGAAAAAAAAAAAAAAATTACATTGGACTTCCTCCTAGTTCTTGTGAACACTGCCGGTGTCGGGATCCGTTTCAGAGTACTTCTCTGACTCAAAATTAGTTTTCTAATATCTTTCAAAGGGAGAGGGTATGGAATGGTACGATCGTTTTCCCGAGGGTACATTATTATCGTTGTTGATTTTCTCGACGTTTCGACTGAAGGAGACTCCTTGTTAATTCCAAACTATCTTTCGTTGTTTCAAGATATTTCGTTAATAGGAAGTTAATTTTTTATTTGTTAAAAAAATTTTCTTGTCTTTTTTTAATATGTGTCTCTTCGGAGATCCGGTCCTCTTTTCTGGTTTTATTCCTGTAATCTCCTAAAACTTCGACACCATGTATATCGATGTTGTTTGTGATTTGTGTCGAGTTGATGTTCTGTCCACTTGTATTTAGGAGGATGATCTTCGGATAAGTAAAATACAGGATTATCAGTTATGTAGTCCCTAAGGGACCACCGAGTCTACCATTTCTCAGACGGACGTTACGCCCTCTGGGTCTAAACTAGAGACCAAACCCTTCTAGGGGACCTCCTCCTTTACCGTTAGGTGGGATTATAAGAACGGACCTTGTAGGGTACCTGTCTCCTCGGACCGTCCGGCGACAGGTACCCCATCGTTTCTCAGTCTGTACTGACTCACTGATTGTGTGTGTGTGTGTGTGTGTGAGTTATGTTGTCTGTGTCGAGAGTTGTCTTCAGTAATCCATACGTTTTTCCGTTTTCGTGCGTCAGTCTTTCCTGTTGTGTTAGTTCACTGGATCTGAGTCTATAATGTGTGTACAACCACAATGGTCTTTTCTTTAGTTTTATAAATACTAATTACAGTTCCTGAACATTACCTCAGGAGTACTGGAGTGAGTCCGAGTCACTAAGGGATCTTTCTGAGTGTGAGTCTTTCTTGACAATATGACTGTTAATTCCAAATAATGTCACTTTCTGATCTCTACTTTCAGTCGTTTACGTTTCTATTGTACCCCGCTTCAAGGCCTCTTTTGTCCGTGAGTGAAGGTCCACAGGAGGGGGTACTAAGTGCGTCCCGACGGGAATTAAGAGGGTCTTTATACACTTTTGTGTGCTCCTCCCTCACAACGGTTGTTCTCTTAGAGTGAGTTCGGAACTACAGAACTCAAGAATGACCTTTAGTCAGTGTACCCGTACTTCGGTGTACTGAATCGATGAGTTCTTAGGTCTAGGAAAGAGGTTTTTATTTCGTAATGTGTTTACAATCTTATCTATGTTATGTTTGTCTATTGTTATCTTAACGACCGTTCCTATGTCTCGTTGTTTTTGAAACTAAGGAACGACCGCCCTTACATTTTACCATGTCGGTTAAACTCTCTGTCAAACCCTTAAAGAATGTTTCGATTTATATGAGAATGACACTAGATCGTTACCGTGTGGGTCTTTGAATGTGTTGACTAAACTTTTGAGTATAGGTGTACTTTGGGTCGTGTATTTCCAAATACCGTCGAATTAAGTATTAGTGGTTTATGACCTTCTTTAGTGAAGGTGTCCTTTCGCCTATTTGTTTGACACTCTATAGGTGTGCTACCCTATTATAAGTCACTATTTTTCCTTATTCGGTAGTACGGGATGTCTTTGTACCCACTTAAATTTGGATACAACGATTCACTTTTTTCAGTCAGATCCCTGAAAGGACCACCAGGTCGCCAACTGTGAAACGAAAGGTCCCCCATGTCCAAGTAAGGAACCAGTCCCTTGATTCTAGGATATACGGTATCCCGGTTTTTTGGTTTTGTATTTTGTCTTCACTAAGTTTAACTCATTTCTGAAGATTTTACCAGGTATAGTTTTTCAGAAATATTTTTTCAGTCAGACTTTCACGGTGTCCTAAAGTGAAAATACTGTAAGACCTTTTCCGTTTGATGTTTAGACTATTTGTTTAGTCACCAACTTTACCAACAGTCGCAAAACTCCTTCTTTCTACAAAAATCTCACCAATTCGAGACTATATATTATGACATCATGACTTATTGTACTGAGAAACGTAAACAGATTTGGGTACTATTAAATATTCATATCTTATTTAGAATTATATACATTTAAATTTTTAACAAATGTTCCAACCCTCTTAGGGTGTCACCTTACATAGACACTGGTTTCTTAGACAAAGTTTTTATATAATTTATTGGAGTAAACACTCCCACCCTCTCGTTCAAGACTCGATTCGTGGAAACCTTTATTGACCTTTAACATACAAATTTCCAATTTTTTTTTCTTGTGTATTTGTGGGCATGAGATTTACCATTTTAATAAAATAGTGTCGTTCAATTGTTAAGACTTTAAAGATATATTCATATTACTTTAATATATCAGCACAGGTTGAGAAACGCTGGGGTACCTGATATGGGATAGTTCGAGGAGTCGGGTACCCTAAAAGGTTCGTTCTCATGACCTCACCGAACGGTAAAGGAAGAGGTCCCCTAGAAGGGCTGGGTCCCTCGCTTGGACCCAGAGACGTAACATCCGTCTGCGAAATGACAGACTCGATGGTCCCTTCGGGTATTACTTTGACTTATCAATTCATTTAATTACAGACTACCACTTCAGATCCAAATAATGTCTACCTTACCTCTTAATATCTGTTCGTTTCTCTTCCGATCTTTCTAGGTACATCATGATCAATTGTTGTTGATTGTGTTGTAACATTTCGTTGATAGGGGGTTAAAAGATTTTTATACTAATGTTAGTACTTAACTGATATAAGAATCCCCTTTTTTACCTCCATTTAATAATAACTCAAAATTTCTCTAAAAAAGGATTTTTTACAGGATTCTTATTGGTCACAAATGTAAAATAGTAGTTACAATCTCTGGTTTACAAATAATTTTACATGTAAGGAATATAAAGGACACTAATATTTATCTACATCTACTTGAATTCACGATTTTGAGGTAGAAACTAACTTATTAAGTCGGGTAACTAGGGTAATAATCCACTCATGAGGATGAAGACACGTACTTACTTACCGTCATATAGGTATGTGATAAGTCCGATAGATATAAATTCCGATTCTGTGGACGATAGTTCGTGTACCGTAATGAATTTTAATGTATTCGATTTATTAAATGTATTGTGATTTTAATGTATTTGATTATAATTAAACTACCCTCTTGTTCAAAGACTGGATGTTTTTCATATAGTCATCAGAAAAGTTGAATCTAAGGTAGATTTGACTGTCGTTATAACCGTAATTCTCTTACCTTAGGAGACCTAGAACGATAGATAGAAGGTACAGAAAACTCGATTAAGATGTGATGTTGTCCTTTCACTTTCTCTTCGGTGTCTTTAGGTACTCCCTGTTTACCTTGTCGACACATCTGTCGTTGTTCAGCAACTTTCTCTTTTACACGGGTTTGGATTCTAAGTTAGATCTTGTCTAACAAGAAAAAAATAAGAAAACTGTAAAAGAGTAGAGAATTAGGATATAACAGTCTTACACGAGTCGGCGAAGTCAGTGCGGACTGAGAAACACTGGGCTACCTAACATCGGGTGATCCGAGAAGACAGGTACCTTAAGAGATCCGTTCTTATGACTCGTGTTGGGTTGTTTATTAATTCTTATATTTTTATACGACGACGACGATTCAGCGAAGTCAGCACAGGCTGACACATCTGCCTCCTTCTAATATAGTCTGTAACGTGTAGATTTGATGACACCTTTTCAACGAACACGCAAATAGAGACAGAAGAGTCATTAAAAAATTAGACAAGGGATGTGTGACAGAGGTTGTAAGAGATAGATGACTATAAAGAACTCAAGTCCCCGGTAGTGAAAGTAGGTCTAAATGTTGTCGGGTAGTACCGGAAGGAGTGAGTGATATCAGAGGAATTTGATTTATAAGTGTAAATATTTATACTGTTTTTACGAACGTATTTTAAAAAATAAAAACTGGATAGTTTACATTACATGTAGTTTTAAAGAAAGTAATCTTGTTATTAATAAATTTCTTATGTAATATTGAAAGTTAAAAAATTTTTGAATTACGAGTCTATCGAACCAATGCTCGAGTGTATAAGTTTTTAGATCACTCAAGTATACCACGTTTTCCCTGGGGTTCGATCAACTGATTACTAATGTAATGAATACACTTGTAAACAAGACAATTTTAGAGAAAAAAAGACAGAATACTTAATGTCGAGACAGACTCCGAAGAAGGAAAACTTTCTTTATTCACGTCATCTTCTATTGTAGTGATAGTATGAAGAAATCCGTTAGACCGTCATTAGTAAGAGACACCTAAAAAAAAAAAAAAACGAAAACAACTTATATTAATAGTAGTACCAAATAATTCAGAGATTTTTGATGTCTTATCAGTAACTTATATGGAGGGAGTTAAGTACATCGAGGGTTCCTTAATTAAAATACTATGTCATTTAACTTTTCCTAGACTTATATTCTTTATGATTTTATTATACATGTACAATTATTTTCGTAATTTGTAACACATTTAAAAGGAAAAACACTCGTAAACCCGTAGTTCGCTATTATCGACGGACTTAATTTATAATGTGACACTAATGTTTTACTACTAAAAACGGATTAACATACTAAGACTATACACCCAATCACCGTAAAAAGACATTTCAGAGTACAGAAGGTAGTAGAAAAATCGTAATGTGTCCTGTGTACTAAAGGAACTTAAGTTATACGATACATAATAATATGATAGTAATAATAAAAGACTACGACTAAACTGGGTCAGACTGGTTACCTACGGGGGAATTCGAC
Source organism: Capra ibex (assembly GCA_006410555.1). Lineage (NCBI taxonomy): Eukaryota > Metazoa > Chordata > Mammalia > Artiodactyla > Bovidae > Capra > Capra ibex. The sequence goes on from SJYO01016727.1 coordinate 326,858, forward strand.
CGAGAGACAGTAAAACAAGACTAAGATAGTTAGAAATTTATGAAGGAACAAAAGTTGTCTTGTGTTGTCTAGTTAAAAGAGAACATGAAAGGGACAGGGTCAAGACTTTCGACAATTCGGAGATTGTTGCGAACCAAAGAAAGTCACCTCTTGTCATAAATCTTCGCTTCTAGATTGGAGATCAACATACATAACTATCACCCTATATTACCAAAGATCCGAGGGAGTCACTTGTTTCGATCTTAAATTCAGTATTCAAATGTATCTATGGTGGTTACGTTTAGGTTGTAAGACTCAGAAGGGATTGAGAGATCGTAAGTTATAAACATGGTGGGAAGAATTTAATACTCTTGGGAGTCAGGTTTATATAAATTGTGAACAAAAAGATGTAGACTGTCAATAAAATTTCATATCAAGGTGTACACGTATTAATGTGTGATTATATGATTGTGGTGATGATGTTGGTTTAGATGATATATTTTAAGTTTGAAAGAAACGTCAATAAAAGCGGGAATATCAAATAGAGTGATTTCCAAGTGTCAATCTCTGTTTATGAAGTTTAGAAATAACTATAACAAAGTTTCAATAACCTCAATACGTTCCCTTTTTAGTTCTCATATAATTATTAACGTCGTTTTAGACCTTGTGGATCTCGTCGAGACTATAACAAGTAAAGACTGGAAGAAAGAGTCCGTAAAGATAATTACAACACTTGTTTGGTTATAGTAAGGTTTCTCGTTTTGTTTTGTTGTAGTAACGAATTCGATCGTTCTCAACTAAAACAACGTTGGTTCCTTAGACTCAAGTATAAGAGCTCTATGTGTACGTGAAAAAGCAAAAGGACGAGCGAGTACGACAGGGGAGGGAGTATTTAAAGAAAGAGGATTATATGTCTCTCAATTTGTAAACCGACGAAATCGGTTCGACGACTCAAACTTAAGAAGGAGTAGGTAGATTTATCGATAGTTAACAATGAATTAGAAAATCGGACTTAAAAGAGTAAATACTTTACTACTATTATTTTCATGGATTAAGTATTTTGACGACATTACTATTACTGATTATTTATATTTTGAAATTATGGATTGTGTATCATTATGGGCTGTGTGTACTTCATTTATGCGGTACTTACTGTGTTTCATAGAAAATTCATTATCTTTACACTGAAAGGTGAGGAGACTAAGGATAGCACTGGAGAAAACGAGACGTTATGTAAACCGGAAAATTGTAATATAAAGGATTTCGTTACGGTGTTTATGATATCTAAGAGGTTTTTATATAAATAACGTTTTTACTTAATTAACACGTAAGTAATCCTACAATGAATTAAAGTGAATGAGATTCCTGTATGCGCTGTATTCCTGTATATAAGTTATTTTAAACAAGTTAAATTAAATAAATTACTCTTTGTGTTTTCACGATATATAACGAGACCGTAATCATAATTTGAAACTGGGGAACATTTGTCAAAGCTTTACCAGAGTAAACTGGTTTTAGACCGCCATTTAACGAGTGTAGTAAATGAAGTAACATCCGGACTTTTAAAACTAAGATTACTGGTCCATTCAAAGTGGGTTGAGTTATAGGTTTTCTGAGTAAAATGTCTCTCCTAATTTTTATTGTGTTATAAATAACTCTCACTGACTTGGTTTAAGATCGTAAACTCAATGTGCATCAAAGAATATACAGTATATTTTATTAGTAGTTATACAAGAGGACATAAGAAAAAGATTGGAACGTTTCTGTGTTCATTATTAGGAAATGGTTATATAGGAATAACGAAGATACACATTAGTTATATGTCAATAATTACTCTATAAAATGAAATAAGAGAGTATCATTCGTAAACTTCAGTCAGACCACATATAAAATATGAAGTATGTGTGGAGGTGAATCTATCTGGTGTAAAGGTCCCGAGTGATCGATGCACACTGATCACCGGTGACACAATCTATCCTATCTTAATTCACAGATAGACGAATATAAGAACGAGTTTTATTTCGGAAATTCATGACAACAAACAAAGGAACAAGACGGTGACTATAGATGATTTCAAAACGAAATCTGATTCTTTGAGAGGTCAAGTTCTATGAATTGACGAAACGTCAAGTACTTTAGTAAAAGCGAACAACTTCGGGAGACGGAAAGGTATAGACTCTCGATGTAAAACATAAACACGATGAGAAATCTCCTACACCGTAAGAGACATGAAAATAAAAATCAGATGTATTAAACCTTTATTTACTGAATGAAAATCACCTTTTTCATTATTGGTCAGAACATTATTAGGATACTTTGTGAAGATTTATTGTGAAAGTTTGTAGGAGGACGTTCTTTCTCAATTAACCAAAATAAAATCTCAGTGAAAGGTCCTTTTTATTTAAACTAGATTAAACTCAAGTAAATTGAGAAGTTTTACGTTTAATTATTAAATCGAAAGATTATACACATGAATACTGGTCATCCAAAATATATGAATTGAGTTAGACTTGTCAGAGAATGACCTTAACCAGTGGTACTGGAGAGAGTAAACTCTAATGGTCCGGGAGGACTCGTCACAAAAATTCGAAAAATTACCACCTAAAAAAAGGAAATTTATTTTAGAACTTTATGTTTTAGATTAAAATAACTTCTCTTTTTTGTCATGGAGTTGGTGAAAGAGAATAAAAAAAGGGAGACTCCGAAGTCTCTTTAAGAGATACCGTAGGGATACCACCATATTTTGTGTCAATATTTTGTCAAATCTCGTTAATTCTTATTATTCTTAATTATATTAATTCTTATATCAGTTGAGTTTAATAAAAGAGAGGATGAAGAAGTTGGAATCTTTAAGTGTGTGTGTCTCTTTTTAGAAATAGAAGGAGATGTAGGAGATTATCGGTAACATTGGTGGATACGATAGGTTTTCGTCTAGGATCAACTAATTTGTATTCATATTAGACATCTCGATAAAAATGTAAAGTAATCCAATACGAAGGTGTATTTAAATATGACTTTTGGAACTCATAAACATCTTTATTTCAAGTGTATTGCAATAGTGTCAAAGACAGAAGAACGATAAAACGAAAAACGTAACATCAAGAACTGTATAACGAAAAGTCACCATACGAAGACTTTTGATTACTCTTTTATGGAATGGTGATATTCGTTCGATCCAAGTCTGAGAACCCACCCGTGGTTGATGCTATCCTCTGTAAGAAAAGAAGTGATACACTGAGGGACATCATCTATCTCGTTAAAATCACTTAATCGTCTTTACAAAACAAGTTTTATGATAATCAAGGTTAAAGTACCTAGTTTTTTTAGATATTTCTTTATAAAATTTTACTAAAAATTTTTTAATAAGTTCCTTAAGGAACCGTTAGGTCACCAACCCTGGGGTACGAAGGTGACGTTCCCTACGTCCAAACTAGGGACCAACCCTTTGATTCTAAGACGTTCGGTGTTACGTGTAGGTTATTTTTTTATTTATTTGTTAAATATACTCACTTTCTCAAAATGTATGAGTTAAGTAAAAAGTTTTTTTATGACTCCTGATAAGAAGTGTAACACCATACTTAAATTTATATGTTTTATATAAAATTTATATTATAAAAGTACAAAAACAACACGAACTTTATTTTTAATCTTATGTTTTTAGGATGTATATTTATCAACAGATATGTATACTCAAAGGAAATTTAATAATTGGAAAGTATCTTTTCGTTTTCAATCTCCCTAAATATAAAATACTCTTTCTTTAAACGAAGTGTAAGTCTATAGTATGCATTGTCTCCAAATTGTTTGTTAAAGAATTTTATAATATTTTGTGTTTTACTACAAGTACACATGAGAAAACTTTATCACCGGAGACATTAGTTAATCTATACATAAATGGAGGATGTAAGGAAACGACTTCTTTAAAAAAATTACAATATTTTAAGTAAGAGATGGAAGTACTTCCAATGATTGTATAAGAACTTAAATACAAAACGTAAAGTCAATATTGTCTAGATGACTCTATCTACATTTTCCTAAGACTCTTGTTTTGATTGACCTTTTCCTGCAGAAAGAAGGAGGAACCAAAGAGAGGTAAGGTAGAAAGAGAAAATTTGGTTTACTAAAGACTCCTGAAACCTCACAAAGTAAGTCCATAAGACCTTAGAGACTCTTGTCCATAAGACTAGATACCTTCCCCTATACAAACCTCTGGTCAAATTTTCTCTATGATATAACGTTTCGGTGTTAAGTGATAAACCTTTATTTAAATAAGATTCTCTGGACGTCCACGGTAACCCTTATCTTATAAAAACCGTCGAACTGATACGGGTCAGAGAGACCGGGGTCCTTCCGTTAATTTTCAAACTTCCTCAATGAGACAACAAAGACGAAGGATTCTACCTTTTCTTCTTCCTTTATCCGAAAGAAAATCATGGAGTCTTTCTAGCTCAACGGATTCCTCTCTTTCTACTCAATTTGTCTTCCTATGCGTCGTTCTGTTTCAACTCCCTTCTCCGAGGACTTGAGTTCTCTTTGACCTTGACTTTTTACTACTACTACTACGTTTAATTCTTTTTACACGACACCGTACTTTCTTTAGAAAAATTCAGATTTTGTTTGTTTGTTTTTTTTTGTTTTTGTGCTAAATAGTCGACTTTCTGAGTTATTTAATTACCTTACTCCTCTGTCTTTATCAACATTGGATTCAATTACCTAACTTTATAGTTCAACTTCTTTATAGATTTAGTGTCTCGTTTTGACCTTACCTACATTACTTTTCTTTCTACTCCTCCAACCTCCTATATAATTACGTGTACTTCATACTTATTATCATCGATTAACAAAATTTACTTCCGTATCAACGTCTCTTTATTTTTAATTCGATACTTATCTTTATTTTTTACAGGAGTTCTACTTCTCTTTGTTTCGACCTTCTGACTGTTTTTAAGTGTCAATCAGTACAGTAAAGACTTAAAATTTTTTAGACTTGAAATCCTTATTTTTTTATTAGTGTGTTCAAATGTTTACCTTCAGTTTAGGAATAGATGGTTTTATTTTTTTTATTTTAAATATAACCTTAAGAGATAAATATTAAACAACGACAAATCAACGAGTCAGTACAGGTTGAGAAAACGTCAGGGTTCCTGACATCGGATAGTCCGAGGAGACCGGTACCCTAAAGGATCCGTTCTTATAACCTCACCCAACGGTAAAGGAAGAGATCCTCTAGAAGGACTGGGTCCCTAGTTTGAGTACAGATGACGTAACCGTCCGTATAAGAAGGGATGACTCGGTGACTCCTTTGGGTATAACCATGGATTTTTTAATTCTCATAGATGTTTGAAGATACTTTCACCCTACATTAGGTACTTTGAAGAACTTCTACCTCTTTTGTTTCTTTTTTACGTTTTTTTTTCAAATGCTATATATATTTTACTCTAATTTTTATAAAGGGGTTTTCTGTTTATTACACATAATTTTAACTCTTAATCAAATTAATAGTTAATCAAGTTGACGAGTTTTAGTGTAAACCCGAAGAGTCCGCCGTGTCACCATTTCTTAGGTCGACTGTTCGTCCCTTTACGTTCTCTACTTCCAAGTTAGGTACCCAGTCCTTCTAGGGGACCTCCTCTTTTACTGTTGGGCGAGGTTATAAGAACGAACCCTTTAGGGCACCTATCTCCTCCGACAACCCGGTGTGAAATACCCTAGTGTTTCTCAGTCTATACTGACTCGTTGACTCGTGCACGTGTGTGTATGAAGTTACCTATAATTTTATTTTAATTTCTAGTTTTAATGATTTGATAGATAGTTTGTTTCTTTAACCTCGTTGTGACTTCTCCCTACTCTTATCTTCTCTCACTCCTCTTTCTCTAGCGTTGTAGATAGTTGGAACAAACTGTCGGACGGTCGAAAAGGTGTCGGAGGATCTACTACCTGTTTACTAGTCTCTACGTACTTATTCGTTCAAAAGGGGAAGTTGTAAGTATTATAAAAGATATTATCGTGATGACTCTCAGAAATAGCTTCCGAGTAAAAATTATTTATATAACGACTAAGTAACTGATACCAGGATATTTACAATTTATAGATAAGATAATTATAGAAAATAACTGGTCAGTGTCATATCTACGAAAGGTCTAATTCCCAATTGGGAGGAGAAAACACCGAGTCGACCATTTCTTAGACGGACATTTCGTCCTCTGAATCCAAATTGGGGACCCAACCCTTCTAGGGGACCTCTTCCCTTTCCGATGGGTGAGGTCATAAGACCGAACCTCTTAAAGTACCTGACATATCAGGTACCCTAGAGTTTCTCAGCCAGTGTTGACTCGTTGAAAGTCAAAGTGAAAGAGGAGAGAACTCTGTAGACATTTGACGTAACGTAAGAATCGTAGAAGTCCATTGACTAATAACTCTTTAAAGGTAAATCGGTCTTACGATTTATGAAGGAGTCCTTTTAAATTACTCTCTGGCTTTCTTATTGTCAGTACACAAGGGTCCACCGTGTTCACCATTCCTTGTATGGATGGTTATGTCCCCTACATTCTCTACGACCAAGTTAAGGACCACCCCTTCTAGGGGACCTCTTCCTTTACCGCTTGGTGAGGTCATAAGAACGGACTTCTTAGGGTGTCTGTCTCTTCGGACCGTCCGCTATCAGGTACCCGAACGTTTCTCAGTCTGTACTGATTTCACTGAATCGAGCGTACAAGTAACTAAACCAACCAACCACAGGCGTCACGAAAGGGGACGACGTACATTTCTGAGGTACGTGAAGGGTGAGACAACCCTAGTACTAGACGATGTTGTGTCCGACGTTATCCATGACGTCCAGAGTATTATTGACGTAATAAGATGTCTTCAAGATTAATTTGGGCTTCTTGATCAAGTCAAGTCAAGTCAGCGAGTCAGGACGTACTGAGAAACGCTGGGGGACCTGACGTCGTGGGGTCCGAAGGGACAGGTAGTGGTTGAGGGTCTGGAACGAGTTTGAGTACAGCTATCTCAGTCACTACGGTAGGTTGGTAGAGTAGGAGACAGCAGGGGAAGAGGAGGGTGGAAGTTAGAAAGGGTCGTAGTCCCAGAAAAGGTCACTTAGGCAAGAAGTGTAATCCACCGGTTCAAAACCTCAAAGTCGAAGTCGTAGTCAGGAAGGTTACTTATAAGTTCTGACTAAAGGAAATCCTACCTGACCAAACTAGAGGAACGTCAGGTTGCTTGAGAGTTCTCAGAAGAGGTCGTGGTGTCAAGTTTTCGTAATTAAGAAGACACGAGTCGAAAGAGAGAAAAGGAAGAGTTGAGAGTGTAGACATGTACTGATGACCTTTTGGGCATCGAAACTGATCTGTCTGGAAACAATCGTTTCATTACAGAGACGAAAAATTATCCGACAGATCCAACCAGTATCAAAAAGAAGGTTCCTCATTCGTAGAAAATTAAAGTACCGACGTCAGTGGTAGACGTCACTAAAACCTTGGATTCTTTTATTTTAGACAGTGACAAAGGTAACATAGGGGTAGATAAACGGTACTTCACTACCCTGACCTACGGTAGTAGAAGTAAAAAACGCATAACTCAAAATTCGGTTGAAAAAGTGAGAGGAGAAAGTGAACGTAGTTCTCCGAGAAATCAAGGAGAAGTGAAAGACGGCATTCCCACCACACTAGACGTATAGACTCCACTAACTATAAAGAGGGGCGTCAGAACTAAGGTCGTTAACGATTGATCCATATTCTCATGTGACTCGTGGTCGCAGGTCGTTACGATCATGTATAAGACGTGACGGTGACTCAGTAAAATAGATATGGATGCGTTTACTGAACAGTTGAGGACCACTGAGTTGACGAAGAACAGATTCTCTAAACCTAATTCACTAATGTTGTCAGGGAGATTTTTTCTCTGAAGACTTATAAAAACTCAATTAAAAAGAGAGGGAATTAAAATAAAGAACTCGGTAGGTTCCTTTAATAAATACCTCTATTGGTCAGTCAAAGAAAATTCGGGTCCCTCTTGTTAACAGACTTCTCAATATTTACGGACAGACTTCTCTGTGAAGATATTTATGGACGTAGAAAAATATTCAAGTGAGAGATTACAAAGTTTCGGTCTCGGAATAAACATCGAGTCACCTATAAAAAAATAACAGTTTATTGTTTGACGTCGTGGGTTTGTTATTTCACCATTATTATCGTTTCCGATTCTAGTGTTAAAAGGGTAAAATTCTTACCAAATGAGTGAAAAGGGAGAGTGACGTGAACTAGACAGGATTGTGCACGAGTCAGTGAAGTCAGTCCAGACTGAGAAACACTGGGGTACCTGATATCGAACGGTCCGAGGAGACGGGTACCATAAGAGTTCCGTTCTTATGGTGTCACCTAGTGATACCGGAGGAGGTAACCGGGAAGGGTCGGGTCCCTCCTTTCGGTATAAAGGACATAACGTTCGCCTAAGAAATGGATGACTCGGTAACCTTTTTGGGGATAGAATTGCATTATTATTTGTTCCTTTTGAGAGCTATTTAGATAATCAGATTATCAGGGTCTTTTTGTTAAATTTGATAGGCCTATTTCCTAATTGTGAACTTATCTTACCTTTTGTAGTCCCAACCTAATTTGAAGACGGTCCGTCTTATCGTTAATACTCTTATTAGACGATTTCAAATTTTTTTTATTTTCGATAATATATTAGGTTTAAAAGTATTTAACTTCTGTCATCCCTTAGTGATCTGGTAAGTCTATACTGACTTTAGTTTAGTGAATACTAATATGTCACCTTGACTCTTTATCTAAGTTCCCTAATCTAGACTATCTGTCTCACGGACTTCTTGATACTTGTCTCCAAGTACTGTAACATGTTCTCCGTCCCTAGTTGGTAAGGGTTCTTTTTCTTCACATTTTTCCGTTTTGCCAACAGACTCCTCCGGAACGTTTATCTACTCTTTTTTTTCTCTTCGATTTTTCTCTGTTTTCTCTTTTCCTTTCTATATGAGTAGACTTGTGTCTTAAGGTTTCTTATCGACTCTCTATTCCTTCTGAAGGAGTCATTAGTTATGTTTCTTTATCTCCTTTTGTTATCTTATCCTTTCTGATCGCTAGAGCAGTTCTTTCATTCTCTATGGTTCCCTTGTAAAGTACGTTTCTACCCGTGTTATTTCCTGTCTTTATCATACCTGGATTGTTTTCGTCTTCTATAATTCTTCTCCACTGTTCTTATGTATCTTAATAATTTTTTTTTTAGAAGTACTGACTCTTTTAGTGCTACCACACTAGTGAGTGGATCTCGGTCTGTAGGACCTCACACTTCAGTTCACCCGGAATCCTTCGTAGTGATGCTTGTTTCGATCACCTCCACTTCCTTAAGGTCACCTCGATAAAGTTCAGGATTCTCTACTACGACACTTTCACGACGTGAGTTATACGGTCGTTTAGACCTTTTGAGTCGTCACCGGTGTCCTGACCTTTTCCAGTCAAAAGAAAGGTTAGGGTGTCTTTCCGTTACGGTTTCTTACAACTTTGATGACGTGTTAACGTGAGTAGAGTGTACGATCATTTCATTACGAGTTTTAAGAGGTTCGGTCCGAAGTTGTCATACACTTGGCTCTTGAAGGGCTACAAGTTTGATGTAAATCTTTTCCGTCTCCTTGGTCTCTAGTTTAACGGTTGTAGGCAACCTAGTACCTTTTTCGTTCTTTCAAGGTCTTTTTGTAGATGAAGACGAAATAACTGATACGGTTTCGGAAACTGATACACCTAGTGTTGTTTGATACCTTTTAAGAATTTCTCAATCCTTATGGTCTGTTGGACTGGACGAAGAACTCTTTAGACATACGTCCAGTCCTTCGTTGTCAATCTTGACCTGTACCTTGTTGTCTGACCAAGGTTTATCCCTTTCCTTGTGCAGTTCCGACATATAACAGTGAGACGAATAAATTGAATATACGTCTTATGTAGTACTCTTTTCGACACGACCTACTTCGTATTCGACCTTACTTTATAGTTATTGGAGTCTATACGTCTACTGTGGTGGGAATACCGTCTTTCACTTCTTGATTTCTCGGAGAACTACTTTCACTTTCACCTCTCACTTTTTCAACCGAATTTTGAGTTATAAGTCTTTTGATTCTAGTACCGTAGACCGGGGTAGTGAAGAACCGTTTATCTACCTCTTTCTCAACTTTGTCACTATCTAAAATAAAAGAACCCAGGTTTTAGTGACGTCTACCACTGACATTGGTACTTTAATTTTCTACGAACGAGGAACCTTTTTTTCCATACTGGTTGGATCTGTCGTATAATTTTTCGTCTCTGTAATGAAACGGTTATTTCCAGGTGGATGAGTTTCGATACCAAAAAGATCATCAGTACATACCTACACTCCCAACCTGATATTTCTTTCGACTCACGACTTCTTGACTATGAAGACTTGACACCACAACCTCTTCTGAGAACTCTCAAACAACCTGACGTTCCTCTAGGTTGGTCAGGTAGGATTTCCTTTAGTCAGGACTTATAAGTAACCTTCCTGACTACGACTTCGACTTTGAGGTGATGAAACCGGTGGACTACCCTTCTTACGTGAGTAAACTTTTCTGGGACTACGACCCTTTCTAACTTCCACCTTCCTCTTCCCCTGTTGTTTCCTACTCTACCAACCTACCGTAGTGGCTGAGTTACCTGTACTCAAACTCATTTGAGGTCCTCAACCACTACCTGTTCCTCAGGACCGGACGACGTCAGGTGTCCCAGTGTTTTTCAGCCTATGTTGACTCTCTGACTTGACTTAAAAGTGTGATGGTGACTCTGAGTCCTTCTACCGTGTTTGTTCTCCCATCTACACCAGAAGACAATGGGGTCGTAGGAGTGTCACGACGATGTAATTTACTTACCTCTATAGACAGTCCCCGTCTTTCGTTCCGTGGAAGAGAGACCGATCTCTTACTCCACAGTCACCCTCTTTAACCTATCCCTTCCCTTCCTGTCGTATTTCTAGAAAATATTCTCTAGAGGTGGTGTGTGTGTCAACAGTTACATGTTAAATATAGTAACAAGATGAATGATTATACATTTAAAATTTTACATGATTGTTGTATTTTGGAAACTTCCTGTTCTAGTTAATATTTTATTATTTTCAAGTTTATCCAGAAGAGTAAAGGATTACTTAGTAGAGATCGTGACGTACATCATATATGCATGGAGGGAACCTCTGGTTGTTATTTACTCTCTCTAAGATCTCAATCTTGGTAAGTATAAGTAAATCTACCCTATTACGGAGGGTAAAGTAGTAAAATACTTATAACGATAAGGATCTCTAAAAATTTACAATTAAAAGAGTCGTAAAAGTCTAAAAGTATGACTGAATAAAGCATATTTGAATCGTGTAAAAAGTTTGGGATACTCTTAAAACTTAGATCTCTAAGTTGGTAAGACTCTTAAAACGAAACGGTGTCTTTCGTATTTTTATTACTCTGGTACTCTCAACAAAGTTTTAATTACATTAAAAGGATATAAATTCATAGTTTAATTTTAGTTAAATAAAGTGTCTAATCCTTCACACAAAAAGAATTTTAGATGGATATTTTAATTCTAACCATAAGGACAATTCTTCTTTCTCTCTCTTTTTTTATAAAATACGGTGACTGGTGTCTTGAAATATTAAGGATCTAAGATGGTGGTAATCTATAAACCGGACAAAGGATCTTTAGGGACTAGAAAAAGACAATTCATTGAACTAATATAGTCCTTAAACTAAAAAGTCTAATTATTACTTTGATAGTTTATTTTATAGGAGTATCCATAAAACAAAAACACCCTTTGACTATTCTTGAATAAAGGTAAATTTCATAGATTAGCCGTACACGGATACACACAGATGCACGAGTCAGAGAGTCAGCACAGACTGAGAAACGCTGAGGTACCTGGAATCGGACGGTCCGAGGAGACAGGTACCTTAAAAGGGCCGTTCTTATGACCTCATCCAACGGTAAAGGGTGGGTCCCTAGTTTGGAGGTTTGACTTTACTTCTCCACAGTGATCATAAAGGGGAACGGTAACAAAAAATTTTACATTGAAACAAAAAAATTTACATTAAAACCAAAAAGTATACATCGAAAATTCTTACGGTATTAACAATAATTGTAGAGATACTCACCCTTTTCACTCTCTCCATTAAACTCTGACTTGATCGTCCCGGTCCTAACTTAAGGTCTACAAAGTTGTCCTTTTAGATATCAGAATTAGTGGATGAGAGACCGGAGTCAAATTAACTCTTCAGTGACCTTCTCCGATTAGATCAAAATGTAGTGTGTTTCCCACCTTTTATTCCACTCTGGTTTTTATTTATTTATTTATACGTGGTTATAAAGAATTTTCGATTGTCTTTTACTTTTTCTTTTATTTCCCCTTGTACAAAAATTTAATGAATGTTAATTAAACGTAAATTAAATATAAGGGTATGGTCAATCCACCCCGAAAGGTCCATAAAGTGTCCATTTCTTAGACGGACGGTTGCGTCTTCTGTGTTCGAGTTGGGGAGCAGACCCTTCTATGGTATACGTCTCGTCGATTCGGACATACGGTGTTGACAACTCGGACACGAGATCTCGGACCCTTGGTTTTAGAGACTTGGGTACATGTAGCTGATGCCTTCGGGTCCTCGGGATCTAGGACATGAGGTGTTATCTTCGGTGACGTTTCTCCTCGGGTGTGTGGTGTCGATCTTTCATCGGGGGTGAGAACGTCTTGATCTCTTTCAGGTGCACCGTTGCTTCTGGATCGTGTCGGTTTTTATTTATTAAAAAAATTATATTAAATACGGAATCTTTTACAATATATACTTAAAAATTAGATTTGGTACAAATCTAATTTGGTACAGTTTACAACTAAACAAATATCTAATACAAGAATCTTTAGAAGAATCTGGTGATTCTTGTAAAGTCTTATTTACACATAGGTCTTTTAAAGTACGTGATGATACTCATTTAAACTGGATAAAAGAGAAATTATATGAAGGTAAAACACCTCGAATACGTCACTAGTATAAAGTTTACTTTTTAATACGGTTGGTATACACTTATTTCTATAGTCGGGGAGGACATGGACTATTAAACACTAAGAGGGAAATTTACTATCATTTACTTACGCACCGTGTCTTTAATATATGGTTAGTGCTTTAGGATATTAACGTGACTAATTGAGACTAAGTTAATGGTCTATCCTCGAGAGGTTCCTCGAGAGTAAAACTCCTAATTTTTCTTCGACTCAATAAGGTGACTTTCGCTTTCAGTGAGTCAGTACAGAGTGAGAAACGCTGGGACACCTGATGTGTCAGATACCTTAAGAGGTTCGGTCTTATCATCTCACCCATCGGAAAGGGAAGAGGTCCCCTAGAAGGGTTGGGTCCAGAGGGTGTAACGTTCACCTAAGAAATGGTCGATTCGAGTTCCCTTCGGGTTCTTTTGACCTCACCCATTGGATAGGAAAGAGGTCCCCTAGAAGGACTGGGTTCTTAACTTGGTCACAGAGGACGTAACGCCCACCTAAGAAATGATTGGCTCGATAGTCCCTTCAAGTTGATTGATGAGGGGGAGTTTAAGTCGTCAAGAATTTAAATCTTTTTATACATGAAATTGCCAAAACTTTCTAATTAAAAAAAGAATTAATACAATGGACATAGAGAACTGAGTTATGCCCTTTAGGGTCATAGACGTCTATTAGTTGTCTACAGATTGAAGAGTGGAATATGAATGAACTATCTTGTGAAAGAGAGGAATGTGTTTTTATTTGTTTAAGATTACAATGATGTTAATAAAACATTGAGTGAACATACTTTTACAAGAAATAAAGAAACCCTTTAGCAGAGGTTTAATGAACTCTCATTTTTACGTCCGCCGTTTTAATAATAGTGATATATTGAGATACCTTAATGTAACATATACGTAAATTAAAAGATTCTGAGGTTATCTATGTGAACCTTTTATTTCTTATATTTTTACCCTTACTCTCTATCCCTCTTTTCTTTCCTTTGTCTTTATTAAACGTAATAAGTATATTATGTAAAGAGTAAAGAAAGTAAATCGTATTAGGGTCCCTCTTCTCCCGGTCCTCTGTACTTAGAAGATAAGTCAGTAAGAGTTGAGAGACATATTTCCAAAACATGTTTATTCACACTAAGATCACAAATTTACACATAAAATATGGTAGACCTGTGATTTACACCTCTTCCGTTACCGTGGGGTGAGGTCGTGAGAACGGACCTTTTAGGGTACCTGCCTCCTCGGACCATCCGACGTCAAGTACCCCAGTGATTCTTAGCCTGTGCTGACTCACTGAAGTGAAACTGAAAAGTGAAAGTACGTAACCTTTTCCTTTACCTTTGGGTGAGGTCATAAGAACGGATCTCTTAGGGTCCCTACCCCCTCGGACCACTCGACGGTAGATACCCCAGCGTGTGTCAGCCTGTGTTGACTTCGCTGAATCGTCGTCGTCGTCGTCGTCGTCGTCGTCCTGAGATTTGTGTTAGATTATGAAATAGTACACGATTTGACTTCTTCGTTGTTATATAAGGTCGGACTTCAGGCAAATATAATTGGGAATTCTTTATACCACACACATGTATAATATGATATATTCACTATATCTCCTAAGAGTTCCCGCTGAAGTTATTATACTGAAAGAGAAGTCTGACATTCTCGATTAGAAGTACATTAGACACTAATACAACACGTACACCTACCAATTTTTGTAACTATTACTCCTATAGTTAGTGAAGACTCAGTAGTGATACCGAGTATAGGTATACGAGGGGAGGTACCGGGGTCAGAAATTTGGTGTCCATGAGGTTTTTACTCTCAATACGAAGGTTTCATAAAATACAACGTTTCTAGAGTGATAAGAAAAATGGATTCGAGATACCCAGTAACAAAAAAATATATTTTCGTCGTCTTTTTCTTCATTGAGATACGTACTAAGTAAGTAATACAAGTATAATACACCTTTAAGTGAGGTGTATTATACTTGTATCTTGACTTAGTATTATGTTTTACTGTTTTTATTTGTTTTATTCTTTCTAACTCAAAGAGAAAATACTTTTATCATGTAAAGGTTCCTTTCAATTAATGATTTTAATTGTATCAAGAGACTAAGTACATAGTATTTGATAATGATAGAGAAAAGGTGTTCACTAAGTAAAGATCTAAGACCCTTTGGTCGACCTGAAGGTTTGAATTAAAGAATGTAAGGGTTGGTCATATCACCTTGATATATGAAAAAGAAATGACTCTAAAATGTTTTGAAAGAGTCAACTGAATTATACGTTTCGGTTTCAAAAGAGTTTAAATAACGAACTTTACATTTGATATGTACAGATATAACGAAAAGAAACGGACTTTAAATTGTCCCATTTATATGTTTTCTTAACTACTACAATGGTTATTGTCACTATTTAACTTAGTCATTAAAACCAGTGTATAATAAATAAAAATAATTATACGATAATCTCCTATAAAGTCATAAACTATATATTAGTTTATAAAGTTAAAAAGATTACTTGAATGAGTCTATCTTCTTTTAAGAGTAAAAGTTATATAAAATATACTTTTCCCCTGTTTTTGATTTTAAAACACTTATACTATAAAACAATGTTCCTTACTTACACCATAAACTTATGGGACACACACACGTATATTTGACTTACTTAAGTATTTTGATACGATAAACTAATTCGTGTGTACTTATATATAGAACTCTGTTAATACTTGAATAATATTTTTATTTTAGATTATACTAGAAGATATTTATATCATTATTACCGTCTGTCATAATTGGAGTTCCAGAGACCCTATTCCCCTTTTCCGGTTACATAGTAAAGAATACATTTTACAGTGTCACATAGAAGGACTTATTTTGTTAATAAAGAAGGATTGTAGTAAATGATGTGTTTAATTGAAAATTTTAATGGTAAAAGTTACGTTTTATTTAAAGTGGATATTTATTGTTTGGGTTATTTTATTTTGAAATAAAGACTTTCCAGTGTAAAAATCTTCAGTTTACACGAGAATTTGTTAAGTTACAGGTTAAATCCCAACAATGAAAGTATAATATATATATTTCTTGACCGGACAAGTCGTAATAATAAGGTAATTGTATGTGAACAATATCCGTTTCTCAGCCTGTACTGACTCGTTGAAGAGTAAGAAAGAGAGAAATTTATCAATTTCTATCCTCGGCACGTTCCCTCTTCATTTTCCACTTCGACTTCTTCGTTTGTCCTGGGGTTATTATTTCTCAGAACAACGAAAGGTGACTTTCTGAAAAATCGTCCCTTTACTAACTAGATTAAATACAAATCTTTCTAGATAAATTTGGTAACATTTTTTATCAACTGTCCTTCTCATAATTGATTTTAGTCGTCACTAGGTAAGTGATCTCAATAGGTAATGCTCAGACAGTGTCTTAGGTGTCTTCTTTATTATTCTAACTTTTATCCTTAGGTGGTCACCTAGAAAGTCAGAAAGTTAGAGATAATAAGGTATCTACATTCTTGAGTATTCTTACGACTTAGGTAATATGACCTCAGTCATTCACTAACTTAAACACCTTATTCCCCTCTTTCTCTTTACGTTTCTTTAGATCTTATTAAAGGATCAAAGTTGACACTTTTTAATTTAAGTCGGTCTAAATAAAGGAGTAGTTGTACGCTTTTTACCTTTCTTACCCTAATTCTGGAATTTCTACTCAAGTTAAACCCATAACTTCTCAGACTTCACTAACATCTGGTAGACTTCCCTGTACAGGTCATCCATCGACTCATATGTTCGTACCCTTTATCCAAACCATCTGTGGTACTGTTTACCGTCGTTTCTGAACATAAACGTATTCCATCTGTAGAGTCCCTCTCATTTGTCTCTTTGTGTTCGTTTCCTAGTCCTGTCAGTAGGAACTTTTGTGGTTTTTATTTACCATCAGTCTCCTTCATTTCGGAAATGTATAACAAACCTACATCCCTCCTTCCTCTTTCGTCGTCTATCAACAAGGTGTCGGAGTATCTCCCTCTCCTTCAATTCTTACTTCTTGAATTACTATTACGAAATCCAATGTAACACTCTTTCACCCCACGTCGACATTTTTTACAAAATTTTACACTTTAACCGAAACTTTAACCCACTATCTATCTCCGACCTTCTTAAAACTCCCTACACACATATACACACAAACACACACACACACACACACACACACACAATCAGTAAGTCAGTACAGACGTTGAAATACTTAATATCGGATGACCCGAGGAGACAGGTACCTTAAGAGATCCGTTCTTATGACCTCACCCAACGGTAAGAGAAGAAGTCCTTTAAAACTCCATATACCATCATTTTTGGATCTAACGAAACTTCTCTGACAATCTTTATACCAACTTCTCTGAAGGAACTACCAGGTCATCAATGGCGAAGTGGAAGTTTATATCCCCCGTAAAGTTAGGGACCAGACCTTCGATTCTAGGGTGTACGGAGAACCGGTTTTTTGTATTTGTGTTTTTGTCTTCGTTATAACATCGTTTAAGTCATTTCTGAAGTTTTTACCATTTTTTTTTTTTCTTTTTTCTTTATACTAACATGTTCCGCTAAGACTACTCTAGAGTCTTCTTTTATTCCTTGTTCTATGACCTTTGACCTCCTTTCAAAGGTCAAACAATACAAACAATATTTGAACCGACTTACCTTTAAACGAAAACTCACCTCGTATTTTGAACATTGGCTGTTTGAACCTATAAATACACTCCTCTAAAGGTTCTTTTCGTACCTTCAAGTCCGAACCAAAGATGAACGATGAACATTATTTTACGTTCACAATTGGACCTCTTTCGGGACGATTCGTTGTTCCTCGATCTTTTGAACTCTTAAAATATGTTAAGAGTCGGACAGGTATACCATTTTTTACTCTTATGACACGAAACGTCTTTTGTGGTTCTTACACCGGCCTGTTTGAAGACCCTTCTAATCCGTACACTACCTAGGTTTGTCGGTAGAATCGTCTTTGTGACGGTAGAACCTGACTTCGTCTCTCTGTCCTACTTTACTTCTTCCCGTAAACCTGAAAACTTTAAGACAACCATCCTTTGTTCTTTATTTGATCATCTCTATGTTCTGACATTTACACACAACAGAAAGGTCTTTTCCTTTCTTTGTAGTGAGTTGGTAGGACGACCAAGTCACCAGTCGTTTTACCGTGGAGGAGTGAAGATCTCGTATCCCGATGGGAGAGGAACTCGGGTGTCCTACCCTTTTGGAGTTCGATTTTACCGTCCTGATGGTGATTCTCGGGTTCCGTCCTTGTTTATCCCGGAACCAACTGGGTCTTCGTTCCTGTCTACCTTAGACGTCTGGGTCTCCTGTCTCGTAGTTCGTTGTGTTCATTAAAAGTACGGAATATAGATTACCTAAAACGAACGAACTAACACTTAAAAGAAATTTTGACACTAAGGAATTAAGGAAGGTAATAGAGGGAAAAGTCTCCCCTTACGGATAAAGTACGGACGGGGTGGTAACACAAAAAATTTATTAATACATAAACCCCGACATTACCAGAAGTGACGACGTACTCAGAAAAAAATCACACCATTGGTCCCTGAAATAAAACCCCCCGAGTTTTTAGTGACGTCTACCACTGACGTCGGTACTTTAATTTTCTGTGAATGAGGAACCTTCTTTTCAATACTGGTTGGATCTGTCGTATAAGTTTTCGTCTCTGTAATAAAACCGTTGTTTCCAGGTAGACCAGTTCCGATACCAAAAAGGACACCAGTACATACCTACACTCTCAACCTGACACTTCTTCCGACTCACGACTTCTTAACTACGAAACCTTGACACCACAACCTCTTCTGAGAACTCTCAGGGAACCTGACGTTCCTCTAGGTTGGTCAGGTAAGACTTCCTCTAGTCGGGACCCTAAAGAAACCTTCCTTACTACGATTTCGACTTTGAGGTCATGAAACCGGTGGAGTACACTTCTCAACTGAGTAACCTTTTCTGAGACTACGACCCTCCCTAACTCCCGTCCTCCTCTTCCCCTGTTGGCTCCTACTCTACCGACCTACCGTAGTGCCTGAGCTACCTGCACTCAGACTCACTTGAGGCCCTCAACTACTACCTGTCCCTCCGGACCGCACGACACTAAGTACCCCAGCGTTTCTCAGTCTGTGCTGACTCGCTGACTTGACTTGACTCGACTTGGTCCCTGGTGAGACATCAACGCCACGGGTCCGAAAAGAGTGACGTCACCGAAGAGGGACCAACGTCTCGTGTCCGAGACCCGTGTGCCCGAAGTCGTCGACACCGCACACCCGAGTCGTCAACGTTAGAACCCGAGATGTCGTGTCTGAGTCATCAACACCGTGTCACTGTCGACTAAGCATCGAACACCTAAGAAGGGTCTGGTCTCTGGTTTGGGTAGAGTGACCGTCCGTCTGAGAAATGGTGACTCGGTGATACCTTCGGGGGTGGTGACATAGAATTTTTGTCTAGTGAACGAAAGATCAAAGTTTCTAGGTATTTACCTCTCCTTAAAACGACGTACTGTCTGATATGTATCTTAGAATACGTAAAGACTATTACTATTTTAAACCTCGAAAAACTCAATTATAAATTATTCTAAAACCTGAACTGTAACCTTATCCATTTTGAAACCCCGTACAACCCAATTTTACTTATATAAATATGTCCACTTTTGTAACAAACCTTTATCCCAGAAACGTCTACATTCGTTTAATTCTACTCCATACTACCGAACCCCAAAGGGAATCCGGTTACTGATTACAGAAATATTCTTTTCCTACTAAACCTGTGTCTTGTTGTATATCCCTACACTACATTTCTGTATGTTCAAATAGTACACTACTGTCCGTCTCTAACCTCATTATGTAGATGTTTGGGTCTTTGTGACTTCTAACTGTTGTTGGTTGTCTATGATCCTCTCTCTGTACCTTGTCTAAGAGGGAGTCTCGAAGGCCTTCTTTTTTTGCTGGAACAAGTGCAGGACTAAAGTCTAAAGATTGGAGAGTTTGACACTCTTTTATTCACGACAACATCCGGTAAGACCAACACCACTACACAATGCTGTCGGGATTCTTCGATTACGTTTACAGTTTGCGATTACGACGTCTCTCTAGTTCTTTCAATTCCTACCTTTCACCTTTGAACAAATTGTACGTCAAGTGTTTCTCAACCTGTACTGACTCGTTGACTAGACTTGACTTGACTGTGTTGTCATAATTCATAAAAGTATGGATATCGATACCACTCACTACTTCACCTTTATAATTTAAATCTATAAAACAAATTTTTAAAGTAGATCTTTGTTTTCTTATCTCTTTTGTCACCATTGGTTCTACCTTACATTAGTCCTTTTCCCGATAAATTATATCTAAGAATTTATACGGAGTTAGAAGTTCTTTTCATTCACAAATTCTCTCTCTATCCTATTCTTAACAACTTTCTTGTGTCTTGTGTCTACTTTCTTCTATTTAGTGAAAGTGTCTCTGTTATTTAAGGATTTTCTACCTACCTTACGTGTCTTTACACTTTAAGAAGACAGTCTATGAAACCTTTGTTGTATTAAACAATTTGGGTTTCTCCTTCTACCTCTTCTTTCTCTTAACTTCTTACCGACCCTTGGTTAGTCTCTGGGTGTACCTTTCCACAGACCATCTGTCGTTTATAACGACTCATCGACAGACGTGTTAATTGACCTCTACTAGATGATAACTAATTAACCACCCAACGGTCGATATGTCTCGTCAGACTAAAATCCTCGGGTTTTGAGTCTTCCACCTTTACTGGGTCACATTAACGTTTCGTCCACGTTACTTTATTATTTCCCTTTGGTTATTTCGCTCACAGTTTCCCATCCGAATAGTCCTTTACTATGACTACTTTTTCTTATAGAGTTATATTACCTCTTATTACTTGTATAACTTTGATTTTCACGACCTCTTGACAGTTTTTCTAATAACAGTCTCTGTCTTTAGACCTTTAAACTGTTGGAAAGGAAAGACTTTTATTGAGGAAGTGATCGGTCGTTGTCATGGACTTTAAGATAGGACTTTACAAATAAAACCCCTCCGGACAATTTTTATTTTTATATTCGTACTTTATGTGGTATAACAAAGGAACTCAACATTCTCTCTTTTTTTTATTATGTACCGGTCCTAGGTAAGATAATTATATTTAACAATCGTTTAATTACCCCATGTAGTGGTCATTCATAATATTTATTTTTATACCTCTCATTTATGTTAAACCTTTTTACATTAGATAATATGTGTCATATTATCCGTTTGTAAAGAACCAATAATCCTTGTTTGATATTCGTCAGTGTATTTACTAGTATTAAACGTAATATAAATAAGTTAGTTTGGTTCTAAATGTGTGATTTAGATTTTGGATAATTACAGAGGATGTCATGGTACGAACCGAATGAAGGGTCCTAGGAGTCTATAAAGGTATCCGTGTATGAGTTTGTATGAAGGTCTAAGATCCACACCCTCTTAACCTATGGAGAGATTTAGTGGAAGATCATACAATCTTCCACATAGAACCGGAGAAACGGTGAAAGGAACCATCAAGTTCCGATTCTGAAAACCTCAAGAAGTCCATTCCCTTTCTCCTACTCCTTCTTAATCCTTTAGTCGTCTCACCCGAGTCTATTCCCGTCGTAAGTCTAAGACCTGGATACTATCGGTCTAATAAGTTGTTTAAGAGAATCAACCTTTTGGAAGAGGAATTGGTAATAGAGGATTCGGAAGGATAAAAAGTTCCGTATTCGAAGACGATTCAGATAGGAATAAAATCGTGAAGTTAAATAGGAGTGTTTCTTTTCAAAATCCGTTTCAATTTTCTTAGGTCACCCGTGTTGTAGGTGGAGGAACCACTGTATCAAGGTAACCAGAGACACGGAAAGGTAAGATAATGAGTACTAAGAGTGGAGTTTCAGTTTTTATGATAATCTAACGTCCAAGACACTTCTGTCCCAAGCATAGATCAACAAAGTGACGATATAGGGATCATAAACCATATCGAAGGTCTTTCTTCGGTTCTCTTGTGTGACCAGTATCGTTTGTGGGAAAAGGTTGTTGTGTTCTTTTCTGAGATGCATACCTGTAGTGGCCTACTAGTTGTACCTTTGGTCTAACTAATATAAGAAACGTCGGTTTTTACCTCTTCGAGATATGTCAGTCGTTTTTGTTCTGGTGCTCGACTGACACCGAGTCTAATACTTGAGGAATATCGGTTTAAGTCTGAATTTAACTTCTTTCATCCCTTTTAGTGATCTGGTAAGTCCATACTGGAGTTAGTTTAGGGAATACTAATATGTCACCTTCACTCTTTATCTAAATTCCCAGATCTAGACTACGGACTACTTGATACCTACCTCCAAACACTGTAACATGTCCTCTGTCCCTAGTTCTGGTAGGGGTACCTTTTCTTTACGTTTGTTCGTTTTACCGACAGACCCCTCCGGAATGTTTATCGACACCTTTCTTCTCTTCGCTTTTCGTTTCCTCTTTTCCTTTCTGTTTTCGTAGACTTACGTCTCAAGGTTTCTATCTTTCTTCTCTATTCTTTCAGAAGGAGTCGTTAGTTACGTTTCTTTATCTCCTTTTGTTGTCTTACCCTTTCTGATCTCTAGAGGAGTTCTTTTAATCTCTATGGTTCCCTTGTAAAGTACGTTTCTACCGGAGCTATTTCCTGTCTTTACCATACCTGGATTGTCTTCGTCTTCTATAATTCTTCTCCACCGTTCTTATGTGTCTTCTTGACATGTTTTTTTAGAAGTACTGGTTCTATTAGTGCTACCACACTAGTGAGTGGATCTCGGTCTGTAGGACCTTACACTTCAGTTACACCCGGAACCTTTCGTAGTGATGCTTGTTTCGATCCCCTCCACTTCCTTAAGGTCAACTCGATAAAGTTTAGGACTTTCTACTGCGACACTTTCACGACGTGAGTTATACGGTCGTTTAAACCTTTGGAGTCGTCACCGGTGTCCTGACCTTTTCCAGTCAAAAGAAAGGTTAGGGTTTCTTTTCGTTACGGTTTCTTAAGAGTTTGATGGTATGTTGACGTGAGTAGAGTGTGCGATTATTTAATTACGAGTTTTAAGAGGTTCTGTCCGAAGTCGCTATGCACTTGGTACTTGAAGGTCTACAAGTTCGACCAAAATCTTTTCCGTCTCCTTGGTCTCTAGTTTAACGGTTGTAGACGACCTAGTACCTTTTTGGTTCTCTCAAGGTCTTTTATAGATAAAGACGAAATAACTGATACGGTTTCGGAAACTGATACACCTAGTGTTCTTTGACACCTTTTAAGACTTTCTCTACCCTTATAGTCTGGTGGACTGGACGGAGAACTCTTTAGACATAAGTCCAGTCCTTCGTTGTCAATCTTGACCTGTACCTCGTTGTCTGACCAAGGTTTAACCCTTTCCTCATTCTTTTCCGACATATAACAGGTGGGACGAATAAATTGAATGTACGTCTCATGTAGTATTCTTTGTGACCCGACCTTCTTCGTGTTCGGCCTTAGTTCAAACGGCCCTCTTTATAGTTATTGGAGTCTATACGTCTACTGTCGTGGGAATACCGTCTTTCACTTTTCCTTGATTTTTCGGAGGACTACTTTCACTTTCTCCTCTCACTTTGTCAACCGAATTTCGAGTTGCAAGTCTTTGGTTTCTAGTACCGTAGACCAGGGTAGTGAAGTACCCTTGTCTACCCCTTTGTCACCTTTGTCACAGTCTGAAATAAAACCCCTCGAGGTTTTAGTAACGTCAACCACTAACGTCGGTACTTTAATTTTCTGCGAATGAGGAACCTTCTTTTAAATACTGGCTGGATCTATCGTATAACTTTTCGTCTCTGTAATGAAACGGTTATTTCCAGGTAGATCAGTTCCGATACTAAAAAGGTCACCAGTACATACCTACACTCTCAACCTGACACTTCTTTCGACTCACGGCTTGTTAACTACGAAAACTTGACACCACAACCTCTTCTGAGTTCCTCTAGGTTGGTCAGGTAAGATTTCCTCTAGTCAGGACCCACAGGAAACCTTCCTGACTACGATTTCCACTTTGAGGTCATGAAATCGGTGGAGTACGCTTCTCAACTGAGTAACGTTTTCTGGGACTACGACCCTCCCTAACCCCCGTCCTCCTCTTCCCCTACTGTCTCCTACTCTACCGACCTACCGTAGTGGCTGAGCTACTTGTACTCAAACTCACTTAAGACTCTCAACCATTACCTGTCCCTTCGGACCGTACAACGTTAAGTACCCCAGTGTTTCTCAGCCTGTGTTGGCTAGCTGACTTGACTTGACTTTTCTTCATGTGAGTTATGTGCAACTTCCTTACTAACTTCGTTACGTACTTGCTATTGATGAGATGACCCTGTGTTCCTTTCAGAAAGATATATTCCGTCTAGATTTTCCTTTCGATACTGGACCTAGGGAGAGAAGAAGACTTTCTTTTGTTGAAAAATTTACGGAAAATAACATAGAAGAGGATTAAGGTAACGGTTAGTAAAAGACAGTATAGTGAAGATGATAACACATTCATGTTACTCCTGTTTTAATGTCTGAATACTACTAGACATACCTATTCATTGACCTCTTCCTTTACCATTGGGTTAGTTCATAAGAACGGACCCTTTCGGGTACCTGTCTCTTCGGACCGTCCGATGTCAGGTACCCCAACGTTTCTCAACCTGTGCTGATTTCGTTGATTGTGAATGTCGATTCATTTTGTCATCACATTTGACTTATGTAAAAATGTGTTTATTCATTGAAAATACGTATAAAACTAGTTTATAAATTTCAATATTAATGGTTTGGTGTTGTACCAGGTAAAGTATTAGAACTATTTACCACACACAGTATACTTTCTTGAAATTTTTTTTAAGAAGGAATTAAAGTAATCCCTTCCTTCTGAAAGTAAAATTGAATTCATTAAAGTTCTACCATTTAACTGTCTCTCTTCATTAAACGGAAAGTTTTCTTTTGTTAAATTAAATCTTAATTAATCGTCCTTCACACCTTAGACAATTGAATACTAAATAGTGCGTGCAAAGAGTCCAGAAAGACCCTTCTTTATCTTTTATTGGAGATTATTAATAGTAAAAATCGTACGTAAATAAAACTTCGTCACAACACGGGTGTCTTAATAATAATCCCACGGAGTTTAAATAAAGATATCTGATTTAAAAACAGTATTTTTGATATTCTTTCTCTTATAATAAGTAGTGGGATTCAGGTATATACGTTATTGATCCCAAAATTTCCTTATCCATGAATGTGATTTCTTATCACAAGTGTTTAGTGTTCGATATAAGAGAACTTCGTTTAGTTTGAACGAGAGGTTATGTAGAATAGACTTTTACAAACCGACATTACGTATAACATTGTTCTCTCTTCCCGTGATTGTAAATAACTCCAGAGAGAGGACGAACCACAACAACTTTCCGACAACAGTAGGGGGACAAATGGGACTTTAAATCTAAAATTTTTTTTAGAAGTGAAAGTTCACTTCTTTAGTTCCGTGTTCCTCAAGTTCAACCCCCTTTTTTTTCGAGTTTATCCTCCTTTTTCTAAAGTTCGCAAAACCCCTCTAACGATTTTATGTACATTGGGATTTAGGGAAGGTGTTCTCTGATTCTATTTTCTCTCAGAACCGAGACCTTGTAGGACTATTTACCGACCACTCTAGGTGGATTCGTGTCTGAGGTCGAGTGTGAGGTGTCTTGTGAGGTCGAGTGGACGACAGTCGGTTTCGAGTAAACAGAGTAAGAGTAGTCACATAGGTGTACTAGTCCGGGATTTTCGGGTCCGAGGTTTACAAGTTTTGGGATATCGGGACACATGAATACATCTAACAAGTATCCTATGTAAGTAGGGTCTCTTTAAATTCAGAACAGGAACACAAAGTTCCTCTGGATGTAGAGCTATAAAGACTAAATGGGAGTCATACAACGCCGTAAGGTTGGTCTCTTCTTAGGAGACCCGGTTTCAGAGAGAGACGGACCCCCAATCCTCTCTCCTCCCCTGTTTAAAGACCACTGACTCTAATGTCCTTCTCTCCCTTACCCACCTAAACCCTTCGTCCTTTTCGTTGCCCTAGACTCTTCCCTCTTGTCTTTGTGTGTTCGTCTTTAAGCACACTTTAAGGTTTTCGGTCACCTTGTTTCGCTCACCAAGAGTGTCAGGAGTCGATTGACGTGGGTGTCCGCTAGAACGGTCTTTTTAGAAGACCCTGGAACGGATACGGAATCCCCACTTACCAAATTAACCAAATCTTTTATTTTCAGGTGTTGTGTCGACTTTCGTCCCTGGAGTCGTTTTATAGAACTTCAATTTTCTGCTTCTTGTTAGAACAGTTCTAAAATTAATGTATATTCTTTCACGTCGGGAAGGAACTCGGACAGTTGGGCGGTTCGAGGTCGCTCATCGCCTACTTACTTTGGGTCTCCCGCCCCCACCTCCTTTCCTCGCGTCAGCAGAAGGTTCTTCCCCAACAGTCGAGGCGTCGGGGGTGTCGCAGTGGCTTCGTCTCGGGACACTCTCTGATATTTCGAGCGTCGCCGAGGACTCGGAGTCGCGAAGTCGACCACGGGCCCCTTGAGGTTGTCCTCACTAAGGGCCTCCCAGAGGCGACCGCGGTCAGGGATTGTAGTGAAAAAAGTCTGACAGAGTAGGAAGGACGGGCTATCTACGAGCTTCAGCGAAAACCTCTTTCGCGGAGGAAAGAGGGTAGTGGACGTCCCAGTTTCGTAGGGAGTTGGTCGTTCCCGACACCATGGAAGAGGTAGAGCTAAGCCCCGCCCCGACTCCAGGCGAGTCGCCGCTTCGCTGTCCCTCCGTCTCTTCTTGAAGCGCCCTCTGCCCGGCCCGACTGCCACCCACTCGCTCCCCTGAGCCCAACGTGTGGGTAGCGATACCGGAGCGAGGGGCATCGGCGCTTGACCTGCCTGTCTCCTTGCCGGCCGCGCCTGTGGCCCTTGGGCTCGCGGCGCGAGCTCTGACCCCGTCGGCGCCCTCTCCGACTCTGACTCACCGACGTTGACGAGCAGGTTCGGCCGTTAGAAAGGCGAAGGAAGAGGGGCGACCCAGACCGCCGCCGGAGGGGGCGCGGAAGCGTCAGGGCCAGATTGTAGTGGTTGGTCAAACACGTCGGCAGGACCGCGTAGCGCGAGACCAGGGAGCGGATGCCGCACCACCACCGGCACCGGCAGAAGCCCTTAGAGTAGCAGTAGACCTAGTAGGACCGGGTGTTCGCGTACTCCTGGCAGTGGTTGATGAAGGAGCACTTGAACCGAAAGAGGCTGCGGAGGTACCGGCGGAAGTTGTGGAACCAGTTGAAGTAGATACGCGACGTGTCGCTCACCATGAAGCCGCGGTTGATGACAGCGAAGGTCTTGAAGAAAGGATAGTGTCGCCACAAGCGGTCGTAGATGAGATACTGTCGGTAAAGCCACCTGTCCACTCCTCTTGTGACCCTCCTTCCCTCCTCCTCCGTAAGTCTCTTCGACCCGTCACCCTATTCCAATTTTCCTTTACCACTGTTTTACCTAGACTACTTTCCTTTCCCTGATCCACTTTCAAGAGTTTCCTCCAGTGATTGGAACCACCGAGTCTTTTATTTGGTAGACGGACGTTACGTCCTCTGGGTCCAAGCTAAGGACCCAACCCTTCTAGGGGTCCTCTTCCTTTACCCTTGGGTAAAGTTATAAGAACGGACCTTTTAAGGTACCTGTCTCCTCGGACCTCCCGATGTCAGGAACCCCAGTGTCTCAGTCTGTACTAACTCACTGATTGTGACTACTACGACTTGGGTAAATGTTTACCCAGGTAGTTACCGACTTGAACAAGACAATGATACCGGAGGGGGGAGGATGGGATTTGGGGATTAGGGGTAACTCCAGTAGATCTCCCTTACTTCTCCCACTTACTTTCTCTACCCTTTTGGACAGAAAGGTTCATCCTGTTTGAGTTGATTTTTGTGAATTGCGATCATGTAAAAGAGTTTACCGAAGTTTGTTAACCGTGTTTTTAATACACTGGAAATTGAACATGAAACCCCCGAAGGAGGAGAGACAGTCAGTGATAAGACAGTCTTTTTACTTACGATGGGCGGAGGAGAGAGACCAAACGACTAAGAATCACGGTCGGTAGGACATGGGCTAGGAATGGGGGTTCCGGTCGTGACCAAACCAGAGGGTCAATACCTCCTAGGTTGTCTCCGTTATTCGAGGGAGGTTTACTAACGATAGTCGGTCGTCAAAGAGGTCAAGAAGTCCAACCGAAAGTGAAGGTCATTAGACACCTCTGGTACTCGATCCGTTTGGCACACGGACCTTCTACCATAGACTGACTAAGTCTACTATCCGTTCTTTTTCGGGTTTCTGATTCACCAATCCTTTACTCCGTACGGTGAACTATTGACAAATTTCTAGTAGAAAATCTTACAAGGGGGTGGATGAAACCCTTAGGACTCTAAGAATTCGTTAATATTCTTCGACCTCTCTGTAGGTTATAAACAAGAGTATTAGGTCACATACTTTAAAGTCACACACAAACGAAGGAGTATAACTTATAATACCCGTTACGTCTGACACAATTCTGTTACCATTTATAGATGGACAATGATCACTTTCACTTTCAGTGAACTAGTCCAACCTGAGAATCTCTGGGGTACCTGATATGTCAGATACCTTAAGAGGTCCGGTCTTATGACCCCACCCATCGGAAAGGGAAGAGGTCCCCTAGAAGGGTTGGGTCCCTAACTTAGGTCCAGAGGGTGTAACGTCCGTCTAAGAAATGGTCGACTCGGTGTTCCCTTCGGGTTCTCATGACCTCACCCATCGGATAGGGGAGAGGTCGTCTAGAAGGGGTAGGTCCTTGACTTGGCCTCAGAGGACGCAACGTTCGTCTAAGAAATGGTTGACTCGATAGTCCCTTCGGGACAATGACTACCAATATGAAATTAAGTTATAATACGATTTTTACTTGGTGTGGTCATCGAAAATCAGAGGTAAAACACTAACCGTCAAACGTACCCCTACTACCCCCACCCCCTCCACTTCACTGAAATTTAAGTTCATAGTTACAAAAGTAGGTACTTTTCCTTTCTTATGAAAAAAGATATAATTGTTTGCACAAATTTTTATTTTACCTCGAATTATAATTAAGAATGATGTAATTCAGTGGTAATACTTTTTTTTATTCTTTTTTTACTGAAAAAAGGTAGTCAGGTAGGAGACACAAATAACAAAACTTTAACTTCCATAACTTCCGTATTTCGAAATCTTTGTTAAAAGTTTACGGTCCGGGTACCCAAATTTATCTTCCTCGTCACCAATCAATGGTGACTGATCCTATACATTCGTGTTTTGGTGTAAAAAATTTCGGAGACTTTGACGGTCAGAAGAAAAGGGGAGATAGAGATCAAAAGTTCATAGAGTGAGGAAGTAAAAACATCCGTGTTTCCACTCATGCTTCTTCTTTGTTTCAGTCAAGGTTCAATCTTTTGTTCACTTTGGTGGAGATTAGAACGAGGTGACTAGATCTTTCCTTACAAAGAAACCAAACTCGTAGACAGAAATCAAAACAATACCATACTAAATAAGAAACGAGATTAGACCTCCTCTATACGTAATCGTATAGTCTAATATTCTAAGAGTGTCACAGGAATTTTACAATTATTATGTAATATTTTAAACTACTTTTAAATCACACACTTCCGACACTCCCCTTTTTGTAAATCACAAAGTTTAAACACTCCCCTTTTTTTTCAGTAAAAGGGTCAATGAAAGACGGTTATAAATATATTTTAGACTTTATTGTAACCTCAATAAGATTAACTATTACATTACGATAAAGTAGTGTAAGTGATCAAACTTTAGTTACTTACAAAATGATGAATATGAAATGATAAAGGAATGATCTTTTGTAATAAGTTAATGGTTTTGATGAGTTTTAAATCCTAGTATGTTAAACGTTATTTTAGACTCCGTATAAGTCACGTTATACGAACTTCTTTAAAATCAAGGGTTATATTAATTTTGAAATAACTTTATTAGTATTTTAATGTATTCGGGATTAATCTAGAATTAACCATTTCCTAATGTAGTAAATCTGACACTATCATTGTGAACCGAATAACTTAACACTCACAAAAGATAAGGGTAAAAAAAGAATCTAATATAAGGTAATATCCAATAATGTCCTATAACTCATATTAAAGGGTACACGACAGAACACGATTAAACGAAGTCAGTACAACCTGAGAAACACTTGGATACCTGACATCGGGTGGTCCGAGGAGACAGGTACCCTAAGAGGTCCGTTCTTTTGACCTCACCTAACGGTACGAGAGGAGGTCCCCTAGAAAGGTCGGGCCGCCGACTTGGGTACAGAGAATACAGAGGACGTAACTGTCTACCCAAGAAATGGTGATCACGATGGACCCTTCGGGGAGATAAGGGTAAATTGTATTTGACTTAACACAGAAGGGTCGGATTTATTTTTTACATAACTTGAGTGACATAGGGAGAGGCACACACACGAGTCAGCACAGGCTGAGAAACACTGGGGTACCTGACATCGGACTTTCGAAGAGACAGGTACCCTAAAAGGTCCGTCCTTATGTCCTCACCCGAAGGGAAAGGAGGAGACTCCCTAGAAGGACTGGAACGTAGAGACACAGAGGACGTGACCGTCTACCTACGAAGTGTTGATCTCGGGAACACAGGCAGACGGATTTTAGTTTTTCTAGAAGACTCCAAATTTTGATGAAGTCGAAACTGGGTCCGTGAATACCGAAACGAAGTCGACATCGTTTTACGAATGTTGGAGGAGACTGGAGTCTTTAGAATCTGGCCTTTTCCTAACGTCTAGGAGGGATTACTTGTAAACATAAAATGTGTACCTTTTGGAGTTTGGTTGTCAGTGTGTAAAACTTATTTTTGAGACACAAAAGGAAATTCATAAAACGTGAGTAAGACGTGACCTTCTTAACGAACTGAAGATTGAAATGTAAAAATTACATTAATTATTAAGATGATTTCTAAACTTACACTCAAGTGTCCAAGACTAGAATAGGACTTTGTAGGATAGGTAAACGAAACAATCTTTAAGAACGTTTAGAATATATACAAGATATCTGGTTTTGTAGTAGAAATTCAAGATGTGTCAAGGAAGAACGGATATTCCGATGAAGTGGTAGGAATGTGTGTGTGTTTGCGCGCGCGTGTGTGCGTGTGTCACCTTAATCACGGTTGCTTCTCAGTGACAAACAGAGGTGATAGGAAGGCTTTAAACGGTAAAACTTTGCATTGTAAACTTGTGTTGAAAATAGACTTTCTACAAGCCGATAGTGTCCTAGTGTGTCATCGCGAAGTTTGGTGACGTCAGGTGAGGTCCTGGGATGACAAGAATTGAAGATGTGAAAGAATACTGAGGATTGATCAACACTATTGATATCCAATTATAATTTTAAATCGTGAACAGATACGATATATAAAATGTACAGATATATTTTATAGAGTGTATATAAATGGATTCAAGATTGACTCTTACGATCTTAAAATTGACTCTACAATCTTTTAATAATTATCTTGTCAATTATATTATCTTTATAATAGAAAAATTCATATACCATATATGGTGAACTATTTATCCCTATAATCTTTTATAAAAGAAGGTAAAAGATTCGTGTAAAAATTCAATTCAATCTTTGAGATCCTTTCACATAGTCATATACACCAAATCAGGGATTCAGCACAGGCTAAGAACACTGGGGTACCTGACATCGAACGATCCGAGGAGACAGGTACCCTAAGAAGTCCGTCCTTATGACCTCACCCAACGGTGAAGGAAGAGGTCCCCTAGAAGGACTGGGTCCCTAACTTGGGTCCAGAGGACGAAACGTCCGTCTAAGAAATGGTTGACTCAATACTCCCTTCGGGAATAATTATATGTCATTTCCTGTTGATTCCAGGCAGATCAGTTCCGATACCAAAAAGGTCACCAGTACATACCTACACTCTCAACCTGACACTTCTTTCGACTCGCGGCTTCTTAACTACGAAAGCTTGACACCACAACCTCTTCTGAGGACTCTCAGGGAACCTGACGTTCCTCTAGGTTGGTCAGGTAAGATCCTTCTAGTTGGGACCCTAAAGAAACCTTCCTTACTACGATTTCGACTTAGAGGTCATGAAACCCGTGGAGTGCACTTCTCAACTGAGTAACCTATTCTGAGACTGCGACCCTCCCTGACCCCCGTCCTCCTCTTCCCCTGCTGTCTCCTACTCTACCGACCTACCGTAGTGGCTGAACTACCTGCACTCAAACTCACTTGAGGCCCTCAACCACTACCTGTCCCTCCGGACCGAACGACACTAAGTACCCTAGTGTTTCTCATCCTGTGCTGACTCACTGACTTGACTTGACTTTCCTGTTAAAGTTTCGTATCTCAGGTCATAATTAATTTTATAAATTTCTAAAAAATTCACTGTCAGTGACAAAAAAGTGGACCTTTGGAATTCCTTCATTAAATTACACAAAATAAATCATCAGGTTTTCGGAATTGTTTGTGTCGTTTTTTAAGAAATATAAGAAGTTTGGGTCCCTGTGGACTGTATTTATTAATAATTTTATTTATAAATTAGATTGACTTTATTAAAGAAAAATAGGTTTATTTAATTTTTAAATGGAACATATGGTATGAAAAATTTTAAACGAAAAGTATCTCGATTGACAATACGTTTAACAGTATCTTGGAACTAAAGAAAACTTTAAATAATCCCTGTCTACTTTTATATATTAGTATTTAGTACTCCGGAGTTAGACTATTGTTCAATAGATTTACATGACGTCATTTAAAATGGTAAAGAAATTTATACGACGACGACGACGACGACGATTCAGCGAAATCAGCACAGGCTGAGACGCTGGGGTATCTACCGTCGGGTGGTCTGAGGTGGCAGGGACCCTAAGAGGTCCGTTCTTGTGACCTCACCCAACGGTAAAGGAAGAGGTTACGTGCTTTCACCTTTCACTTTCACTTCAGTGACTCAGCACAGGTTGAGAGTCGCTGGGGTACCTGACGTCGGGTGGTCCGAGGAGGTAGGTGCCCTAAAAGGTCCGTTCTCATAACCTCACCCCACGGTAACGAAATTTATAATACCGATATTTATGAAGTCATTTAAAAAAATTTACGGAAATAGTCAGAAATTAAGATCACGGACTGGTTAGAGAAGTAAGAAGAGATGGACCACAGCACGAGTCATCAAGTCAGCACAGGCTGAGACGCTAGGATACCTAACATCGGGAGGTCCGAGGAGACAGGTGTCCTGAGAGGTCCGTTCTTACAACCTCACCCGACGGGAAAGGAGGAAGTCCAATAGAAGGGCTGGATCCTTGACTTGGGTGTAGAGGACATAGAGGACGTGACCGTCCACCTAAGAAATGGTAAGACATGGTGACTCGGTGGACCCTTCGGATCCGTATAGGGTCTCGTTTGAGTCACTCACTTCGACATTTTTGAGATAGACTAGTGTTAAAGGTCTACCAGACTCAACAACTTAACTTTTTTGACGGTCTTTCCTATTTTACGTAAAGGAGGTTTTCATAGAAAAATGGACTTAAAACCTATATCGAATCCTTAGTTTATTAAGTTTCAACATTGTATACCGTTTTCGAGACATTTAGTAAGAGTAAGGTCAGGGGTTAGAGACTAGGACTAGGTAGGAGATATGGTTAGAAAATAAATTTACATAAAAGGGGACTAATTAATATTACTCGTATGTCCGCATCACTTTTTTAATCTGTATATATAATCTTTCAATTTAAATAGGTATTAACAGGATGTGGGGTTTATATCGGTTAGATACTAGAACTACAAGTGTAAAATCGAGAGTAAAAAACACTGTATAAATAGAGTGTACACACATAATATATGTGTATACATATATGTTGAGAACGTATCATGTAATATGTATACGTATTTATTTCTATGTAAAAATTAACCGAGTCTCCAATTTCGTAGACGGACGTTACTCCCTCTAGACGCCAGCTAGGGACCCAATCCTTCCAGGGGACCTCTTCCTTTACCGTTGGGTGAGGTCATAAGAACGGACCTCTTAGGGTACCTCCTCGAACTACCCGATGTCAGGTGCCCCAGCGTTTCTCAACCTGTACTGACTTGTTGAAGTGAAGTGAAGTGAAGAAGTTTGAATGATTTTAACGTAGTGTCATGACACAGGAAAATTTAAATGGTAATGTCCCAATAATTTTATATAAATAAGATACGAATCGGGAATAACATAGGAATACAGATAGTATGATCGACCGTGTACCATTCGTGTGTTAGGTCTGATGACTTATTTTATTAGTATTTTCATTAGTTTATTTTTAATTTCATTACTCTATGTTGGAAAAAGGTAATTTTAGATGTCTATAACGATAGAACAACAGTTATACTGTAAAAATGTGTACTAAAATCTAACTTGGTATACATTGATTGACGGTTAAAAATATCGAATTTTACAGTAATAAAATATATTAACATAACAGTTTAACGTCCCCACGTTAAAAGGTTGTTCAAGTTTTTATAAAAAGTTTAGCTTTAAGTTTCTTGACTTTCGTCGATTTTGGGGGTTCTTTTTCTTTACTCGTTTATTTACAACTTCATAAATTTTTAGTTTAAAATCGATCGTTTAATCTTTAATGTAAACTTATATTGTAGTTAAAATAGTTCAGAGACTTCACTTCACTTCAGAGCGTCAGCACAGGCTGAGAAACACTAGGGTACATGACATCGGGTGGTCCGAGGAGGTAGGTACCTTAAAAGATCTCATCCTTAAAAGAGATGACCTCATCCAACGGTAAAGGAAGAGGTCCCCTAGAAGGACTGAGTCCCTAGCTTAGGTCCAGAGGTTGCAACACCCATCTACGAAATGGCAGACTCGGTGGTCCCTTAGGGTTAGTTCAGAGATCCGTGTATATATATTTACACGATTGTAATTGTATGGGTTGTGAAAAATCGGGTATTGGAAATGAATATTTGGTAAAGAACGATCAATAAAGTTTCTGTCGATCAGAGGTCAATAAAGTTTCTTAGGGATCTTTCCAGACTATTGTCAAATAGTCATCAGAAGAAATTGTAAAATTAAGAGGGATGAGGCGGGACCGGTCTCTCTCTCTCTCTCTTTTCTTTTTCGTTACAGTTGTGAAACCATGTCTCGTATTATCACACAGACCTTATTCGGTACGGGAAAGGGCCACCGACAAAACCCGTATAACGTCGGTTTGGACGTTTTCAGAATTCAATGTTTGACGGGAGACGGACTATAAAAATACTACAGATAAACTCAGGGTATATCTTAAGTCTCTTTAATAGAATAGGGATTCGAAGCGAGGTAATTGTTAAAGAATTACTGGTCACAAGGAAGTAGATGAACGTGGAGACAGAGGGGCCCCGAGTCGAGATGTGGTATGTAAGTCCTACTCCCTAACAGGATGAAGGGATACGAAGTAACGAGACTCTTATTTGGTAAGATTAATTCCGAACGAGTGACCATGTAATTGGTTTACGACGTCTTGTATGCTGACCCTAAACGTCGGGGTGGTGAAGTAGTATGTCAGTCTTAGACTTTCGGTAAAATCTGAATTTTCCTAGACTCCTTAACAATCTGTTACCTAAATTGTCAGACTATATTATGATACACATGTTATTCCATCTACATCTAAACTAAACGAGACTTACCACTCTGAAACCCATTAAAATAATAGAAAATATGAAAAGGAAAAGACTAATAGATGTTGTTTTAGACGAGGAAAATTACTTTGTTTTATGTCACAATTAATTTCAGGACCTCTACATACAACGACTACCAACGTGTTGTTACACTTACATAGTAACTTGACATGTGGATCTATATCAATGGATTATTTAAAATACAAACCATATAAACTGGTGTTATGTTAAAAAATTTATAATTTATTCATTTGTTACAAATTTTTGGATTACTGAGACTTTTTCAGTTCGGTTTCTCAAACCTGAGTTCTTCTATCACTAAACTAATTTGAAACATATCTATAAAATAACTAACTTAAAATAAAATAACTATTTACCGTTGTAACAACAACAAAATACCGTTGTAAAAATTGTATGAAAGATCCGATTGAATCTTTAGTACTTCTGTGAGAACGTTCTCACATGACAATTATAATGTTACCTAATTAAATATTTAACTTTAAGAAAAGAGTCCTTAATACATTTCTATAGGGTAGACACACCTCATTAAATCTTCTGTCGGATTTCCATGTCCCTATTCAATCGAGTGATAAAGATAATAAGTCAGACCATATACTGTTTCCAAAAATTTATAAACGAGTTCAGGAACTAAAACTCGAGTATACATAATAGTAGATACTTAAAGAAATGGAAGTTTAGACGGGTTCACAGTTTTTAATGAATATAAAAGGTATGGATATTCATTCCTTTTATACATAGACTAACATAGTGATTCGTTGTTTCCCGAGTCAAAACAAGACCTCGACGAAATAATGAACAATCTCCCTTAGTTGACACGTATAAAGAAGAGTTGAAGACAGTCGCTACAATGAAGTCATTGGACTTTAGTATCATTCTTATAAACGTGGTGTCTTTAGACGTTTACGATCTTTAGTACTTAAAACGAAACAAGACAAATAAAAAAGAAATCTCTCTGACACCAATTTGTAAAGTCAAGTCAAGTCAGCGAGTCAGCACAGGCTAAGAAACGCTGGGGTACTTAGTGTCGTGCGGTCCGGAGGGACAGGTAGTGGTTGACGGTCTCAAGTGGGTCTGAGTACAGGTAGCTCGACCACTATGGTAGGTCGGTAGAGTAGGAGACAGCAGGGGAAAGGGAGGACGGGGGTTAGGGAGGGTCGTAGTCAGAAAAGGTCACTCAGTTGAGAAGCGTACTCCACCGGTCTCATGACCTCAAAGTCGAAATCGTAGTAAGGAAGGTTTCTTGTGGGTTCCGACTAGAGGAAATCTCACCTGACCAACCCAGAGGAACGTCAGGTTCCCTGAGAGTTCTCAGAAGAGGTTGTGGCGTCAAGTTTTCGTAGTTAAGAAGCCACGAGTCGAAAGGTCGTGTGTTTAGCGATATGAACATCAGTGAGTGAGTCTTTCATAAAGAATTCATGGAACGTTCATAATTGCGACATATCTTTCTCCCGTGTGACGCTATTTCTTCTACCTGTACAGGGGATGAGATTACTTTGACATTAATTATAGAGGTGAACTTGGGGAACCGACATAAGGTATCAGGATTTAGTTTGTTAGATAACCTGAAGTAGTAAACTTACAAATTATTAGTAGAGTCTTAAGTGTACGAAGTTTGTCTCAAGGGACGCAAGGAGGTTTCGAATGAGCGGGATGTCAGAACTCCAGTCTTGAGAACCTTCATAAGAGTCGAGTAGAGAAGAAAGTATGAGACACAGATTAGTTAATCGTTTAGATTAGCGAAAATGAAAGTTTTATATATACCTTAGATTAGTGAGGAATTCTACAGATGACAACGGAGGGATGAGGTTCAGTTAGCACAAAGAGTGGATTCTCAAAAGAGTCTCCTACTCTACCAACCTACCGTAGCGACTGAACTACCTGTACTCAAACTCGTTCGAGACCCTTAACCACTACTTGTCCCTTCGGACCGGACGACGTCAGGTGTCCCAGCGTTTCTCAACCTGTGCTGACTTGCTGACTTGGCTTTACTTGTCAAAAGAGATGGGGACGAGAACAAAGGGAAAGAGTTACGTTGGTAGTTTCACTAGGACATTACTCAGTCTAGTAAATAGGGGAGACGTTTAGGAGGTTACCGAGGAGTCAAGAGAGTCCCATCTTTAGTTTCAAGAATGTTACCAGATATTCTAAAATACTATTGGCCAGGAAACAATGAGAGACTAGAATAGAGGATGATGAGTGGTACAGTGTCGAGTAGAGATCTGAGGAGACAATGTAATTATATGATTTGTACAAAGGCGGAGTCCTAGAATGTGAGACACGCTTTGTGAGAAGGAGGTCTGTTGGTGTCACGAGTAATGGACATGATGAGACCTGGAACTCGTGAGACAACAAAATTAACGGAATTTAAAAAGAAACGATGTACATAGACATAGAGGAAGATTTTATGATACATTAGTCGAGTAGAGATACCTCATTTTTTATTATCTCAGATACCATTGATACTCTTGTGTATCGTCCCCTTTCGTGAAAATATCACAATCTCGTCTTTTTGTGTCTTTACATCTTCGTAAAAAAAAGTGTACCACTAGTGGAAATAAACCCTTTGTGACTATAAAAAATTTTAACCCTATATCAACGAAATGTTACAACATGTTGTATCACTTTATCGATATACGTATGTATGTAACCGATGAAGAACAAGAAAGGAAGGTGGGGTTGGGGTAGGACCGGTAGTAGTTTTTTAGATGTTTGTTATTTACGACCTCTCCCACACCTCTTTTACTTTGGAAGAACGTGACCACCACCCTTACATTTAACTATGACAGTGACACTTCTTGTCATACCTCCAAGGAGTTTTTTTATTTTTATCTTGATAGTGTACCGGGTCGTTAGGGTGATGACCCTTATATAGATCTTTGTAAAAATTTCAATAAAATGTTTTCATATCTTTTAAAGACGATCACTTAAACGATACTGATCAATGAAAAATTTATTTTTACTTTGTGAAGTTTATTGATATGTCGAATTATACATTACTAGCATAATTTGACTTAATAGATATTTCTTTTTCTAATCCAAAAGTTTACTCGTTTCCCTTGTTAAGACTTCTTTAATTTTATGTTTCCCTTACAAATACGACGTATTCATCAGAATTAGTGTTAAGTCTTAAGAATCTACTTATTTGAATTGACTTAAATTTTCTACAGTGTCATGGTATACAGTGTCATGGTATCAAAATTTGGAAGTTTGATTTGCCTATGTACTTTCGATAAAAGAGGTAATTCAATTGATGTACCATATTTTATTTAAGTTTTAAGAATTTACAGGAAGAACAAAGTAATTGAATTTTACAAAATGAGGTTTTTATATTTATAACAGTTATAGCGAAGTTGTTTTTAATTGTATTAGATTTAAAGTACAACTCCCGAGACTATAAAGACTTTGTTTTTGACATATTATTATAAAAATTTTATTATCGAATGTTTCAAAAAGATATATTCTTTAATGACTGTTTTTAGGGGTAACTGATCAGTCTTTTGGTAACGTCTCTGACAGAAATTACTTTTACTTACTTTACTCAGAGGAATCTTTGTATATTTTCCTATGGTAAAATTTCAAAATCGTCGAGTTTTTATCTTGTGTATACGGTTTCTTGTGTGTGTATACGTTGTCTAAGA
The DNA here is from genome assembly GCA_006410555.1 of Capra ibex. Classification (NCBI taxonomy): domain Eukaryota; kingdom Metazoa; phylum Chordata; class Mammalia; order Artiodactyla; family Bovidae; genus Capra; species Capra ibex. The sequence continues at coordinate 366,306 of SJYO01016727.1, forward strand.
TACGTAGGTGTTAAGATATACACTTGAGGAACGAAACGTGTTTAAAGTTAATTGGTTCTAATAAATCAATATATAAATATGTAAATAAACATTATATCATTATATGTATTATCAATATACACACACATATATATATATATTTATATATATATATTTTATTATGGCACGGGGAGTTCTCGTTCGAGTTCAAAAACAAAGGTACAGTATAATTGACATGGACGTATTTCATTTCGGCAATCGAGAAGTCAGGTACTTAACAAGGTGTTTATTGTATGCGGGAAGTATTAGTCACCAGTTAGTATAAGGATGAAAAGTTTTAGACAATGACCGACCAGTGACGAACAGACAATCAACCACGTACGTGTGTGTCGTTTCGTGTGTCGACGTGACGGCACAACAGAAAGTCACTATTTGAGTTTACTGGAGAATCTTTTTACCGATTAGTTTTCTTTCTGAACGGTTGTTTCTTCTCCCACAGCACTTCTTTATTTTTTCATAATTGTGGTTTTCACTTTAAGTTCAAGTTATATCCACTTCTATTTCTTCTTGTCGACGTATACACTTACAACTGTCAGTGAATTGTTCTCTGAGTTTCATACGTCGGTCCCCTTTAACCATTTCCACTTAAATAGTTGTATTTACTCCTTTTACTATGACTGTATACTCCTTCTACAGACTCTCCTTCTGTGACCGTTTTCAGCAGTATAATTTTTTGTTTTGGTTTGTGGAGAGTCTCTATAAAGTTGTGAAAGGGTCAAGTTCTTATTTTACAACTTCAGTTAAGTTTGAGTGTTTCCATATTTTTTTATACAACCGAGACATACAATATACTTTCTTATTCCATTTGTTATAAGTTTAAGTCCTGAAAAAAAAGGATTTCTCAAATAAAATCTCTTTCAAAACCAATTGTCGTTTTAACTCCTCTTCCATGTCTCTAAAGGATATATAGGAGACGGGTAGGGGGAATACGTGTCGGAGGGACAATAGTCGTAGAGGGTGACCTGACCATGTAAACAATCGTGACTACTTGGATACGACTGAGTAGTATTAGTGGGTTCGGACAGTAAATGTAATTCGAAGTGAAAACCATATATGTAAGTTACGTAAATCCGTTTACATATTACTGTACATAGATGGTAATACCAGAGGAGGTCTCATAAAAGTGCCGGGACTTTTAAGAGACACAAAACGGATAAGTTGGGATAAGGGAACTTAGGGATCGTTTATGACTAGAAGAATAACACAGGTATCAAAGTAGGAAAGGCATTAGTATATCAACCTTAGTCACACATCGGAGAAAGTCTAACGTAGAAAGTGAATCGTTAATACCTAAATTACAACAATTACGAAAAAGTACCGAACTATAGTTTAAGAAAAATCGTCACTTGTTATAAAGTAATAGACTACGTGGTATCAAATAAATAAGTAAGTAGATTACTTCCTGTAGAAGTCACGAAGGTTCAAAAACCGTTAATACTTACTTTGACACTATTTGTAGGTGCACGTCCCAAAAAACACCCCCTCCCTGACGACACCCCCCTTCTCAACCCCCCGTATTCAGAAGTTGAGGTAAACCATTTATAGTTCCTCGTGTTAACAACCTAAAATACCATTCTCATACAAACCAAAAAATTCTTCGTCGGTTTGATAGAAGGTTCTACCGACGTGGTAAAACGCAAGGGTGATCGTTACATACTCTCAAAGACAACGAAGTGTAGGAAAGGTCGTAGACCACCACACCCAAAAGTGGTAAGATTGACTACACCTGACCATAGATTAAACATAATGGACTACCACATACTACACCTCGTATAAAAACATACGAATAAACGGTAGACATATAGAAGAAACCACTCCACAGACAATTCCAAAAACCTTGGAATATACATTCAATCGTGTCTCTTAGAAAGAAGTCGGTACGAGTCGGATGGTTAAAACAAAGAAAGAAAGAATCCTCAAGACAGAGAGGTGAACGTAACGAGTCGTTAAGAATGTACGATAGATGAAATAATAATCTCGGGAATCCTGTAATTAGGTCAACAAATTTAAGGGTCATACTATTAAGGTTGTAGGGAAGATACTGACCAAGACTTCTAACGAACTAGAGAAGTTAAAAAGACACACAGAAAGTCGTACGGATCATGCAAAAGAACTATCGATCACAGGAACGTGATAAATAACTTTTTTTATGAAAAATGGAGTAATTTAACGGAACCTACATATACACGGTTTTCAGTTAACTTGTGTTTACACAAATAAAGCTCTGTGAACTATAAAAACTAAATAACTAGATGTACTGATAAAATACGGTTATGATGTGATAGAACTAATGACATCGGGACATCATTCAAAACTTCATGTCTTTCATATTCAAGAAGTTGAAAAATAAAAAGTTGTAAAAAACTGATAAGATTTTCTTGACGTGAAGGTTTAATGAAAATCCCATTCAAAAATTTTAAGATCTTAATCTCATTCTTAAAAATATTCCTAACAGAATTCGGAAAGCTACTTAAACCTTTCGTAACAGTCAAGTTGTTATAACTGAGAAGGTTAGGTACCTGTGTCTGAAGACGAATAACTCCAGAAGAAATTAAAGAAAGTTGTTACTAAATATCAAAAGTTACATGTTCATAGTCAATAAAAAAATGTAAAGAAGGATATAAATAATTTAAAGTGATTCACAATGAAAAAACACGATAACTTATGTTAAAAAACTTCAAGTAAAAGTCTAACAAGTATTGATCATAGTTAAATCAAGTCAGTGAGTCAGTACAGACTGAGAAACGCTGGGTTACCCGACATGGTGTGGTCTGAAGGGACAGACAGTGGTTGAGGACCTCGAACGAGTTTGTGTACAGTTAGCTCAGTTACTACGGTAGGTTGGTAGAGTAGGATACAGTAGGGGAAAAGGAGGACGGAAGTTAGAAAGGGTCGTAGTCCTAGAGAAGTTTACTCAGTCAAGAAGCGTAGTCCACCGGTTTCATAACCTCGAAGTCGAAGTCGTAGTCAGGAAGGTTACTTATAAGTCCTGACTAAAGGAAATCCTACCTGACCAACCTTGAGGAACGTCAGGTTGCCTGAGAGTTCTCAGAAGGGGTTGTGGTGTCAAGTTTTCGTAGTTAAGAAACCGTAAGTCGAAAGAAATATCAGGTTGAGATTGTAGGTAAGTACTGATGATCTTTTTAGTACCGAAACTGATCTGTCTGGATACAACCGTTTCGTTACAGAGACGAAAAATTATACGATAGATCCAACCAGTATTGAAAGGAAGATTCCTCGTTCGTAGAAAATTAAAGTACCGACGTCAGTGGTAGACTTCACTAAAACCTCGGGTTCTTCTATTTCAGACAGTGACAAAGGTGATAAAGGGGTAGACAAGGGTGCTTCACTACCCTGGTCTACGGTACTAGAATCAAAAAACGTATAACTCAAAATTCGGTCGAAAAAGTGAGAGGAGAAAGTGAAAGTAGTTTTCCGAGAAATCAAGGAGAAGTCAAAGACGGTGTTCCTACCACAGTAGACGTATAGACTCCAATAACTATAAAGAGGGCCGTTAGAACTAAGGTCGGACACGAAGTAGGTCGGACCGTAAAACGTACTACATGAGACGTATCTTCAATTTATTCGTCCCACTTTTATATGTCGGTACTGTATAAGGAAAGGGTTAAAACTTGGTCCGGTAACAAGGTACAGGTCAAGATTGACAACGAAGAACTGGACGTATGTCTAAAGAGTCCTCTGTTCCTTCCACCAAACCATAAGGGTAGAGAACTTCTTGAAAGGTCAAACAACACTAGGTGTATCAGTTTCCGAAACCGTATCAGTTATTTCGTCTTTATCTACAAAAAGGACTTGAGAGAACGAAAAAGGTACTAGGTCGTCTACAACCGTTAAACTAGAGACCAAAACGACGGAAAAGATTTAGATCGAACTTGTAGACTTTCAAGAGCCAAGTACATAACAACTTCGGACCGAACCTCTTAAACCCCGAAGGGACCACCGAGTCTCCAATCACAGACGGACGTTACGCCCTCTGGACCCAAGTCAGGGACCCAACCCTTCTAGGGGACCTCTTCCTTTACCGTTGGGTGAGGTCATGAGAACGGACCTCTTAGGATACCTCTCTCCTCGGCCCATCCGACGTTAGGTACCCCAGCGTTTCTCAGTCTGTGCTGACTCACTGAAGTGAAAACGATCACACACTCTACGCACTTTAACACGTCATCAAACTCGTAAGAAACCGTAACGGAAAGAAACCCTAACCTTACTTTTGACTGGAAAAGGTCAGAACGCCGGTGACGACTCAAAAGGTTTAAACGACCGTATAACTCACGTTGTGAAAGTGTCGTAGTAGAAAATCCTAAACTTTATCGAGGTGACCTTAAGGTAGTGGAGGTGATTGAAACGAATATCACTACGAAGGATTCCGGGTGAACTGAAGTCTGAGGTCCTAAGACCGAGATCCACTCACTAGTGTGGTAGTACCAATAGACCCAGAAACTCTAAAAAAAAAAAAAACATATAAAGAAGACACAAAAGAACGGAGGAAAAGAAATATAGAAGACGAAGACAATCCAGGTATGGTAAAGACAGGAAATAACACGGGTAGAAACGGACTTTATAAGGGAATCATAGGAATTAAAAGAACTGCTCTAGAGATCAGAAAGGGTAAGACAACAACAGGAGAGAAAGAAACGTAACTAGTGACTCTTTTCGAAAGAATGGAGAGGAACGATAAGAAACCTTGAGACGTAAGTCTACCCATACAGAAAGGAAAAGAGGATACAGAGAAAAATCGAAGAGAAGAAAGAAGTCGATAAACACTCCGAGGAGTCTGTTGGTAAAACGGAAAAACGTAAAGAAAAAGAACCCTACTAGAACTAGTGACGGAGGGTATGCTACAGTACTCGGAGAGAGGATTCAAGAAGTCCGTGGACCAGATAGTCTAGATTAGGGAACTTAGATAAAGAGTGAAGGTGACATATCAACGTTGCTTAAACTAAATTCAGTATGGACTTACCCGGACACCGAAAGTGATGAAAGAAGGTAAATTCAGACGTAAACAGTTATTCCTCAGGTACTAGACTCGGTCAGTCGAGGACCAGAACAAAAACGACTGACATATCTCGAAGAGGTAGAAACCGACGTTTCTTATATTAGTTAGACTAAAACCACAACTGGTAGATCACTATAGGTACACATCTCAGAAGAGAACATAACAACCTTCTCCCACAAACGATACTGGTCACGTAAGAGAACATTTTGAGAATCAGAAACGGGGTGAAGTAAAACATGAGGTTCCGGTTTGAACGAACAATGAGGTCCATAGAGAACTGAAGGATGAAAACGTAAGGTCAGGGGATACTACCTTTCCTGTAGAAACAAACCACAATCAAGATCCTCCAAACATCCAGTAGTATCTTGACAAGTTAAAGTCGAAGAAGTCCTAATCACCAACCCCTTGTTTGAATCTAATGACACTAAGACTTCCCGAACGGAACCTTTACTTGTGTCTAGTAAGACAGTAAAAACTCTGACGTGGGTTCATGACGTAAATCCTGAGAAAACAACTGATACTCCCGATGAGGTAAAGAAGATTCCCTAAGAACGGGTGTCATTATCTACATTAACATAAAGATATATGATCAATACAGAACGGGTATAGATGGTGATCACGCTCGTTCTGTATTGATCATATATCTGTATGTCAACTAACTTGGACATAGGACACTGGTACGACTCAAATAAATAATTAAAATTATTCAAAACTCAAAACGTCTAAGGACTCCTAAAAGTTAACCCCATCCGTTACCTTTATACCTTCTAGTAAAGTAGACGATTCTTTTCGTCATAATAAAGACGGTCATAATGAGGACAGTCATTATTTATGTCATAAGGACAACTTAGACCCACAGAAAAGAAAGAAAGAAACATCGACAATAACAACGATAACAAACGATAATAAAAGTTTCGACTAAAAAGAAAAATTAATATATAAGTACTATGGAATAATTCAATTAAACTCATGTTTAAAAAGGTACTATCTTTTTGTTAAAAATTTGATGGAGGTAAGTAAGTAATTAAATCAGTATATTATTTATACAACAAATTAACGATTCAACAAAACCTGAGAACACTGGGTTACCTGACACCGGGTGATCCGAATAAGACAGGTACCCTAAAGGGTCCGTTCTTATGACCTCACCCAAAGGTAAAGGACGAGGTCCCTAAAGGGTTAGGTCCCTAGTTTAGATGTATAAGACGAAATCGTCCACTCATGAACTGGTGACTCGGTGGTCCCTTCGGGGTTATTTATACAATACCCACGGTTTATACACGTCATAATAGGGTCTACAATACTTATATAAATATTAGATTCATATATAGGTTCTTACCCGAAGAGGTCACCGAGTCTCCATTTCTTAGACGGACGTTACGTCAGTTGTGTCCTCTGAACCCAAGCTGAAGACCCATTCCTTCTAGGGGACCTCCTCCCGTTCCCTTCGGTGAGGTCTTTAGGACGGACCTCTTAGGATACCTGTCTTCTCGGACCACCCGATATCAGGTGTCCCAACGTTCCTCAGCCTGCACTGACATCGTTGACTCGTACTCGCACTATAGGTTCTGATATAATAAGAAGATCAAAGTCAAGTCAAGTAAGTCAAGTCAAGTCAGCGAGTCAGCCAGGCTGAGAAACGTTACCAATAGATATGGAGAAAAGAAGATAAACATGTCACTTCATTCGTAAATGTAGTAGTGTCAAATTTAATGGACTTCTACATCTTCAGGAATGCGAACTAACTGTCGTGGCAGAGAGATTACAATTTCCATTGTCTCACCTTAACGGTGTCCGGTGAAGCTTTTCCTCAAATTCTACCATATCTAGGTATAATTTGTTTTAACTCCCTTTAATTAAGGGTAACGTGGGTTTCTTGAATGCCTCAGAGGTTCATATTGTGACTTGTAAAGATAAATTAGTAACTTGGTAACTCGTGATCAACGGGACTGACTCCCACGTTTCTGGAATGATGAGAGGTATGTCCTTTGACAGATTTCCTCTCTAAACTTTCTCTTTACTGGATATTATGTGATGGAACTAATTTATCAAAGACACTCCTCGATCCTATTATAGTTTTCTTTAAAAAAATTAGGAATCCAGTCTTAAAACAGTACTTGAATAAAAAGAAAGGTGAGATAAGTGTTGATCGATTCTTGATGTAATCTACTCAATAGAAACGAACCAAAATAGAGTTCGAATGGTGTTGTCGAACCAAAAATTCAAAGTTCACAATTAAATTAACATAAGTTGTATCAAAATCTCACTAAACTCCCAGATGACACGGACTATAATAGATTCAGAGGAACATATGTGATACATTAAATTACAGTAAAAATGGTGTATTAATATGAGATGTAATACAAATAATAAGGGTAAATCGTTTCACTTCTTTGGATTCGCTGAATTACTGACTTGTCTTTCGATAAGGAAAAATTAAAGCCAAACAAAATAAACACATTACAATTAGGTACAACACAAAGTCATACTATATCTAAGACATAGACACTGAGGTCAGTCTATAGGTCGTCATGTTTAATCGAAGTTCAATGTGTATACCTTGTTTTCTGTCTACAACTCGCTCGTTCCTCCCCTCCCCGCCCCGGGTCCCCCTCTCCCTTTCTTTTCTTTGTTTCTTAACTTGTACGTACGTCCGAAAAGGTATGGTGGAAGTTGAGATTGGACGTAGTCTCCCTCTCATTTTCATCCGTTCTTACTTGTCGACACCTAACAACTTGACAATGGTCGTGACACGAAAAGTCGTTGTAAAGTCGTCTCAAACTTTATGAATGTCGTTTTGGCAATGTTATTTGAGGGGTTTGTTGGAAAATGGTGGAGTTCAACTGTAGGTTAATTAAAATTTGTGACCATATTTTAAGTTAATTTGTTAATCTTTTTCCCCTTTACTATGGTGTATGTGGAGATATGACACTAATTGGAAAGAGAATCTACGAACGTAGTGCATTTTAAGATTACCGAAAACTTACTTACATTAAAGGTAAGATTACCACTAGAACGGTGTAGACCGTCCTCTGTTGTGTCATTACGACTTTTTCGGAGATACGTCAGGACAATCACAAGAATTGGATTTTCGACCCTGATCTTTTTAGGTGTCTTTAAGTGAGAACGGAAATTCTTGAAAACTTTTGACACAATTTTTTTTTTTCTTTTGGTTGTCCTGCCCTTGGATTTAAGACTCTGGTTTACATTTTCAGTCTAAACCACAAAGAGTCACTGTTACTCCCTTAAAGGTTCTCCCCACCCTACCCTTCCAGATCCCACCAGTCTCTATCAAAGAGAACAACTGAAAATACAGAGTGTCTAAAAGCAGAAGGTGTAGGACATCACGAAGGAATAAGACTTCAGGTCACAGTCTAATAGTGCATTATTGACGTACTATTCACATCTCAAAAATATCGAAAGAAGTGAGTCGTACAGGTCAAGACGGTAACGTAGTAGTTTTCGACGAAAACGGTTGGACGTCCGTGTCAGTCCCTTTAATTCTTAAAGTATCATCTTATGTCTTTTTAACTCTCGTTCTGGATTCGCTTACCCTACAAAACTACCTGTAAGACAGTAACGTTATAGCGACGACGACGATACAGTGGAGTCAGTACAGACTGAGACACACTGAGGTATCTACCGTCGGGTGGTCCGAGGGGACAGGGACCCTAAGAGGTCTGTTCTCATGACCTCACCCAACGGTAAAGGAAGAGGTTACGTACTTTCACTTTCACTTCAGCGAATCAGCCTAAAAGGTCCGTTCTTATGACCTCACCCCACGGCAACGGAAGAGGTCATAGTGATCGTCGAAATATTCGGTGATCCGATAAGAGACGTCGGAGGAAGGACAGTAAAGGACACCGTTTAAGTCGGACTGTGGGCACCATCAGGGGAAAGTAAAATTTTATCTTTTGGAACCTGAGTGGTCACAATCGACGAGCTTACTACACAGGTCATGTAGGTCTAACAGTGTTGTATAATCGAGTCAGAGTTGGTAAACAACTATAAGGACTTAGTAAAAATCAAACAGAAGAGGAGGGAACAAAAGAAGAAAGAAGGAAAATTTTTAACACATGTGAGACTTCAAAAGTAAATATTTGTTAATAAGTGAATAGAGTCTAGGGTGAGGTCATGAGAACGGACCCCTTAGGGTACCTGTCTCCTCGGACCATCGAAGTCAAGTACCCCAGCGATTCTCAGCCTGTACTGACTCACTGAAGTGAAAGTGAAACGTGAAAGTACGTGACCTCTTCCTTTACCGTTGGGTGAGGTCACAAGAACGGACCTCTTAGAGTCCCTACCCCCTCGGACCACCCGACGGCAGATACCCCAGCGTGTCTCAGCCTGTGCTGACTTCACTGAATCGTCGTCGTCGTCGTAAGTGAATAGATAGACAGGTTTATGAGTTGTTGATAAACGTCAGTGATAAGTTGTCAGTTCGACTGATGATACCTATTAAAAAGTTCACGATCTCTCGTGACTTCTTATTTAGTGTAGAGGTTACTCGATTTTAGTTTCATACTCGTATTAAGACAACGTCGTGACTTCTGTATTTTTGTTTGAGACCTATCTCTCTCCTTCTCTTAGATGTCACAGTAAGACATTAGACTCACCTTTAATTTCCTACCTACCTTCAAAAGGTCGGTATCTTGAAATCTTATTACATACTCGTTCTCTTTTAGTGAAGTCGTTCCTTTGGTCGTACACTTTTTTGGACTTTAATATAGACTCGACCTATTAAAGGTAAAAAGTTAAGTCTAGATGAGTGACAGATCAGGTGAGAAAAAAGACTGGGACGGATGGTACGACTGATGAAGATATCTGAGTGATATAGTTATCGTAGAGAACAAGAGACCGGAAAAGAACCGAAATGTATTACATCTGGGGACCTCCCGTACCGTCCTTCTTCTATTGAAGACTCTATATACATGGTGAGAACGGAAAGTCAAAACGATGTTTAACCGATTCAGAGGTCGACATGTGTATAAAGAATGGTTCATGAAGAAGGATTCCGAAGTAGAGAAGTGAAGTCTAATCTCCCAGGACTTAAATGCATGATTTTGTCACAGATGAGACCGGTCTTCGTTTCACCTTTATCATTTTAGACATAATAAAGTCCATTTATTATAAATTATATTCGTTCGTTTGTAAACTTCCGACGTCACAGAAATATGGGTTTTAAAATTCACACATATCGTATATTTCTAGGTCTTTGTCTCGAATATTTTTCCGATTACTTTCCTTCTTAATATGGTATATGGTTATTGTTAATGTTTTACCTTTTCGAATGAATGACTCTCATTCGTCAATACAGTTTCTTGAGACAAAACGTTTTCTGTAGAAAGACTACTTTTTCTGGGGAACTTAGTATAGTCTTTTTCTTCATTTACTATTTCCTTTCACTAGATCATAACGTCACTTTTCCTTTTGATTATTTTCTACCGTGATTTACACTCGAAGACTACCTATATCCCTGAAGGGATCACCAGGTTACTAAGTCTGAAACGGAAGGTTGTGTGCCCCACGCCCAAGTTAGGGACCAGTCCCTCGATTCAAGGGTGTACGAAACGTCGGTTTTTTTTTTTTTTTAGGGTTTCGTATTTTGTCTTCGTTATAACATTGTTTAAGTTATTTATGAAATTTTTAGTAGGTGTAGTCTTTTTATAGAAAAAATTTTTCACTGAAATTTTGAAGGAGTCCACTATACGATTCGTCTTCTCACTTCTTAGGTTAGTATCAATAAAAAACCCTTTGTTCAGTATGATTCGTCCGAGATTATATAGACTCTTAGACAAACCACTCCCTTCTGACCATCACTCGAGTTTGTTTGTGGATCTTTTCAGCTTACACTAGTATAGTTTCTACATATAAATAAATTTCCTTAGTATTTCATGACTGTTAGTAAACTCATTTTAGTATAGGACCTAAACTAGTAAAGAGGAGTTCCAGGTTTCCCAGAAATAAACGTCTGGGATTCCTAGGTAAAAGAAGTACAATGACAACTTGCTTAATAATAAGGATCTCTCTCATCGTCTTATCCTTTATAGCTACGGCGTCACTTAAAGATTAGTGGTCAAAGTTAGTGGTTAAAGAAGTCGTCATGGACCGTGAAGGTGGATAAAGCAACCGGTTGACCGAGAGGGAAAGACGTTATAAAGTTGTAAAGAAACAGAAGGAGTCAGTAATTACATTAAGTCAGAGGTCACCCTATGAGACAGGGTTCGTCGTTAGTAGAGAGTGGGTTTGTTTTTGTCGTTACTCCATTGAATGAAGGGACGAAGGTAAGAAAGGGAGAAAGTTAGGTAAGAGGTCCGATTTTAGACTAATGAGAGGGAAGGACTAACTTAGTGAAGTTAATGAAAGCTCTCCTGTTTTAAGGTACTGGATGTGATGTTGAAGTAGAGTTTAGTGAAAGGGGGAAGTGAAAGTCGTAAAGTTAATGAAATCGGAAGTCCAGGAGTTCACGTGTACCAAGAGGGTGGGGATGGATAGTTTAACATTGTTTGGTCTTGTTTGACCCACTGAATTGTCTTTAAATAAAGAGTGTAAAGACCTTCGATCTTCAGAATTTAGTTCCCCAACCGTTCCCAGTACGAGGAGACTTCGGATACTCCTTTAAGACGGACGGGAAGGATCGAAGACCACCTAACGACCCCAGAAACCGTAGGGAACCGAACATCTGTTTAGTGAGTTAGGAGGTAGAAATACACCGTAAGAAAGACACAAAGACAAAGGTCTTAAGAGGAAATACGGAATATAACTTAATCCCGGGTAGGACTACTGGAATAAAATTAAACTAATGGATATATTTTGATAAGGAGTGTTCCAGTGGAGGATACTATGACCCATAATCCTGAACTTACATAGAAAATAAGTCTAGTCAAGTCAAGTCAGCGAGTCAGCACAGGCTGAGAAACGCTGGGGTACTCAGTGTCGTGCGGTCCGGAGGGACAGGTAGTGGTAGAGGGTCTCAAGTGAGTCTGAGTGCAGGTAGCTCAGGCACTACGGTAGGTCGGTAGAGTAGGAGACAGCAGGGGAAGAAGGGGACGGGGGTCAGGGAGGGTCGTAGTTTCAGAAAAGGTCACTCAGTTGGGAAGAGTACTCCATCGGTTTCATGACCTCAAAGTCGAAATCGTAGTAAGGAAGGTTTCTTTAGGGTCCCGACTAGAGGAAGTCTTATCTAACCAACCTAGAGGAACGTCAAGTTCCCTGGGAGTTCTCAGAAGAGGTTGTGGTGTCAAGTTTTCGTAGTTAAGAAGTCGTGAGTCGGAAGAAGTGTCAGGTTGAGAGTGTAGGTAGGTATGTACTGGTGTCCTTTTTGGTATCGGAACTGATCTGGCTGGAATCAGCCGTTTCATTACAGAGACGAAAACTTATATGATAGATCCAACCAGTATTGAAAAGAAGGTTCCTCATTCGCAGAAAATTAAAGTACCGACGTCAGTGGTAGACGTCACTAAAACCTCGGGGTTTTTTATTTCAGACTGTGACAAAGGTGACAAAGGGGTAGATAAAGGGTACTTCACTACCCTGGCCTACGGTACTAGAAGTAAAAGACTTGTAACTCAAACTTCGGTTGAAAAAGTGAGAGGTNAGGTTCCTCATTCGCAGAAAATTAAAGTACCGACGTCAGTGGTAGACGTCACTAAAACCTCGGGGTTTTTTATTTCAGACTGTGACAAAGGTGACAAAGGGGTAGATAAAGGGTACTTCACTACCCTGGCCTACGGTACTAGAAGTAAAAGGCTTGTAACTCAAACTTCGGTTGAAAAAGTGAGAGGTGAAAGTAATCCCCCTGTATTAAGTTGGGTATTTTAGTGACGTCTACCACTGACGTCGGTACTTTAATGTTCTACGAATGAGGAACCTTCCTTTCAATACTGGTTGGATCTGTCGTATAATTTTTCGTCTCTGTAATGAAACGGTTGTTTCCAGGTAGATCAGTTCCGATTCCAAAAAGGTCATCAGTACATACCTACACTCCCAACTTTTTCTTTTCTTTCTTTCGACTCGTGGCTTCTTAACTACGAAAACTTGACACCACAACCTCTTCTGAGAACTCTCAGGGAATCTGAAGTTCCTCTAGGTTGGTCAGGTAGGATTTTCTGTAGTCAGGACTCACAAGTAACCTTCCTGACTACAACTTCGACTTTGAGGTTATGAAACCGGTGGACTAGTCTTCTCGATTGAGTAACCTTTTCTGGGACTACGACCCTCCATAACCCCCGTCCTCCACTTCCCCTACTGTCTCCTACTCTACCAACCTACGGTAGTGGTTGAGTTACATGTACTCAAACCCATTTGAGGTCCTCAACCACTACGTGTCCCTCCGGACCGCACGACACCAGGTATCCCAGTGTTTCTCATCCTGTACTGACTCGTTAACTTGACTTGACTTGACTTTTGGGGTGGTAAACGTGTCCTTAAGAGGTACACAACAAACAAGAGAGTCTTTAGAAAAAATGTTGGAAGTGGGAAGACGACGGAACGGATCAGTGGAAAAGTCCAAAGTTGGGTCTTGAGAAAAGAATCCCTCTTGACTAACTAGTAGATTCACAAAAAAGGCGATTTACGTGATTTTGTCGGTATTTGTGACGGAAACATTGTGAATAATATAAACATTAAAATTTGACTAATTACTCTAATAAACTAATGATAGATGGATGAAGTGAGTTGACACTCAAGACGTTTCCAGTAAAAAAGAGCGACAACATAATGATGTCACAGACCTTACAATGTCGTCCGCAGGTTATTTATAAACCAACTTACTTACTTATTATCTAGTTTGGTTTTTACTGTTTTTACAGTCGAACTTCAAAGTTTTAAAGATGAAAGTGAATTTACAACCACTCTTGTATTTAACTAACGAACGAAGGTATGTCAAATTCACTTTGTCATAAGATGGACATCCTTTATTAAGGAGATTGTGATTTGATTATCTAACAAAATTTTTTCTAGTGACTTTTGAAACGTCAAATAAAACTTAACAGGTACGACTTCACCGACATGTCCTGAAATTTGGATGAGTACAGTGAGTTGAAGAATAAAATCAGAGTTTCATCGTTGACAGATTTGTAAGTTTGACCTAAGTATTTAAAGGTCATGTTCGTTTTTTTCGTTTCTAATACTATCCTAACTACTTATAAGTCAAGTCATTTTGTAAATAACTATTCAAGACACAGACTGAGACATTTGTGGTATTACGTTTTGAAGCCATATTACTCTCTTTACCGTATCACTCGATGTCAGGTGCCGTCCCCCTTGTCTTTATTGGTTGGTTTTAATAACGGAAATATATAAACTGTAAACAGAAATTACAATGTGTATTTACACACTTAAATGTCTGTTTTACACTGAAGACTAAGAAACCTTCTGTATATGGAATATATAAAGAGAAAGAGAAGGTATTAAGGAGTATACTTATCAATATCAGTTTCGATATTAGACATGGATATATCTGAAGTTCCTAACCGTCTTGACCGAATCTTAAGCTTAAGAATGGTAGAACCTGTAAAAATTTGTTACATGAATTTGAAATTCGGAGTTCAGAAGAAAAGACATTTTATCTCTATCATAATAAACTAAATAACTTGAAAAGACTAACAATTTATATATATACATATATGTATATATATATATATGTCACACAGACACACACACCCATACATTATTCAACGGACCAATACGAATCGTTAGTTATGTGTAACGATCTTAATTAAAAATGGTTGTATTCGGACTCTCCACTTAAAATTTGTCAAAAGTTTAAGTTTGCATACGTAAAATAAAAGAAAAAATCCGTCACATAAAAGAATTTGGTTCCATGACAAAATGAAAATGAAAACAGTATGGATTGTAAGTGAAAACGGATCATCGACAGTAACCTCTTCCTTCACCGTTGGGTGAGGTCATAAGGACGGACCTCTTAGGGTACCTCTCTCCTCGGACCGCCCGATGTCAGGTATCCCAGGATTTCTCAGTCTGTGTAATCGACAGTATATATTATTTAATTCTTATAAAAGAAATTCATTTAATGTTGATTTCGATTGTAATACTTATCATATATTCATGGTTATATAGTGACTTCTAGATCAAGATGGATTATCAACGTTTTCGTTTATCGTTATTCGTTTAATTACTTAATGAGAATACAACTTTATGAATAAGTAATTTCATTTACAAAAAACAAATTCATTATAAGTAAGAAACTATTTTGACAATGGAAACTTTTTGTGTTTTACCATTTGTCATTTTCATCATACTAATTTATTATACGAAATAACTCTCTTTACGGTTCTATGTTAATTAAATCGTATGTAATAAAAGATGAGACTGATAACCGGTATTCAACCGTTACTCGGTATAATAGGTTAAATTTTGATCTTAAAATAAGAGGGTCTGTATCACAATGATAAAATGGTTCACTTATTTCGAACTGAAAACAATGGTATAAGTTTGTCAAAAATTAAAGGGTTTTGCAACGTGAGATTTTTATTATACACGAATTCCAGGTAGATCAGTTCCGATACCAAAAAGAACACCAGTACATACCTACACTCTCAACCTGACACTTCTTCCGACTCGTGGCTTCTTAACTACGAAAACTTGACAAAAACTTGACACCACAACCTCTTCTGAGAACTCAGGGAACCTAAGGTTCCTCTAGGTTGGTCAGGTAAGACTTCCTCTAGTCGGGACCCTAAAGAAACCTTCCTTACTACGATTTCGACTTTGAGGTCATGAAACCGGTGGAGTACGCTTCTCAACTGAGTAACCTTTTCTGAGACTACGACCCTCCCTAACTCTCGTCCTCCTTTTCCTCTGCTGACTCCTACTCTACCGACCTACCGTAGTGGCTGAGCTACCTACACTCAGACTCACTTGAGGCCCTCAACCACTACCTGTCCCTCCGGACCGCACGACGCTAAGTACCCCAGTGTTTCTCAGCCTGTATTGACTCGTTTACTTGACTTGACTTGACTACAAAGAATCTCGGAATTTATATACAAGGATATTGTTAATACAATATATATCAATGCATCTGTGATACATCTAAACATACTATATCATACTTGACAAAACCTCCATTGTCGTATTGGAATCAGTTTGATCCAAATAAGCAGGAATAGATTTAGGACTTGGTACAGAGACCTACGAAAAGTTACCTATACAACTGTTATAGAAAGGATCCCTAAGGAGTAGAAACAGTTAGTACATCTGTAATAGATATAATCAGGAGATCTTAAAAGAAAAATATTTCAATTTGTATGTGTTCTTTTTACCTCCAGAATCCCATGTCTTGAGTATAAAAATTCGTGAATTACGTATGTAAAGACTAAGGCAAGCCGTCTCAAGACTATTACACGATCCGTGTCGTGGTTTATTAACTATGGAAAGTGAACATAATAAAGACAACTAGAACTGAAGTGGTGATTCTCCCCCACAAGAATAAAGATAAAAATTTTTTTTATTTCAACTTTAAGTTTTTTCAATTTATTCACTGTCCTATCCTAAACTTGGAACTAGACGGACCAACTATTCTGCTACGGTATTAATGAGATACGATAGAGATACGTTCGCTTTAAAAATAATTAAACAAATGATCTTTCCTCTATTGGTACCGGGAACTTTCAGGAAACTTTGAGTGAATTTGAGAGGATTGTTCTCTGGGTTGTTTTACTAAAACAAACAAAAATATGTCCATATACCGGTAGTAACTGGGGAACTTCGGGTCTGACAGACGGTGGCGTTGGTTCTAACAGTAACCTCCGTAAACCTAAGATCGTAAAGATGAACGTAAGGGAGTCACAGAAATAAGGTTTTGGTTTCAGTACGGCCCGGCATGAGAAACGATGCACGTTACCGGTCTTCCGGGGGTCGTTGTAAAGTGCATTCAATTAATAGGTAATATTAGAAGTTGATTTACGTGACTCGTGAATTCCTTGGTATCCAACCCTCGTTGGCAATTCGTCTATTCCGTATCTGTCAAGGAAATTCCCGAGTTTGTAATGAAGCCTTTTTTCTGTGTATTTTTATGATATGATAGACATATATCCTGTCATACTATACTAGTTAATCAAACATATTCAATGTCACTAAAGATTAACCTTTTTACACTACTTTAATACCCCATCGAGACCTCTCAAAGGTCTCTTCTACTATTCTATTGACGTCTACTTTCGCGTTTCCTTTTGGTCCAACAAGACCTAATTCCTTACTCACTCTCCCACCTTGACTTTGGGTTCCACACCTAACGAGAACATTCTTCGGACCGACTTTCCTTTCCCTCAGAACCATACAAGGACCAACACAAGGACAGAAACAAAATCGTAATTTGTGAATTTGTGAATCCAGTCTTTCCTCTATCCTTACGACGTACAATCTGAAGCCATAAAGTATAAAACCTGTGTGGAATTTTTTTCGTTTAATTGTTAACAAAGGTAAAACAAAAAATAAGACTGGTAAATTTAAAATAAAGTTTATTTTAAGAATAAATCACTAGACAAAAAAAGGAAATTTTTGATTGTTTATTACGTTTATGTTACTAGTAGAAAATTTCGTCTATAAAATAGTTTGACGAGATGAGTCTCAGGTCTAAAAATTTCTTTTTCTAACTCCTCGCAAATAATTTCCTTTTCGTCCGTCGTCAATAATTTGACTCCTGACGTAAGAAAGGTAATACATTATGATTATATAGAATAAACATACTATCGTTTTGTTTTAATAAGTATTATTATTTTAATTTAATAAACAATTGACTTAGTTAAGTGGTGACTGAAATTGTGAATTATTCGATAGTCTTTCTGTCGAAATGGTTTATTTGTGTCTATGACTCTAATCATATGGTTTTAAAACTAATGAAATTTCGGAAGGATTCTGTCACCTTGAGTGAGTTTTCAAATATGTTTAAGATTAAATCGATAATATAATAACCGAGGACAGAATCAGGTGGTATCATTATAAAAATATTAAAAATAACTTTCGATACTTTAGGGTTTTAAATCAAACTATTAAATATCATATTACTGAAACTGTACTGGTTATGGAGGTATACAATAAATGGTTTAAATTACTATGTTAGTTTTACACGGTTCCGAAACTATTTTGAGATTATACTGAGTCTTGCAGATCAATGTACAAAAAGGAAATCTACTTCTTACTAAATAAAGTTTATACTGACTACAACGTTCTACATACATTATCTAAATGTGTCTTCTTTTACATAGTCAACTAGTCAAATGAGACACGGTAGAGAAAAGGAGACTAATAGACAAATTAATCCAATCGGATCACTAATGGTTCGTTTCCTTTTATGAGTAGAACTTCGGAGATCCGTTCCCCTTTACACGTCAAAGTTGCTCGAGACATACTTACGACATCAAAAGTATACACTTCATTTTTAACTGTTTAAATTTGACCATCATACACCTACTAACATCTACTGTTATCGACCCTGAAGGGAACCACCGAGTCACCATTTCTTAAATGGAGGTTACACCCTGTACGTCTTCAGTACTCAAGTTAGGGACCCAGCCCTTCTAGGGACCTCCTCCCGTACTGTTGGGTGAGGTCATAAGAACGGACCTCTTAGTGTACCTATCTCTTCGGACCACCCGATGTTAGGTGCCCCAACGTTTCTCAACCTGTGTTGACTTCGCTAACTCGTGTCGTGTGTCATGTCCACTGTCATCGATCCACAAAACCCCTTTAACATTTTACTCCTGAACCTTCTCTTTTACACCCGATCAGTAACCGTAAAAGTTAATACTGAATTTTACCCTACTTAAGTTTCAGAGTAATAAAATGAGGTTATACGAGAAGTCGTACATGAAAAGAAGAAAGAACGTCAATGGTATAATAACAATAATAGGACCACATGACAAAGGGTAACGAACAGTACCCATAGTGCATGTGTTAGCAACCTTAGTGGGAGACCCCTCCTCTCTAGGGTCCCCTGTGGACACTGTTCATAGTACTCGTCGATTTCCGATTTTCTTTCCATGACAAGGCATATTGAAAGGGTCGTAAACGCATTTAACACCACGTAGTCTCTTCCCTTTTTTTTAGATCAATACCGTAAAATTATATATTAAACTACGAAATGAGGATGAAAATAAAAAGGGGGAAGAAAGAAAAAAAATTTAAAACGAAAAAAAATAGAAGATATTCGGTGATCAGTACATGTTATCGTCAAATACTATTCTCATCAGTAAAGGAATGTCTTTTTGATAATGGAAAACGTCCTATAAGAATTAATATGGTGATCTTTGAAGACTTTAAAGTGACATCCTCAGTGTCAACCAACATAAAGACGTCGAGATCAATAGAATCAGAAAATAATTTGTTTTACGGAGACTACATGATATATTAGAAAGTCTTCAAGATAAATAGGGTCCTTTCCGTAGAGAGAATAATACACGATATTTAGATATTATAGGTAAATACATAGGGTAAGACGAAGAGAAGGGATGTGGAGGGGTGTAAGGTGGGGATAGGAAATAGACCGAAGATGTGTCGGTAGACTAATTGTCTACTTCAATGTAATTACGACAACATGTCGAATGACCCACTGTACTATTTTTAACAAAGACTTGTTAAGTGTAATTCGTTCTTTTGGATTTTCTTAATAGTATCACTGTAAAATTATCCTAATAAAAAAGTAACAAAGGAAAAGACTGATGATGATACACTGAGTCACTCACTCTAAAAAACATTATTTGAACGTATCAATTTTCCTTAGAATCTTAGAGATAAGGTAGAAAGAGAGAGGTTCACTACTCATGGATCACGTTTAGTGTCTCCAAAAAGGTTCCTATTCACTCTGTGTGGCTAATACAGTTAATAATAATAGGGTACATACTAAGTAAATAAATACACCTTGATAATGAATGACTGTGAGTGAATTGTTGTTAGTTAGTCCAAAAATTTTGGATCATATCTTTTATCTAAGATAAAATTGTAATTATTCAAAAAAGAGACAACTGTTTGTCTATTCTGAAATACAAACCAATTGTAAAATAACAATCCAACTCATAAACTTTCGTTTATAAAAAAGTGTAGCTAAATCAATAAAGTCGGATATCATATGTATTAAAGTAAAATAAAGAGAAACCCTTTTTTTTTTGGAATTTTTACTTCATGTGTTAGGGTGACGACTCGTATATATAGTCTCTTTTGATATTAAGTTTTTTTTTTTTGTCCGTGGGATCACAAGGGAGGTTGTGATAAATGTTATCGGTTCTGTGCCTCTCTTGAATTAAAAGGTAAATGTCTGTTTACCTATTTCTCTTACACCATGTATACATATTACCTTATGATGATTCAGTGTTTCTCTTTCATTGTTACGGTAGACGTCATTGTAACTACCTGGATCTTTACTACTATGATTCACTTCATTCAGTCTCTCTCTTTCCGTTTATGGTATCCTGTAGCAAATACCCATCTTAGATTTTACACTTATTTGAATAGATTCCTCCCGTACCGTTGGGCGAGGTCATAAGGACGGACCTCTTAGAATACCTGTCTCCTCGGACCACACGATGTCAGATGTCCCGACGTATCTCAGCCTGTACTGACTTCTCGGAATCTTACGTGCGTTGGTGTGTGTTTTGTCTTTACCTGAGTGTCTGCATCTCTTGTCTAACACCAAAGGTTCCTTTTCACCCCCTCCCTCTCTCCTAACGGACCTTCAAACCTCAATCATCTACGTTTGCTGAGGTAAATCTTACCTATTTGTTGTTCTAGGATGACATATCGTGTCCCTTGATATAAGTTATCGGACACTAGTTTGGATTACCTTTTCTTACATATATATATATATATATATATATATATATATATTGACTTAGTGAAACAACATGTTATCTTTAATTGTTTTGAACATTTAGTTGATATGAAGTTATTTTAAATTTTTATTTCACGTGTTTGTTGGTTTGATACAGAAATGGTGTAATTTTTTTTTTTTGTATCTTGATCGTCTTGAAGTCATTGTATTAGTAGAATTCACTTGTCAAAGAGGAAGAGGAAATAAAACTAGGAGTGAAAGATTGTAGAACTAGTACGACGTTCTATGAGAAACGTCCCCCGCATAAAAGATTTGTCGATACAACATCCGTATTAGTGTAATTTATTGACTACACTATCAGATGTAACGACAACGACAAGTCGACGATTCAGGACAGACTGAGAAAAGCTGGGGTCCCTGACATCGGGTGGTCCGAGGAGACAGGTACCCTGACGGGTTGGTTCTTATGACCTCACCCGACGGCAAAAGAAGAGGTTCCCTAGAAAGACTGGGTCCCTAGTTTGGGTACCGAGGACGTAGAGGACGTAACCGTCCTCTTACGAAATGGTGACTCGGTGGTCCCTTCAGGGTATAAGATGCATGATATAAAGTCTTAGTGAACAGAAACATGAAGGACGAATGAAAGAACAGAAAATAAAGAAAGGATGATCAAATTCGTAAAAATATTGTGAAAAGGGGATAAGTTAAGATGTGTTGAATTTTATTCAAGTCATTAATATCTAATATCGAGGAAAAGGAATTATAACTGCATTGTAAAAAGATCCTTCTCTACTTTTAAATTAGACTCACAAGGAAAAATAAAAACTCAACTTAGGGTCTCCCTCGTTTTCTTTCTACCTTATAAAAACGTAAACGGGGAGATATCGTCTACTCTTATACCGTATGTATAAAGTAAAAATAACGTAATGAGACGTTAAAGTTTCATATTTATAGTTAAGTTTGACTCTCTAACTAAGAAAATCTATAAAGTTTTTAATTCTGTATACTTTCAAGATGAGGTATAAAGATAAAGAGTCCAACACTAGAACCGACTTTATTATATTTTACTGTAGATACTGTTCCCGAAGAGTATTATTTAGTGGAACAGGAATCCAAAGAAAGTGTCAGTAAATGACTATACTGGTAATAATCATAACACTTTCATTGTGAGTAAAACGGGGTTTTAAATTTCAAAGTTTTATTTTTATTGAGAAGAGAATTAAAAAAATAAATTTTAAATCAATCAAGTCAGTGAGCCAGTACAGGTTGAGAAACGTTGGGGTACTTAGCGTCGTGCGGTCCGGAGGGACAGGTAGTGGTTGATATAACAGATTACCATTGGGTGAGGTCATAAGAACGGACCTTTTAGAGTACCTGCCTCTTCGGACCATTCCGATGTCAGGTGCCCCAGTGTTTCTCAACCTGTGTTGACTCGCTGAAGTGAAGTGAATGAAACATATCAAACCTTATGACAATAAAGATCATTAATACGAGAAAAGAATATAGTCATACTGACAAATCCATTTTCTATACTTAAAATGGGACCTACCCGGTAAATTAGTATACAACAGAGGATCTCTAATGTAGAAACTATGATGTCTAACCTGAACTCTTTATTCTCTCACAACCAATGTTCTCTCGTTTAAGTAGTACTGACGAACCTTTTTTTGGTGAGATATTTGTTGAGACTCAGTTACATGATAATTATTTTTTTCTTTTTTTTGTCGTCAATGACTAACTCGAGGGGTCTGTGTACTTATTCTTATTTTTTTTGCAAATTCTTTAAAATCAGTCTTATGACTTTTCTAGAAACGTTGATGATTCTTTGTAACGACGGTAAAGAGAAAAAGAATTCCAGATGTCCTTGACATAAGTCAAAACTCAGGACATCTAATTTAAGATACTTTTCACTCACCTTTATTTAAGGTACAGATTCGATATATCTTGGATTATGCAAATTTTCAATTTGATTGCACTTCGACAGCCCTTTTACTCCTAATTGGTGGGGGTGAGTTGGAAATGTAAACAGGACGAATTGTTATACGTATGAAACTTTTATTATGGTCACTGTGAAGTTTTTAAAGGACCGTGTATCTTGACAAGAGTCATTTACCATGGACAATGAATTCCGTGAAACATATATACACGCGAAATAATATATCCGTGAAATGAAACTTATATATTTCGTGAAATAATACTTCTATTCTTTCATAGTACACCATCTTTTCATTTCTCCATATTTTGACCAGTAAATAGATAAATTTGTATTATAACTGGATGTAAAATTGTACTCAGTGTCAAATATTTATTGAAACTGTACTTATAATAAATTAAGAGTGTAATAGATACACTTAAAAAGAACAAAATGTCTTTTTACTTTAACTCGGGACTTAAGTGTTTTAATATTCACCGTCTTGAATCTGAACTTAGGATTTGTTTTAAAAATCTCAACTCAAGAAAGTCTCTCGATAGAGTTTCCTTATCCAAAGTCTTACTATGAAATACAGACTCATAATGAATATAATGTACTTCACGTAAGAGTATGTATCTGACATGATTAGAGTGTCATCAGGGTTCTCCATCCGGATTCATTCATTCATTTATTCAAGTCAGTGAGTCAGTACAGACTGATAAACACTGAGGTACCTGACGTCGTGTGGTCCGAAGGGACAGGTAGTGGTTGAGGACCTCGAACGAGTTTGAATACAGGTAATTCAGTCACCATGGTAAGTTGGTAGAGTAGGAGACAGTGGGGGAAGAGAAGGACGGAAGAAGTTATAAAGGGTCCTAGTCGTAGAAAAGGTTACTCGGTAAAGAAGTGTAGTCCACCGGTTTCATCACCTCGAAGTCGAAATCGTAGTCAGGAAGGTCACTTATAAGTCCTGACTAAAGGAAATCCTATCTGACCAACCTAGAGGAACGTCAGGTTCCCTGAGGGTTCCCAGAAGAGGTCGTGGTGTGAAGTTTGCGTAGTTAAGAAGCCACGAGTCGAAAGAATTACCAGGTTGAGAGTGTAGGTATGTACTGATGACCTTTTTGGTATCGAAACTGATCTACCTGGATACAGTCGTTTACAGAGACGAAAAATTATACGACAGGTCTAACCAGTACCGAAAAGGAGGTTCCTCGTTCTTAGAAAATTAAAGTACCGACGTTAGTGGTAGATTTCATTAAAACCTCGGGTTCTTTTATTTTAGACAGTGACAAAGGTAACAAAGGAGTAGATAAAAGGTACTTACCCTGGTTTACGGTACTAGAAGCAAAAAAACTTACAACTCAAAATTCGGTCGAAAAAGTGAGAGGAGAAAGTGAAAGGAGTTCTCCGAAAAATCAAGGAAAAATGAAAGACGGTATTCCCACCACAGTAGACGTATAGACTCCAATCACTATAAAGAGTACCGTTAGAACTAAGGTCGAACACGAAGTAGGTCGCACCGTAAAGTGTACTACATGAGACGTATATTCAATTTATTTGTCCCACTGTTATATGTCGGGACTGTATGAGGAAAGGGTTAAACCTTAGTCAGACAACAAGGTACAGGTCAAGATTGGTAACGAAGAACTGGACGTATTTCTAAAGAGTTCTCCGTCCCTTGTACCAGACCATAAGGGTATAGAACTTCTTAAAAGGTGTCAAAGAACACTAGGTGTGTCAGTTTCCGAAACCGTATTAGTTATTTCGTCTTCATCTACAAAAAGACCTTGAGAGAACGAAAAAGATACTAGGTCACCTAGCATCCTCCATCCGTATGACCTTTAATGAAAGAAGGTAAAAGTTGTTTAGTCCTTTGACTTCCAGACCCTTCCACTTACCCTGGGTTTAAGTATGTCGACCATTATCATATTCATTCGGGAAAGTCAGGACACCTTTCTCAACCGTCGATGGAACTCGGTCAGAGGACAGGTATAAGAGTAAGTGTCCTATACTTTCATAACAAGGAAAGGAACTTGTTTTCTCTACAATACCCCTCCCTCCATCCTCCCCCAAAGTACAAACCCTTTCGTACATGTGGGCACCACCTAAGTACAGTTACATACCGTTTTGGTTATGTCATAACATTTCATTTTATTTCATTTTTATTTTTAATTTTTTTTTACTGTACTATTTTTATTTATTTATTTATTTATTTATGTCCATGTTAATTAATTTTTTTTTCAAAAAACTACTCCCGATTATTTCTATTACATACATAATTACACAGACCATGAATTACAGTATTTGTATATGAAGGTTAGACGTACATAGAAGTAGATAAATACTCTGTTTTTATTTGGATTAATAATAGTGATTATATTTCATGTTACGAACACTATCGAGATATATTCGTTGTTCGTAAATGACACGAACAATACAGGGTCTGTGAACTAAATCCACGAAATTTATCAAATCGGTTAACTTAAGACTGTTGGTGTATTCCCTTCGTCATAACAATAAAAGTCAACCGTCTACTTCTTTGTCAGTAATCGACCCCATTGACGGATCAGATAACTTACTGTCTCAGTCCTATATTTGGGTCTTTCAGATTAAGATCTCTTGTGCTAGTATTAAAGACATAAAATTACTAGTAAAGACATGAAGCGACACACCACCACTATTTATTCTATTTCATTAATAAAAGAATAGAAAGATCAACAAATTAATGGTCCTCATGTTAACTTATGTAATAATATAATAAATAACTATGTAAGACTCAAATTTTCGAGAACATCCAATTTGACTGATTTTATGTATTACAACAAAAATTCTTTTTTAATAGAAGGTCATGGTGGTCAGTTGAATTGTGAATAAAGGTCATGGTCGTTAGTTGTTTTTAATATAGAATTTTTTTTTAAATAGACAGGTGACCTTGAAGTACGTTAATGGTTTCACTCCTCCGTAGATAAAATGGACGTTTTTATATGTGATTTTGGACCAAAACTAACAATTTTTAATATTTAGTCGAATTGACTCATGAAAAAAACAAAAATCAAGTTTACTCAAAAAATTTGTGAAATTTCGAGGAGATTGTATGCGACTTATTTTTGTTATGTGTTGGAGGGAATTGTTTAAGAGGAGTCAATTATATTGTGCGTTTGTGTATTACTATAATTACCCAAACGACGTTGATTTTTGTAAGGTGTTATTAATGTAGCGGTCACGGTTTATATTTATCCGTCTATATCTACATTAACAAAGAGTATAGACCTCTTTTAAGTCCAAACATTTCGGTTTACTCGTGTTACAGAACGTACACGGACTCTCTCTCTGTATCGTTCTTTCTCTCACTATCTATACTATGTTTTGTTTTCTCTATGTTCTCTATGATGACACCTTCTTGACCCTGAGACCTGTCGCCTCAAGGTCTGTACCACAAAATAAAGTCTGAATGAAACAAACTCAGTAGTGAAAAGAGACCCGAGTAACAGTATAAACATTTTACTCTTCTAACTTCGTCTAGTGAAAGTTCAAGAGAAGGTCGATATGTATGGGTACTAACTCTAGTAGTTTTTAAATAAGTTGTATATTACACCTGGTCCGTAACGCGTGTTCACTAAAATAAATTTGAAACATTTTAGGATATTTTCTCCTATATAAAGTCCAGTATTTGTAATCACTCGTTTCGAATATCTTTTAAAAGATTACCCAAGACACATCAACTAAAATCAACCTCCGTTTTAAAAGGGAAGTTTGGAAACTGGCGTGTATTCAAACTCTTTGGACATACGTCCAGTCCTTCGTTGTCAATCTTGACCTGTACCTTGTTGTCTGACCAAGGTTTATCCTTTTTCTGATACAGTTCCGACATATCACAGTGGGACGAATAAGTTGAAGATACGTCTCGTGTAGTACTCTTTGTGACCCGACCTACTTCGTGTTTGACCTTAGTTCTAACGGCCCTCTTTATAGTTATTGGAGTCTATACGTCTACTGTGGTGAGAATACCGTCTTTCATTTCTCCTTGATTTTTCGGAGAACTACTTTCACTTTCTCCTCTCACTTTTTCAACCGAATTTCGAGTTGTAAGTCTTTTGATTCCAGTACCGTAGGTCAGGGCCGTGAAGTACCGTTTATCTACCCCTTTGTCACCTTTGCCACCGACTGAAAATAAAAAGACCCGAGGGTTTAGTGACGTCTACCACTAACGTCGGTACTTCAATTTTCTACGAACGAGGAACCTTCCTTTCAATACTGGTTGGATCTATCGTATAAGTTTTCGTCTCTGTAATGAAACGGTTGTTTCCAGACAGATCAATTCCGATACTAAAAAGGTCACCAGTACATACCTACACTCTCAACCTGATATTTCTTTCCACTCGCGTCTTAACTGCGAAAACTTGACACGACAACCTCTTCTGAGAACTCTCAGGGAACCTGATGTTCCTCTAGGTTAGTCAGGTAGGATTTCCTTTACTCAGGACTTATAAGTAACCTTCCTGACTACAACTTCGACTTTGAGGTTATGAAACCGGTGGACTACGCTTCTCGACTGAGTGATCTTTTCTGGGACTACGACCCTTTCTAACTACCGTCCACCTCTTCCCTTGTTGTCTCCTAGTCTACCAACCTACCGTAGTGGCTGAGTTACCTGTACCCAAACCCACCTGAGGCCCTCAACCACAACCTGTCCCTCCGGACCGTACGACGCCAAGTACCCCAACGTTTCTCAGTCTGCACTGACTCGCTGGTTTGACTTGACTGACTTCATTGGTCAGTGAGTATAATATGACAACAAACGTTCCTACGACACGTCTAACCTTACCCTTCTAGTTGTGAATCCCAGTCAAGTCGTACTTCGTAGGGGGTGAGTTTTTATTTTAAACGAGAGGAAGATGAAACAACCTGAAGTCAAGAATATGAAAAAGAGAGACCAGAGTCGGTGGGGAGGTGTAGGAAGAAGAGGATGGAGATCGGGATAGATCAAACTCCTTTCTTTTTTTTATGTACGAAACTGGATACGAATCCATCCACAAAGTATCCGTGTGATCACCCTGTCTTTGTCCTTCCTTTTAGTGTCCTTTATAATTATGTATCTCGTAGTTAAATATCACGTTACAGTACAACAAATGTATATCATCAAGAGATAGGTAATGAAAATATTTATACATATATACTTACGTACATTTTACGTGTATTATTTATATACACGGGATCTACCGTTTCGTTCTCTCGTTAGTACCTCAGGTTTTGATCGAGTCTTAGACACTTCTTTTAAGAAAGGTTAAAAAAAGG